>CM060418.1:53204154-53398405 GCA_030545235.1 Helianthus tuberosus | reverse complement strand
TGTGATTTAGTTTACGAAGATTTTTCAATGTTGAGAACCTCGATCAGAGAGTAAAAAAGGCATAAGGTTCACAATGGTGTAAAATTAAAATGAAATATATACCGGGCTAGGATTCGAGTTACAGGAACAAGGGCCAACCCAACCACCCAAGAATGGAATCGTCGAGCGAAAACACTTGACAACCTCCTAGAAGCAGCTTTTCTTACCACCAGACTTTTCTCCACCAATTAGGAATCTGATGCCGTCACTAAACACATTACTTAATTGTTGCCATTTGTTTAGTGTTTTTTTTTGGCGTCTAATCCTCATATATATCACCATTGGCCTTGATTTTCATGACTGTATATCTCTTAAATATCAAAATATACACGTGTGATTTAGTTTTCGAAGATTTTTCAATGTTGAGAACCTCGATCAAAGAGTAAAAAAGGCATAAGGTTCACAATGGTGTAAAATTAAAATGGGATATACCGGGCTAGGATTCGAGTTACAGGAACAAGGGCCAACCCAACCACCCAAGAATGGAATCGTCGAGCGAAAACACTTGACAACCTCCTAGAAGCAGCTTTTCTTACCACCAGACCTTTCTCCATCAATTAGGAATCTGATGCCGTCACTAAACTCATTGCTTAAATTGTAGCCATTTGTTGAGTGTTTTTTTTTTTGTATCTAATCCGCATATATATCACCATTGCCCTTGATTTTCTTGACTGTATATCTCTTAAATAACAACATATACACGTGTGATTTAGTTTACGAAGATTTTTCAATGCCGAGAACCTCGATCAGAGAGTAAAAAATGTGTAAGGTTCACAATGGTGTAAAATTAAAATGGGATATACCGGGCTAGGATTCGAGTTACAGGAACAAGGGCCAAACCAACCACCCAAGAATGGAATCGTCGAGCGAAAACACTTGACAACCTTCTAGAAGCATCTTTTCTTGCCACCAGACCTTTCTCCAACAATTAGGAATCTGATGCCGTCACTAAACACATTCCTTAAATTGTAGCCATTTGTTGAGTGTTTTTTTTGTGTCTAATCCGCATATATATCACCATTGCCCTTGATTTTCTTGACTGTATATCTCTTAAATATCAACATATACACGTGTGATTTAGGTTACGAAGATTTTTCAATGGCGAGAACCTCGATCAGAGAGTAAAAAAGGCGTAAGGTTCACAATGGTGTAAGATTAAAATGGGATATACCGGGCTAGGATTCGAGTTACAGGAACAAGAGCCAAACCAACCACCAAGAATGGAATCGTCGAGCGAAAACACTTGACAACCTCCTATAAGCAGCTTTTCTTGCCACCAGATCTTTCTCCATCAATTAGGAATCTGATGCCGTCACTAAACACATTACTTAAATTTTTGCCATTTGTTGAGTGCTTTTTTTGTGTCTAATCCGCATATATATCACCCATGCCCTCGATTTTCTTGACTGTATATCTCTTAAATATCAACATATACACGTGTGATTTAGTTTATGAAGATTTTTCAATGCTGAGAACCTCGATCAGAGAGTAAAAAAGGCATAAGGTTCACAATGATGAAAAATTAAAATGGGATATACCGGGCTAGGATTCGAGTTACAGGAACAAGGGCCAAACCAACCACCCAAGAATGGAATCGTCGAGCAAAAACACTTGACAACCTCCTAGAAGCAACTTTTCTTACCACCAGACCTTTCTCCATCAATTAGGAATCTGATGCCGTCACTAAACACATTTCTTAAATTGTAGCCATTTGTTGAGTGTTTTTTTTTGTGTGTCTAATCTGCATATATATCACCATTGCCCTTGATTTTCTTGACTGTATATCTCTTAAATAACAACATATACACGTGTGATTTAGTTTATGAAGATTTTTCAATGCCAAGAACCACGATCAGAGAGTAAAAGATGCGTAAGGTTCACAATGGTGTAAAATTAAAATGGGATATACCGGGCTAGGATTCGAGTTACAGGAACATGGGCCAAACCAACCACCAAAGAATGGAATCGTCGACCGAAAACACTTGACAACCTTCTAGAAGCATCTTTTCTTGCCACCAGACCTTTCTCCATCAATTAGGAATCTGATGCCGTCACTAAACACATTCCTTAAATTGTAGCCATTTGTTGAGTGTTTTTTTTTTGGTGTCTAATCCGCATATATATCACAATTGCCCTTGATTTTCTTGACTGTATATCTCTTAAATATCAACATATACACGTATGATTTAGTTTAAGAAGATTTTTCAATGCCGAGAACCTCGATCAGAGAGTAAAAAAGGCGTAAGGTTCACAATGGTGTAAAATTAAAATGGGATATACAGGGCTAAGATTCGAGGTACAGGAACAAGGGCCAAACCAACCACCCAAGAATGAAATCGTTGAGCGAAAACACTTGACAACCTCCTAGAAGCAGCTTTTCCTACCACCAGACCTTTCTCCATCAATTAGGAATCTGATGCCGTCACTAAACACATTCCTTAAATTGTAGCCATTTGTTGAGTGTATTTTTTTTGTTTCTAGTCCGCATATATATCACCATTGCCCTTGATTTTCTTGACTGTACTCTTAAATGTCAACATATACATGTGTGATTTAGTTTACGAAGATTTTTCAATGGCGAGAACCTCGATCAGAGAGTAAAAAAGGCGTAAGGTTCACAATGGTGTAAGATTAAAATGGGATATAACGGGCTAGGATTCGAGTTACAGGAACAAGAGCCAAACCAACCACCCAAGAATGGAATCGTCGAGCGAAAACACTTGACAACCTCCTAGAAGCAGCTTTTCTTGCCACCAGACCTTTCTCCATCAATTAGGAATATGATGCCGTCACTAAACACATTCCTTAAATTGTAGCCATTTGTTGAGTGTTTTTTTTGTGTCTAATCCGCATATATATCACCATTGCCCTTGATTTTCTTGACTGTATATCTCTTAAATGTCAACATATACATGTGTGATTTAGTTTACGAAGATTTTCAATGCCGAGAACCTCGATTAGAGAGAAAAAAAGGCGTAACGTTCACAATGGTGTAAAATTAAAATGGGATATACCGGGTTGGATTCGAGTTACAGGAACAAGGGTGAAACCAACCACCAAAGAATGGAATCGTCGAGCGAAAACACTTGACAACCTCCTATAAGCAGCTTTTCTTACCACCAGACCTTTCTCCATCAATTAGGAATCTGATGCCGTCACTAAACACATTCCTTAAATTGTAGCCATTTGTTGAGTGTTTTTTTTGGTGTCTAATCCGCATATATATCACCATTGCCCTTGATTTTCTTGACTGTATATCTCTTAAATGTCAACATATACATGTGTGATTTAGTTTACGAAGATTTTTCAATGCCGAGAACCTCGATTAGAGAGAAAAAAAGGTGTAAGGTTCACAATGGTGTAAAATTAAAATGGGATATACCGGGTTGGATTCGAGTTACAGGAACAAGGGTGAAACCAACCACCAAAGAATGGAATTGTCGAGCGAAAACACTTGACAACCTCCTATAAGTAGCTTTTCTTACCACCAGACCTTTCTCCATCAATTTGGAATCTGATGCCGTCACTAAACACATTCCTTAAATTATAGGCATTTGTTGAGTGTTTTCTTTGTGTCTAATCCGCATATATATCACCATTACCCTTGATTTTCTTGACTGTATATCTCTTAAATGTCAACATATACACGTGTGATTTAGTTTACGAAGATTTTTCAATGCCGAGAACCTCGATGAGAGAGTAAAAAAGGCGAAAGGTTCACAATGGTGTAAAATTAAACTGGGATATACCGGGCTAGGATTCGAGTTACAGGAACAAGGGCTAAACCAACCACCCAAGAATGGAATCGTCGAGCGAAAACACTTGACAACCTCCTAGGAGTAGCTTTTCTTTCCACCAGACATTTCTCCATCAATTAGGAATCTGATGCCGTCACTAAACACATTTCTTAAATTGTAGCCATTTGTTGAGTGTTTTTTTTTTTTGGTGTCTAATACGCATATATATCACCATTGCCCTTGATTTTCTTGAATGTATATCTCTTAAATGTCAACATATACACGTGTGATTTAGTTTTCGAAGATTTTTCAATGCCGAGAACCTCGATCAGAGAGTAAAAAAGGCGTAAGGTTCACAATGGTGTAAAATTAAAATGAGATATACCGGGCTAGGATTCGAGTTATAAGAACAAGGGCCAAACTACCCACCCAAGAATGGAATCGTCGAGCAAAAACACTTGACAACCTCCTAGAAGCAGTTTTTCTTGCCACCAGAACTTTCTCCATCAATTAGGAATCTGATGCCGTCACTAAACACATTCCTTAAATTGTAGCCATTTGTTGAGAGTTTTTTTTTGGTGTCTAATTCGCTTATATATCACCATTGCCCTTGATTTTCTTGACTGTATATCTCTTAAATGTCAACATATACACGTGTGATTTAGTTTACGAAGATTTTTCAATGTTGAGAACCTCGATCAGAGAGTAAAAAAGGCATAAGGTTCACAAGGGTGTAAAATTAAAATGGGATATACCGGGCTAGGATTCGAGATACAGGAACAAGGGCCAAACCAACCACCCAAGAATGGAATCGTCGAGCGAAAACACTTGACAACCTCCTAGAAGCAGCTTTTCTTGCCACCAGACCTTTCTCCATCAATTAGGAATCTGATGCCGTCACTAAACACATTACTTAATTGTTGCCATTTGTTGAGTATTTTTTTTTTTGGCGTCTAATCCGCATATATATCACCATTGGCCTTGATTTTCATGATTGTATATCTCTTAAATATCAACATATACACGTGTGATTTAGTTTACGAAGATTTTTCAATGTTGAGAACCTCGATCAGAGAGTAAAAAAGGCATAAGGTTCACAATGGTGTAAAATTAAAATGGGATATACCGGGCTAGGATTCGAGTTACAGGAACAAGGGCCAACCCAACCACCCAAGAATGGAATCGTCGAGCGAAAACACTTGACAACCTCCTAGAAGCAGCTTTTCTTACCACCAGACCTTTCTCCACCAATTAGGAATCTGATGCCGTCACTAAACACATTACTTAATTGTTGCCATTTGTTTAGTGTTTTTTTTTGGCGTCTAATCCTCATATATATCACCATTGGCCTTGATTTTCATGACTGTATATCTCTTAAATATCAACATATACACGTGTGATTTAGTTTTCGAAGATTTTTCAATGTTGAGAACCTCGATCAAAGAGTAAAAAAGGCATAAGGTTCACAATGGTGTAAAATTAAAATGGGATATACCGGGCTAGGATTCGAGTTACAGGAACAAGGGCCAACCCAACCACCCAAGAATGGAATCGTCGAGCGAAAACACTTGACAACCTCCTAGAAGCAGCTTTTCTTACCACCAGACCTTTCTCCATCAATTAGGAATCTGATGCCGTCACTAAACTCATTCCTTAAATTGTAGCCATTTGTTGAGTGTTTTTTTTTGTATCTAATCCGCATATATATCACCATTGCCCTTGATTTTCTTGACTGTATATCTCTTAAATAACAACATATACACGTGTGATTTAGTTTACGAAGATTTTTCAATACCGAGAACCTCGATCAGAGAGTAAAAAATGTGTAAGGTTCACAATGGTGTAAAATTAAAATGGGATATACCGGGCTAGGATTCGAGTTACAGGAACAAGGGCCAAACCAACCACCCAAGAATGGAATCGTCGAGCGAAAGCACTTGACAACCTTCTAGAAGCATCTTTTCTTGCCACCAGACCTTTCTCCAACAATTAGGAATCTGATGCCGTCACCAAACACATTCCTTAAATTGTAGCCATTTGTTGAGTGTTTTGTTTTTGTGTCTAATCCGCATATATATCACCATTGCCCTTGATTTTCTTGACTGTATGTCTCTTAAATATCAACATATACACGTGCGATTTAGTTTACGAAGATTTTTCAATGCCGAGAACCTCGATCAGAGAGTAAAAAAGGCATAAGGTTCACAATGGTGTAAAGTTAAAATGAGATATACAGGGCTAAGATTTGAGTTACAGGAACAAGGGCCAAACCAACCACCCAAGAATGTAGTCGTCGAGCGAAAACACTTGACAACCTCCTAGAAGCAGCTTTTCTTGCCACTAGACCTTTCTCCATCAATTAGGAATCTGATGCCGTCACTAAACACATTCCTTAAATTGCAGCCATTTGTTGAGTGTTTTTTTTCTTTTCGTGTCTAATCCGCATATATATCACCATTGCCCTTGATTTTCTTGAAAGTATATCTCTTAAATGTCAACATATACACATGTGATTTAGTTTACGAAGATTTTTCAATGCCGAGAACCTCGATCAAAGAGTAAAAAAGGCGTAAGGTTCACAATAGTGTAAAATTAAAATGGGATATACCGGGCTAGGATTCGAGTTACAGGAACAAGGGCCAAACCAACCACCCAAGAATGGAATCGTCGAGCGAAAACACTTGACAACCTCCTAGAAGCAGCTTTTCTTGCCACCAGACCTTTCTCCATCAATTAGGAATCTGATGCCGTCACTAAACACATTCCTTAAATTGTAGCCATTTGTTGAGTGTTTTTTTTGTGTCTAAACCGCATATATATATATCACCATTGCCCTTGATTTTCTTAACTGTATATCTCTTAAATATCAACATATACACGTGTGATCTAGTTTACGAAGATTTTTCAATGCCGGGAACCTCGATCAGAGAGTAAAAAAGGCGTAAGGTTCACAATGGTGTAAAATTAAAATGGGATATATCGGGATAGGATTTGAGTTACAGGAACAAGGGCCATACCAACCACCCAAGAATGGAATCGTGAGCGAAAACACTTGACAACCTCCTAGAAGCAGCTTTTCTTGCCACCAGACCTTTCTCCATCAATTAAGAATCTGATGCCATCACTAAACACATTCCTTAAATTGTAGCCATTTGTTAAGTGTTTTTTTTTTGTCTAATCCGCATATATATCACCATTGCCCTTGATTTTCTTGACTGTGTATCTCTTAAATGTCAACATATACACGTGTGATTTAGTTTACGAAGATTTTTCAATGCCGAGAACCTCGATCAGAGAGTAAAAAGGTGTAAGGTTCACAATGGTGTAAAATTAAAATGGGATATACTGGGCTAGGATTCGAGTTACAGGAACAAGGGCCAAACCAACCACCCAAGAATGGAATCGTCGAGCGAAAACACTTGACAACCTCCTTGAAGCAGCTTTTCTTGCCACCAGACCTCTCTCCATCAATTAGAAATCTGATGCCGTCACTAAACACATTCCTTAAATTGTAGCCATTTGTTGAGTGTTTTTTTTTGCGGCCTAATCCGCATATATATCACCATTGCCCTTAATTTTCTTGACTGTATATCTCTTAAATGTCAACATATACACGTGTGATTTAGTTTTCGAAGATTTTTCAATGCCAGGAACCTCGATCAGAGAGTAAAAAAGGTGTAAGGTTCACAATGGTGAAAAATTAAAGGCCAATTGGATTTTAACACCTTTAACTTTGAAGAGTTGGCCGATAACACCCGCAACTAACACTTTGATCTGTGACACCCCAAACTTTTAATTTTGTTTGTCATTTCACCACTCAGTTAAAAAATCAGTAACTGAGTTAGTTTTCAATCCTAGGTGGCATATTAATCCTACATGGCACGAGTGACGTGGCTAACACATGTTATAAGATGCAAAATGTTGAAAGTAGGCATTGTTGTTCTGTTCAATTAAATCCACCACCATCTCCAAAGCACCCCATCCACCAACCACCACCATCTCCGACTACCACCCTCAACCCACAACCACCCTCGAATCACCCTCACCACCAACATCTTCATGAGCAACAAATTCTGCCCTAATTCGTGCTAGTTCCGCATCTAGAGTGCAGGGTGTAGGGATCGAACTCTTTTGAGAGGAATCTTTGACAGCAGGAGAACCCAAATCACCCTTAAAATGCTCGTAAGGATGAACGCCATCCTCCTGATGGTTCAACTTCGGATCAATCGCTGATGTAGGTAAGTTTTGAGGTGGCGGCTGTTTAGGGTTTAGGGTTTTACCTTCGGGAGTAACGGACGGCGGAAAGTACTCCATCTTTACTGACTCGAGCTCCATGTTTCTGGCTATCATCTGCCCATACGACAGCCCACCCCCAACCGTTCTGTCCCAAACCGACACCTTTTGAGTAGGCAAAGTTCTGGCACCAGTGGAACTGACTGCTAAAGGACTTGTACCATCCCCCATCTCAACATCAGGTTCAATCGTAGGGCCTAGTTTCTGAACCGGAGCTGATTGGGCTTCACCTAGGGAGGATTCAGAATTCGAATCCCACTCCGTACTCTCCACTGTCATCTGATCAGTCCCGTTAACCTCATTTTTGTCATTTTCAGCCCCCAAAACCGACACAGGTGGTGTTGTAATTTAGGGTTTGAAAGTTAGTATAGGATTGGGATGTATGTTTGTTGGATGAATTGAGAGATGAGTTTTATACCCATGAATGTGCCACATCTGCAAAAATAGTCCACGTAGGATGCCACCTAGGATTGAAAACTAACTCAGTTACTGATTTTTTAACTGAGTGGTGAAATGACAAACAAAATTAAAAGTTTGGGGTGTCACAGATCAAAGTGTTAGTTGCGGGTGTTATCGGCCAACTCTTCAAAGTTAAAGGTGTTAAAATCCAATTGGCCAAAATTAAAATGGGATATATCGGGCTTGGATTCGAGTTAAAGGAACAAGGGCCAAACCAACCACCCATGAATGGAATCGTCGAGCGAAAACACTTGACAACCTCCTATAAGCAGCTTTTCTTACCACCAGACCTTTCTCCATCAATTAGAAATCTGATGCCGTCACTAAACACATTCCTTAAATTGTAGCCATTTGTTGAGTGTTTTTTTTTTGGTGTCTAATCCGCATATATATCACCATTACCCTTGATTTTCTTGACTGTATATCTCTTAAATGTCAACATATACATGTGTGATTTAGTTTACGAAGATTTTTCAATGCCGAGAACCTCGATTAGAGAGAAAAAAAGGCGTAAGGTTCACAATGGTGTAAAATTAAAATGGGATATACCGGGTTGGATTCGAGTTACAGGAACAAGGGTGAAACCAACCACCAAAGAATGGAATCGTCGAGCGAAAACACTTGACAACCTCCTATAAGCAGCTTTTCTTACCACCAGACCTTTCTCCATCAATTTGGAATCTGATGCCGTCACTAAACACATTCCTTAAATTATAGGCATTTGTTGAGTGTTTTTTTTTTGTGTCTAATCCGCATATATATCACCATTACCCTTGATTTTCTTGACTGTATATCTCTTAAATGTCAACATATACACGTGTGATTTAGTTTACGAAGATTTTTCAATGCCGAGAACCTCGATGAGAGAGTAAAAAAGGCGAAAGGTTCACAATGGTGAAAATTAAACTGGGATATACCGGGCTAGGATTCGAGTTACAGGAACAAGGGCTAAACCAACCACCCAAGAATGGAATCGTCGAGCGAAAACACTTGACAACCTCCTAGGAGTAGCTTTTCTTTCCACCAGACATTTCTCCATCAATTAGGAATCTGATGCCGTCACTAAACACATTTCTTAAATTGTAGCCATTTGTTGAGTGTTTTTTTTTTTGGTGTCTAATCCGCATATATATCACCATTGCCCTTGATTTTCTTGACTGTATATCTCTTAAATGTCAACATATACACGTGTGATTTAGTTTTCGAAGATTTTTCAATGCCGAGAACCTCGATCAGAGAGTAAAAAAGGCGTAAGGTTCACAATGGTGTAAAATTAAAATGAGATATACCGGGCTAGGATTCGAGTTACAAGAACAAGGGCCAAACTACCCACCCAAGAATGGAATCGTCGAGCAAAAACACTTGACAACCTCCTAGAAGCAATTTTTCTTGCCACCAGAACTTTCTCCATCAATTAAGAATCTGATGCCGTCACTAAACACATTCCTTAAATTGTAGCCATTTGTTGAGAGTTTTTTTTTTTGGTGTCTAATTCGCTTATATATCACCATTGCCCTTGATTTTCTTGACTGTATATCTCTTAAATGTCAACATATACACGTGTGATTTAGTTTACGAAGATTTTTCAATGTTGAGAACCTCGATCAGAGAGTAAAAAAGGCATAAGGTTCACAAGGGTGTAAAATTAAAATGGGATATACCGGGCTAGGATTCGAGATACAGGAACAAGGGCCAAACCAACCACCCAAGAATGGAATCGTCGAGCGAAAACACTTGACAACCTCCTAGGAGCAGCTTTTCTTGCCACCAGACCTTTCTCCATCAATTAGGAATCTGATGCCCTCACTAAACACATTACTTAATTGTTGCCATTTGTTGAGTGTTTTTTTTTTGGCGTCTAATCCGCATATATATCACCATTGGCCTTGATTTTCATGATTGTATATCTCTTAAATATCAACATATACACGTGTGATTTAGTTTACGAAGATTTTTCAATGTTGAGAACCTCGATCAGAGAGTAAAAAAGGCATAAGGTTCACAATGGTGTAAAATTAAAATGGGATATACCGGGCTAGGATTCGAGTTACAGGAACAAGGGCCAACCCAACCACCCAAGAATGGAATCGTCGAGCGAAAACACTTGACAACCTCCTAGAAGCAGCTTTTCTTACCACCAGACCTTTCTCCACCAATTAGGAATCTGATGCCGTCACTAAACACATTACTTAATTGTTGCCATTTGTTTAGTGTTTTTTTTTTTGGCGTCTAATCCTCATATATATCACCATTGGCCTTGATTTTCATGACTGTATATCTCTTAAATATCAACATATACACGTGTGATTTAGTTTTCGAAGATTTTTCAATGTTGAGAACCTCGATCAAAGAGTAAAAAAGGCATAAGGTTCACAATGGTGTAAAATTAAAATGGGATATACCGGGCTAGGATTCGAGTTACAGGAACAAGGGCCAACCCAACCACCCAAGAATGGAATCGTCGAGCGAAAACACTTGACAACCTCCTAGAAGCAGCTTTTCTTACCACCAGACCTTTCTCCATCAATTAGGAATCTGATGCCGTCACTAAACTCATTCCTTAAATTGTAGCCATTTGTTGAGTGTTTTTTTTTATATAATCCGCATATATATCACCATTGCCCTTGATTTTCTTGACTGTATATCTCTCAAATAACAACATATACACGTGTGATTTAGTTTACGAAGATTTTTCATTGCCGAGAACCTCGATCAGAGAGTAAAAAATGTGTAAGGTTCACAATGGTGTAAAATTAAAATGAGATATACCGGGCTAGGATTCGAGTTACAGGAACAAGGGCCAAACCAACCACCCAAGAATGGAATCGTCGAGCGAAAACACTTGACAACCTTCTAGAAGCATCTTTTCTTGCCACCAGACCTTTCTCCAACAATTAGGAATCTGATGCCGTCACTAAACACATTCCTTAAATTGTAGCCATTTGTTGAGTGTTTTTTTTTTGTGTCTAATCCGCATATATATCACCATTGCCCTTGATTTTCTTGACTGTATATCTCTTAAATATCAACATATACACGTGTGATTTAGTTTACGAAGATTTTTCAATGCCGAGAACCTCGATCAGAGAGTAAAAAAAGGCATAAGGTTCACAATGGTGTAAAGTTAAAATGAGATATACAGGGCTAAGATTTGAGTTACAGGAACAAGGGCCAAACCAACCACCCAAGAATGTAGTCGTCGAGCGAAAACACTTGACAACCTCCTAGAAGCAGCTTTTCTTGCCACTAGACCTTTCTCCATCAATTAGGAATCTGATGCCGTCACTAAACACATTCCTTAAATTGCAGCCATTTGTTGAGTGTTTTTTTCTTTTCGTGTCTAATCCGCATATATATCACCATTGCCCTTGATTTTCTTGAAAGTATATCTCTTAAATGTCAACATATACACATGTGATTTAGTTTACGAAGATTTTTCAATGCCGAGATCCTCGATCAAAGAGTAAAAAAGGCGTAAGGTTCACAATGGTGTAAAATTAAAATGGGATATACCGGGCTAGGATTCGAGTTACAGGAACAAGGGCCAAACCAACCACCCAAGAATGGAATCGTCGAGCGAAAACACTTGACAACCTCCTAGAAGCAGCTTTTCTTGCCACCAGACCTTTCTCCATCAATTAGGAATCGGATGCCGTCACTAAACACATTCCTTAAATTGTAGCCATTTGTTGAGTGTTTTTTTTTTTGTGTCTAATCCGCATATATATATATCACCATTGCCCTTGATTTTCTTAACTGTATATCTCTTAAATATCAACATATACACGTGTGATCTAGTTTACGAAGATTTTTCAATGCCGGGAACCTCGATCAGAGAGTAAAAAAGGCGTAAGGTTCACAATGGTGTAAAATTAAAATGGGATATATCGGGATAGGATTTGAGTTACAGGAACAAGGGCCATACCAACCACCCAAGAATGGAATCGTGAGCGAAAACACTTGACAACCTCCTAGAAGCAGCTTTTCTTGCCACCAGACCTTTCTCCATCAATTAAGAATCTGATGCCATCACTAAACACATTCCTTAAATTGTAGCCATTTGTTAAGTGTTTTTTTTGGTCTAATCCGCATATATATCACCATTGCCCTTGATTTTCTTGACTGTGTATCTCTTAAATGTCAACATATACACGTGTGATTTAGTTTACGAAGATTTTTCAATGCCGAGAACCTCGATCAGAGAGTAAAAAGGTGTAAGGTTCACAATGGTGTAAAATTAAAATGGGATATACCGGGCTAGGATTCGAGTTACAGGAACAAGGGCCAAACCAACCACCCAAGAATGGAATCGTCGAGCGAAAACACTTGACAACCTCCTTGAAGCAGCTTTTCTTGCCACCAGACCTCTCTCCATCAATTAGAAATCTGATGCCGTCACTAAACACATTCCTTAAATTGTAGCCATTTGTTGAGTGTTTTTTTTGCGGCCTAATCCGCATATATATCACCATTGCCCTTAATTTTCTTGACTGTATATCTCTTAAATGTCAACATATACACGTGTGATTTAGTTTTCGAAGATTTTTCAATGCCGGGAACCTCGATCAGAGAGTAAAAAAGGTGTAAGGTTCACAATGGTGAAAAATTAAAATGGGATATATCGGGCTTGGATTCGAGTTAAAGGAACAAGGGCCAAACCAACCACCCATGAATGGAATCGTCGAGCGAAAACACTTGACAACCTCCTAGAAGCAGCATTTCTTGCCACTAGACCTTTCTCCATCAATTAGGAATCTGATGCCGTCACTATACACATTCCTTAAATTGTAGCCATTTTTTGAGTGTTTTTTTTGGTGTCTAATCCGCATATATATCACCATTGCCCTTGATTTTCTTGACTGTATATCTCTTAAATGTCAACATATACACGTGTGATTTAGTTTACGAAGATTTTTCAATGCCGAGAACCAAGATCAGAGAGTAAAAAAGGTGTAAGGTTCACAATGGTGTAAAATTAAAATGGGATATACCGGGCTAGGATTTGAGTTACAGGAACAAGTGCCAAACCAACCACCCAAGAATGGAATCGTCGAGCGAAAACACTTGACAACCTCCTAGAAGCAGCTTTTCTTGCCACCAGACCTTTCTCCATCAATTAGGAATATGATGCCGTCACTAAACACATTCCTTAAATTGTAGCCATTTGTTGAGTGTTTTTTTGTGTCTAATCCGCATATATATCACCATTGCCCTTGATTTTCTTGACTGTATATCTCTTAAATGTCAACATATACACGTGTGATTTAGTTTATGAAGATTTTTCAATGCCGAGAACCTCGATTAGAGAGAAAAAAAGGCGTAAGGTTCACAATGGTGTAAAATTAAAATGGGATATACCGGGTTGGATTCGAGTTACAGGAACAAGGGTGAAACCAACCACCAAAGAATGGAATCGTCGAGCGAAAACACTTGACAACCTCCTATAAGCAGCTTTTCTTACCACCAGACCTTTCTCCATCAATTTGGAATCTGATGCCGTCACTAAACACATTCCTTAAATTATAGGCATTTGTTGAGTGTTTTTTTTTGTGTCTAATCCGCATATATATAACCATTACCCTTGATTTTCTTGACTGTGTATCTCTTAAATGTCAACATATACACGTGTGATTTAGTTTACGAAGATTTTTCAATGCCGAGAACCTCGATCAGAGAGTAAAAAGGTGTAAGGTTCACAATGGTGTAAAATTAAAATGGGATATACCGGGCTAGGATTCGAGTTACAGGAACAAGGGCCAAACCAACCACCCAAGAATGGAATCGTCGAGCGAAAACACTTGACAACCTCCTTGAAGCAGCTTTTCTTACCACCAGACCTCTCTCCATTAATTAGAAATCTGATGCCGTCACTAAACACATTCCTTAAATTGTAGCCATTTGTTGAGTGTTTTTTTTGCGGCCTAATCCGCATATATATCACCATTGCCCTTAATTTTCTTGACTGTATATCTCTTAAATGTCAACATATACACGTGTGATTTAGTTTTCGAAGATTTTTCAATGCCGGGAACCTCGATCAGAGAGTAAAAAAGGTGTAAGGTTCACAATGGTGAAAAATTAAAATGGGATATATCGGGCTTGGATTCGAGTTAAAGGAACAAGGGCCAAACCAACCACCCATGAATGGAATCGTCGAGCGAAAACACTTGACAACCTCCTAGAAGCAGCATTTCTTGCCACTAGACCTTTCTCCATCAATTAGGAATCTGATGCCGTCACTATACACATTCCTGAAAATGTAGCCATTTTTTGAGTGTTTTTTTTTGTGTCTAATCCGCATATATATCACCATTGCCCTTGATTTTCTTGACTGTATATCTCTTAAATGTCAACATATACACGTGTGATTTAGTTTACGAAGATTTTTCAATGCCGAGAACCAAGATCAGAGAGTTAAAAAGGTGTAAGGTTCACAATGGTGTAAAATTAAAATGGGATATACCGGGCTAGGATTTGAGTTACAGGAACAAGAGCCAAACCAACCACCCAAGAATGGAATCGTCGAGCGAAAACACTTGACAACCTCCTAGAAGCAGCTTTTCTTGCCACCAGACCTTTCTCCATCAATTAGGAATATGATGCCGTCACTAAACACATTCCTTAAATTGTAGCCATTTGTTGAGTGTTTTTTTGTGTCTAATCCGCATATATATCACCATTGCCCTTGATTTTCTTGACTGTATATCTCTTAAATGTCAACATATACACGTGTGATTTAGTTTATGAAGATTTTTCAATGCCGAGAACCTCGATTAGAGAGAAAAAAAGGCGTAAGGTTCACAATGGTGTAAAATTAAAATGGGATATACCGGGTTGGATTCGAGTTACAGGAACAAGGGTGAAACCAACCACCAAAGAATGGAATCGTCGAGCGAAAACACTTGACAACCTCCTATAAGCAGCTTTTCTTACCACCAGACCTTTCTCCATCAATTTGGAATCTGATGCCGTCACTAAACACATTCCTTAAATTATAGGCATTTGTTGAGTGTTTTTTTTTGTGTCTAATCCGCATATATATAACCATTACCCTTGATTTTCTTGACTGTATATCTCTTAAATGTCAACATATACACGTGTGATTTAGTTTACGAAGATTTTTCAATGCCGAGAACCTCGATCAGAGAGTAAAAAAGGCGAAAGGTTCACAATGGTGTAAAATTAAACTGGGATATACCGGGCTAGGAATCGAGTTACAGGAACAAGGGCTAAACCAACCACCCAAGAATGGAATCGTCGAGCGAAAACACTTGACAACCTCCTAGGAGTAGCTTTTCTTACCACCAGACATTTCTCCATCAATTAGGAATCTGATGCCGTCACTAAACACATTTCTTAAATTGTAGCCATTTGTTGAGTGTTTTTTTTTTGGTGTCTAATCCGCATATATATCACCATTGCCCTTGATTTTCTTAACTGTATATCTCTTAAATGTCAACATATACACGTGTGATTTAGTTTACGAAGATTTTTCAATGTTGAGAACCTCGATCAGAGAGTAAAAAAGGCATAAGGTTCACAAGGGTGTAAAATTAAAATGGGATATACCGGGCTAGGATTCGAGATACAGGAACAAGGGCCAAACCAACCACCCAAGAATGGAATCGTCGAGCGAAAACACTTGATAACCTCCTAGAAGCAGCTTTTCTTGCCACCAGACCTTTCTCCATCAATTAGGAATCTGATGCCGTCACTAAACACATTACTTAATTGTTGCCATTTGTTGAGTGTTTTTTTTTGGCGTCTAATCCGCATATATATCACCATTGGCCTTAATTTTCATGACTGTATATCTCTTAAATATCAACATATACACGTGTGATTTAGTTTACGAAGATTTTTCAATGTTGAGAACCTCGATCAGAGAGTAAAAAAGGCATAAGGTTCACAATGGTGTAAAATTAAAATGGGATATACCGGGCTAGGATTCGAGTTACAGGAACAAGGGCCAACCCAACCACCCAAGAATGGAATCGTCGAGCGAAAACACTTGACAACCTCCTAGAAGCAGCTTTTCTTACCACCAGACCTTTCTCCACCAATTAGGAATTTGATGCCGTCACTAAACACATTACTTAATTGTTGCCATTTGTTTAGTGTTTTTTTTTGGCGTCTAATCCTCATATATATCACCATTGGCCTTGATTTTCATGACTGTATATCTCTTAAATGTCAACATATACACGTGTGATTTAGTTTTCGAAGATTTTTCAATGCCGAGAACCTCGGTCAGAGAGTAAAAAAGGCGTAATGTTCACAATGGTGTAAAATTAAAATGAGATATACTGGGCTAGGATTCAAGTTACAAGAACAAGGGCCAAACTACCCACCCAAGAATGGAATCGTCGAGCAAAAACACTTGACAACCTCCTAGAAGCAGCTTTTCTTGCCACCAGAACTTTCTCCATCAATTAGGAATCTGATGCCGTCACTAAACACATTCCTTAAATTGTAGCCATTTGTTGAGAGTTATTTTTTGGTGTCTAATTCGCTTATATATCACCATTGCCCTAGATTTTCTTAACTGTATATCTCTTAAATGTCAACATATACACGTGTGATTTAGTTTACGAAGATTTTTCAATGTTGAGAACCTCGATCAGAGAGTAAAAAAGGCATAAGGTTCACAAGGGTGTAAAATTAAAATGGGATATACCGGGCTAGGATTCGAGATACAGGAACAAGGGCCAAACCAACCACCCAAGAATGGAATCGTCGAGCGAAAACACTTGATAACCTCCTAGAAGCAGCTTTTCTTGCCACCAGACCTTTCTCCATCAATTAGGAATCTGATGCCGTCACTAAACACATTACTTAATTGTTGCCATTTGTTGAGTGTTTTTTTTTGGCGTCTAATCCGCATATATATCACCATTGGCCTTAATTTTCATGACTGTATATCTCTTAAATATCAACATATACACGTGTGATTTAGTTTACGAAGATTTTTCAATGTTGAGAACCTCGATCAGAGAGTAAAAAAGGCATAAGGTTCACAATGGTGTAAAATTAAAATGGGATATACCGGGCTAGGATTCGAGTTACAGGAACAAGGGCCAACCCAACCACCCAAGAATGGAATCGTCGAGCGAAAACACTTGACAACCTCCTAGAAGCAGCTTTTCTTACCACCAGACCTTTCTCCACCAATTAGGAATTTGATGCCGTCACTAAACACATTACTTAATTGTTGCCATTTGTTTAGTGTTTTTTTTTTGGCGTCTAATCCTCATATATATCACCATTGGCCTTGATTTTCATGACTGTATATCTCTTAAATATCAACATATACACGTGTGATTTAGTTTTCGAAGATTTTTCAATGTTGAGAACCTCGATCAAAGAGTAAAAAAGGCATAAGGTTCACAATGGTGTAAAATTAAAATGGGATATACCGGGCTAGGATTCGAGTTACAGGAACAAGGGCCAACCCAACCACCCAAGAATGGAATCGTCGAGCGAAAACACTTGACAACCTCCTAGAAGCAGCTTTTCTTACCACCAGACCTTTCTCCACCAATTAGGAATTTGATGCCGTCACTAAACACATTACTTAATTGTTGCCATTTGTTTAGTGTTTTTTTTTGGCGTCTAATCCTCATATATATCACCATTGGCCTTGATTTTCATGACTGTGTATCTCTTAAATGTCAACATATACACGTGTGATTTAGTTTACGAAGATTTTTCAATGCCGAGAACCTCGATCAGAGAGTAAAAAAGGTGAAAGGTTCACAATGGTGAAAAATTAAAATGGGATATATCGGGCTTGGATTCGAGTTAAAGGAACAAGGGCCAAACCAACCACCCATGAATGGAATCGTCGAGCGAAAACACTTGACAACCTCCTAGAAGCAGCATTTCTTGCCACTAAACCTTTCTCCATCAATTAGGAATCTGATGCCGTCACTAAACACATTCCTTAAATTGTAGCCATTTTTTGAGTGTTTTTTTTTGTGTCTAATCCGCATATATATCACCATTGCCCTTGATTTTCTTGACTGTATATCTCTTAAATGTCAACATATACACGTGTGATTTAGTTTACGAAGATTTTTCAATGCCGAGAACCAAGATCAGAGAGTAAAAAAGGCGTAAGGTTCACAATGGTGTAAAATTAAAATGGGATATACCGGGCTAGGATTTGAGTTACAGGAACAAGAGCCAAACCAACCACCCAAGAATGGAATCGTCGAGCGAAAACACTTGACAACCTCCTAGAAGCAGCTTTTCTTGCCACCAGACCTTTCTCCATCAATTAGGAATATGATGCCGTCACTAAACACATTCCTTAAATTGTAGCCATTTGTTGAGTGTTTTTTTTGTGTCTAATCCGCATATATATCACCATTGCCCTTGATTTTCTTGACTGTATATCTCTTAAATGTCAACATATACACGTGTGATTTAGTTTACGAAGATTTTTCAATGCCGAGAACCTCGATTAGAGAGAAAGAAAGGCGTAAGGTTCACAATGGTGTAAAATTAAAATGGGATATACCGGGTTGGATTCGAGTTACAGGAACAAAGGTGAAACCAACCACCAAAGAATGGAATCGTCGAGCGAAAACACTTGACAACCTCCTATAAGCAGCTTTTCTTACCACCAGACATTTCTCCATCGATTTGGAATCTGATGTCGTCACTAAACACATTCCTTAAATTATAGGCATTTGTTGAGTGTTTTTTTTTTTGTGTCTAATCCGCATATATATCACCATTACCCTTGATTTTCTTGACTGTATATCTCTTAAATGTCAACATATACACGTGTGATTTAGTTTACGAAGATTTTTCAATGCCGAGAACCTCAATCAGAGAGTAAAAAAGGCGAAAGGTTCACAATGGTGTAAAATTAAACTGGGATATACCGGGCTAGGATTCGAGTTACAGGAACAAGGGCTAAACCAACCACCCAAGAATGGAATCGTCGAGCGAAAACACTTGACAACCTCCTAGGAGTAGCTTTTCTTACCACCAGACATTTCTCCATCAATTAGGAATCTGATGCCGTCACTAAACACATTTCTTAAATTGTTGCCATTTGTTGAGTGTTTTTTTTTGTGTCTAATCCGCATATATATCACCATTGCCCTTGATTTTCTTGACTGTATATCTCTTAAATGTCAACATATACACGTGTGATTTAGTTTTCGAAGATTTTTCAATGCCGAGAACCTCGATCAGAGAGTAAAAAAGGCGTAAGGTTCACAATGGTGTAAAATTAAAATGAGATATACCGGGCTAGGATTCGAGTTACAAGAACAAGGGCCAAACTACCCACCCAAGAATGGAATCGTCGAGCAAAAACACTTGACAACCTCCTAGAAGCAGCTTTTCTTGCCACCAGAACTTTCTCCATCAATTAGGAATCTGATGCCGTCACTAAACACATTCCTTAAATTGTAGCCATTTGTTGAGAGTTTTTTTTTGGTGTCTAATTCGCTTATATATCACGATTGCCCTTGATTTTCTTGACTGTATATCTCTTAAATGTCAACATATACACGTGTGATTTAGTTTACGAAGATTTTTCAATGTTGAGAACCTCGATCAGAGAGTAAAAAAGGCATAAGGTTCACAATGGTGTAAAATTAAAATGGGATATACCGGGCTAGGATTCGAGTTACAGGAACAAGGGCCAACCCAACCACCCAAGAATGGAATCGTCGAGCGAAAACACTTGACAACCTCCTAGAAGCAGCTTTTCTTACCACCACACCTTTCTCCACCAATTAGGAATCTGATGCCGTCACTAAACACATTACTTAATTGTTGCCATTTGTTTAGTGTTTTTTATTGGCGTCTAATCCTCATATATATCACCATTGGCCTTGATTTTCATGACTGTATATCTCTTAAATATCAACATATACACGTGTGATTTAGTTTTCGAAGATTTTTCAATGTTGAGAACCTCGATCAAAGAGTAAAAAAGGCATAAGGTTCACAATGGTGTAAAATTAAAATGGGATATACCGGGCTAGGATTCGAGTTACAGGAACAAGGGCCAACCCAACCACCCAAGAATGGAATCGTCGAGCGAAAACACTTGACAACCTCCTAGAAGCAGCTTTTCTTACCACCAGACCTTTCTCCATCAATTAGGAATCTGATGCCGTCACTAAACTCATTCCTTAAATTGTAGCCATTTGTTGAGTGTTTTTTTTTTGTATCTAATCCGCATATATATCACCATTGCCCTTGATTTTCTTGACTGTATATCTCTTAAATAACAACATATACACGTGTGATTTAGTTTACGAAGATTTTTCAATGCCGAGAACCTCGATCAGAGAGTAAAAAATGCGTAAGGTTCACAATGGTGTAAAATTAAAATGGGATATACCGGGCTAGGATTCGAGTTACAGGAACAAGGGCCAAACCAACCCCCCAAGAATGGAATCGTCGAGCGAAAACACTTGACAACCTTCTAGAAGCATCTTTTCTTGCCACCAGACCTTTCTCCAACAATTAGGAATCTGATGCCGTCACTAAACACATTCCTTAAATTCTAGCCATTTGTTGAGTGTTTTTTTTTGTGTCTAATCCTCATATATATCACCATTGCCCTTGATTTTCTTGACTGTATATCTCTTAAATATCAACATATACACGTGTGATTTAGTTTACGAAGATTTTTCAATGTCGAGAACCTCGATCAGAGAGTAAAAAAGGCATAAGGTTCACAATGGTGTAAAATTAAAATGGGATATACAGGGCTAAGATTTGAGTTACAGGAACAAGGGCCAAACCAACCACCCAAGAATGGAATCGTCGAGCGAAAACACTTGACAACCTCCTAGAAGCAGCTTTTCTTGCCACAAGACCTTTCTCCATCAATTAGGAATCTAATGCCGTCACTAAACACAGTCCTTAAATTGCAGCCATTTGTTGAGTGTTTTTTTTCTTTTCGTGTCTAATCCGCATATATATCACCATTGCCCTTGATTTTCTTGAAAGTATATCTCTTAAATGTCAACATATACACATGTGATTTAATTTACGAACATTTTTCAGTGCCGAGAAACTCGATCAAAGAGTAAAAAAGGCGTAAGGTTCACAATAGTGTAAAATTAAAATGGGATATACCGGGCTAGGATTCGAGTTACAGGAACAAGGGCCAAACCAACCACCCAAGAATGGAATCGTCGAGCGAAAACACTTGACAACCTCCTAGAATCAGCTTTTCTTGCCACCAGACCTTTCTCCATCAATTAGGAATCTGATGCCGTCACTAAACACATTCCTTAAATTGTAGCCATTTGTTGAGTGTTTTTTTTTGTGTCTAATCCGCATATATATATCACCATTGCCCTTGATTTTCTTGACTGTATATCTCTTAAATATCAACATATACACGTGTGATCTAGTTTACGAAGATTTTTCAATGCCGGGAACCTCGTTCAGAGAGTAAAAAAGGCGTAAGGTTCACAATGGTGTAAAATTAAAATGGGATATATCGGGATAGGATTTGAGTTACAGGAACAAGGGCCATACCAACCACCCAAGAATGGAATCGTGAGCGAAAACACTTGACAACCTCCTAGAAGCAGCTTTTCTTGCCACCAGACCTTTCTCCATCAATTAAGAATCTGATGCCATCACTAAACACATTCCTTAAATTGTAGCCATTTGTTAAGCGTTTTTTTTTTGTTCTAATCCGCATATATATATCACCATTGCCCTTGATTTTCTTGACTGTGTATCTCTTAAATGTCAACATATACACGTGTGATTTAGTTTACGAAGATTTTTCAATGCCGAGAACCTCGATCAGAGAGTAAAAAGGTGTAAGGTTCACAATGGTGTAAAATTAAAATGGGATATACCGGGCTAGGATTCGAGTTACAGGAACAAGGGCCAAACCAACCACCCAAGAATTGAATCGTCGAGCGAAAACACTTGACAACCTCCTTGAAGCAGCTTTTCTTGCCACCAGACCTTTCTCCATCAATTAGGAATCTGATGCCGTCACTAAACACATTCCTTAAATTGTAGCCATTTGTTGAGTGTTTTTTTTTTTTGCGGCCTAATCCGCATATATATCACCATTGCCCTTAATTTTCTTGACTGTATATCTCTTAAATGTCAACATATACACGTGTGATTTAGTTTTCGAAGATTTTTCAATGTCGAGAACCTCGATCAGAGAGTAAAAAAGGTGTAAGGTTCACAATGGTGAAAAATTAAAATGGGATATATCGGGCTTGGATTCGAGTTAAAGGAACAAGGGCTAAACCAACCACCCAAGAATGGAATCGTCGAGCGAAAACACTTGACAACCTCCTAGAAGCAGCATTTCTTGCCACTAGACCTTCTCCATCAATTAGGAATCTGATGCCGTCACTAAACACATTCCTTAAATTGTAGCCATTTGTTGAGTGTTTTTTTTGGTGTCTAATCCGCATATATATCACCATTGCCCTTGATTTTCTTGACTGTATATCTCTTAAATGTCAACATATACACGTGTGATTTAGTTTACGAAGATTTTTCAATGCCGAGAACCAAGATCAGAGAGTAAAAAAGGCGTAAGGTTCACAATGGTGTAAATTTAAAATGGGATATACCGTGCTAGGATTCGAGTTAGAGGAACAAGGGCCAAACCAACCACCCAAAAATGGAATCGTCGATCGAAAACACTTGACAAGGTCCTAGAAGCAGCTTTTCTTGCCACTAGACCTTTCTCCATCAATTAGAAATCTGATGCCGTCACTAAAAATATTTCTTAAATTGTAGCCATTTGTTGAGTGTTTTTTTTTTGTCTATTCCGCATATATATCACCATTGCCCTTGATTTTCTTGACTGTATATCTCTTAAATTTCAACATATACACGTGTGATTTAGTTTACGAAGATTTTTCAATGCCGAGAACCTCGATCAGAGAGTAAAAAAGGCGTAAGGTTCACAATGGTGTAAAATTAAAATCGGATATACCGGGCAAGGATTCGAGTTACAGGAACAAGAGACAAACAAACCACCCAAGAATGGAATCGTCGAGCGAAAACACTTGACAACCTCCTAGAAAGCAGTTTTCTTGCCACCAGACCTTTCTCCATCAATTAGGAATCTGATGCCGTCACTAAACACATTCCTTAAATTGTAGCCATTTGTTGAGTGATTTTTTTTTGTGTCTAATCCGCATACATATCCCCATTCCCTTGATTTTCTTGACTGTATATCTCATAAATGTCAACATATACACGTGTGATTTAGTTTACGAAGCTTTTTCAATGCCGAGAACCTCGATCAAGGAGTAAAACAGGCGTAACGTTTACAATGGTGAAATTAAAATGGGATATACCGGGCTAGGATTCTAGTTACAGGAACAAGGGCCAAACCAACCACCCAAGAATGGAATCGTCGAGCGAAAACACTTGACAACCTCCTACAAGCAGCTTTTCTTGCCACCTGACCTTTCTCCATCAATTAGGAATCTGATGCCGTCACTAAACACATTCCTTAAATTGTAGCCATTTGTTGAGTGTTTTTTTTTGGTGGTCTAATCCACATATATATCACCATTGCTCTTGATTTTCTTGACTGTATATCTCTTAAATGTCAACATATACACGTGTGATTTATTTTAAGAAGATTTTTCAATGCCGAGAACCACTATCAGAGAGTAAAAAAGGCGTAAGGTTCACAATGGTGTAAAATTAAAATGGGATATACCGGGCTAGGATTCGAGTTACAGGAACAAGGGCCAAACCAACCACCCAAGAATGGAATCGTCGATCGAAAACACTTGACAACCTCCTAGAAGCAGCTTTTCTTGCCACCAGACCTTTCTCCATCAATTAAGAATCTGATGCCGTCACTAAACACATTCCTTAAATTGTAACCATTTGTTGAGTTTTTTTTATTGTGTCTAATCCGCATATATATCACCATTGCCCTTGATTTTCTTGACTGTATATCTCTTAAATGTCAACATATACACGTGTGATTCATTTTACAAAGATTTTTCAATGCCGAGAACCTCTATCACAGAGTAAAAAAGGCGTTAGGTTTACAATGGTGTAAAATTAAAATGGGATATACCGGGCTAGGATACGAGTTACAGGAACAAGGGCCAACCAACCACCCAATAATGGAATCGTCGAGCGAAAACACTTGACAACCTCCTAGAAGCAGTTTTCTTGCCACCAGACCTTTCTCAATCAATTAGGAATCTGATGCCGTCACTAAACACATTCCTTAAATTGTAGCCATTTGTTGAGTGATTTTTTTTTTGTGTCTAATCCGCATATATATCCCCATTCCATTGATTTTCTTGACTATATATCTCATAAATGTCAACATATACACGTGTGATTTAGTTTACGAAGCTTTTTCAATGCCGAGAACCTCGATCAGAGAGTAAAAAAAGCGTAAGGTTTACAATGGTGAAATTAAAATGGGATATATCGGGCTAGGATTCTAGTTACAGGAACAAGGGCCAAACCAACCACCCAAGAATGGAATCGTCGAGCGAAAACACTTAACAACCTCCTAGAAGCAGCTTTTCTTGCCACCTGACCTTTCTCCATCAATTAGGAATCTGATGCCGTCACTAAACACATTCCTTAAATTGTAGCCATTTGTTGAGTGTTTTTTTTTGGTGTCTAATCCACATATATATCACCGTTGCCCTCGATTTTCTTGACTGTATATCTCTTAAATGTCAACATATACACGTGTGATTTATTTTACGAAGATTTTCAATGCCGAGAACCTCTATCAGAGAGTAAAAAAGGCGTAAGGTTCACAATGGTGTAAAATTAAAATGGGATATACCGGGCTAAGATTCGAGTTACAGGAACAAGGGCCAAACCAACCACCCAAGAATGGAATCGTCGAGCGAAAACACTTGACAACCTCCTAGAAGCAGCTTTTCTTGCCACCAGACCTTTCTCCATCAATAAAGAATCTGATGCCGTCACTAAACACATTCCTTAAATTGTAACCATTTGTTGAGTTTTTTTTATTGTGTCTAATCCGCATATATATCACCATTGCCCTTGATTTTCTTGACTGTATATCTCTTAAATGTCAACATATACACGTGTGATTCATTTTACGAAGATTTTTCAATGCCGAGAACCTCTATCAGAGAGTAAAAAAGGCGTAAGGTTCACAATGGTGTAAAATTAAAATGGGATATACCGGGCTAGGATACGAGTTACAAGAACAAGGGCCAACCAACCACCCAAGAATGGAATCGTCGAGCGAAAACACTTGACAACCTCCTAGAAGCAGCTTTTCTTGCCACCAGACCTTTCTCCATCAATTAGGAATCTGATCCCGTCACTAAACACATTCCTTAAATTGTAGCCATTTGTTGAGTGTTTTTTTTTGTGTCTAATCCGCATATATATCACCATTGCCTTTGATTTTCTTGACTGTATATCTCTTAAATGTCAACATATACACTTGTGATTTAGTTTACGAAGATTTTTCAATGCCGAGAACCTCGATCAGAGAGTAAAAAAAGGCATAAGGTTCACAATGGTGTAAAATTAAAATGGGATATACCGGGCTAGGATTCTAGTTACAGGAACAAGGGCCAAACCAACCACCCAAGAATGGAATCATCGAGCGAAAACACTTGACAACCTCTTAGAAGCAGCTTTTCTTGCCACCAGACCTTTCTCCAATAATTAGGAATCTGATGCCGTCACTAAACAGATTCCTTAAATTGTAGCCATTTGTTGAGTGTTTGTTTTGGTGTCTAATCGGCATATATATCACCATTGCCCTTGATTTTTGTAGGATCGTTTTCATGACCAAACGAGTCGTTCAGAAGAGTTTTTGCTCAATATGAAAGGCGGAAACAGACGTAACGAGTTGATTCAGCTTGCTATTCACTATAAACTGTCTTTTGATTGATATAACATCTTTTTACAGCGAGTAGACACTTCGGCAGCAGTTCGACTCTGAAACCGGAAAGTTACAAATGAAATCTCAAAGGCACATATATATAGGGTGTTGATTTCGTACGAAATAGGCAAAGCTTATTTCGTTCGAAATAGCCACTGTCTATTTCGTACGAAATGACCTTGTGTCATTTCGTGCGAAATGTTCACAATCCCACAAATCTCGTTTTTTGTGCCCTGATCTTTCTTATCTAATACACGACTCGATACAAGACGAAGTCGACAGACATATGCACTAACAGACTCTCCCTTAGATGTCGACGAGTCTTCAGTACACGTCTTCAACGTCTTCAATCTTTATCAGTCTTCACGTGCTCTCCAAAATATCTAACAATGTAAAGCATCCTCAATCTTCTCTCTTTTCTTCTCTCTTCCAGGATCTCAATCTAATTCTATCTTCTCTTGATCAGATCTCTTGATCAGATCTCTTGATTCCTTAAGTTCTTTAGCATTAGCTGATTCCCTCTTGATGTCTTCAGACTCCCCCTTTCGATAAACTAGGATCATAGTCTGAAATAATTCTTGTTCCAAGATCGTGACCTGGCTCATTCAGCTCAAGTATCGGAACCTAACTAACCTGCACATTCTCTACCTCCAAGTAAATTTCACAAATTTAAAATTTGACAAACTTAATCAATTTGCAGAAATCCATCAAAATGATTTAACATTTTAAAATCTCTGATGATCACTTGTAAGCAAAATATTTCAAACACACTTTCCCAATCTTGATCATCATGTTTAGCACTCGGAATTTTGAAAATCAGCTCTCCAACATCATTTGTCGAAAATCTTTTTGAATTTTCAAAATTTATGCTAAAACACACTGAAAATCCTTTTGGATTTTGAAATTTAAAAATTTTAGTAAAGAAATATTTACAGACAATATTTTTGTGAGTTTGTGTAAGAAGATCATATCAGTTTTTGAGACCAATCACTAGCACCGTTAAGCTTTAAACATTTTAAGTTCTAAACAATTCACTTAGATTGTCAGTATACTGATCCACTTAAATTTTCACACAAAGTTCAACTGTTTCGAGATACGAGATTAATTTTTTAGAGACTTAAACTTATTTGTGTGTCCCACCTCAGAATATACTCCCGTATCCAGATCCCAATATTCAGTCTTACAGGTGAGTATACCTAGATGATATCTGTAAAGGGTTAAATGCGAGGGCCATGAGAGCTCAGGCTATTGCTTCCGCAAAATCAGAGAGATGATGGCTTCGACTTTAAGTGTGTTCCCTTTAGAGAATCTTTTCTTCAATAGCACATGATTAGCATTTTGCAATGTTTCATCATTTTTTATGCTGAGGGTGATGCTATTATTTCAAGCAAGCGAAAAGTATTATACGGGGACTAGGCCATTGCTTCTGCAAAATCAGAAGTCCCGGGATAATACCCCAGATATCACTGAGCATAAAGACCTAGTATCTCAGAAAAAGGGATCTTTCAAACAAGATTTCGGGGGTTACCCATATATCTGAGAGATGTTCCCCACGAGATAAGTAAGTTTGAAATTTAGGTTTATATCTCGACACAATCTACTAAATGTGCAAAAACCTACTGGCATAACATCAGTGAGACCGTTTATCACATTTGACTTTCCAATTCTTTAGGGTGCTGTGATAGTACACTGATGTACTATCATTTCCTCTTTTCTCAACAAAACTCATTTTTTATTTTATCATGTTTTTGGCTTTTTCAAATTTTCTAATGTTTTTGGATTTTCTGAAATTTCTTACTCCCCCTAAAATTCAAAATCATTTTAAAAAATTGACAAACTGATGTGAATTGCTTCAATTTGCCATCCACTTGGCATAAACAATCAGAACTCCTCCTTACAACAAACTATTTTCCCATTAAGATCTCAAAACACTTAAGTTTGTTTTAATCAAAATGGTTTTTCTGGAAAATTAGTTTTGTTGGGGTTTCATCACATTGCTTTTCAACCACTTGTATGAAAGTTAAATCAAGTTCAACTTAATGACCTTGATTAACCACTTGTAGGTACGTATCACAATACCACTTGAAAAACAACATATGACAATTTTCAAAAATAGTACCACCACTTGAAGGTCGAAATGTCATTGACGTGAATTTCTCAAGAAAGATGCCGATTCATGCTCCACACTTACCAACCTGGGGCTCCGGCAAGTCATACTTTTCACATATGAAAAACAGACATCCAAGCCTGACCAAACTTGGATGTTACCTCCTCATCTTCACTTGAGGTATACGTTGCCTTCTTTGATTCATAAAAATCTTTAACCCCTTTAACCTTTCCATCAATCATCTTCCCAAAAATCTTTTTCACGTTTCCATTAAAAACCTTTTCGACATCAAATTCTTTCTTCTCAGAATAGAATTGATTCGAAATCTCAACCTTTCCAACTTTTTGTTTAAAATTTTCAGTCCTCAATGGTGGAAAATTGACATCATCCATTGGCGAAACTGAATTTTCTTCTTTTTGAACAACTTGTGGCTCCTCTAACTTTGTGGAATCATATTCATCGCCAGATTTCACATCTGATTTCTTAACAACCCATGTTTGGTTGTTAAGATTCACTCTTCTTTTGTAAAACCTTTTTGAACACTCACCAATTTCATATGTTGAGTTTGTAAACACTTTGAATTTGTCAGTTGGTGGTTCAGTTTTATCAACAATATTTTCTTTGAGTTTAGAAACAACTTCCTGTTTTGTGTTGGTAGCCATTGGACAGTTTCAGGCAATGTGACCAACTTCTTGTAATCTATAACAGGTTCTTGTCTCCTTTCTCTGATAAGCTCCATTTTTTTCAAAAAAAAAATTTCTGCAATGAACCCTTTGTTTGATTGCTTCCAGAATGAGCTCTTTTCTTCTTCCTCCGAACTTGCTCCTGAAACAAATACTGTTTTTGTTTTAGAAATTTTCTCATTTTTATGATTTTCGGGTGGAATAAAGCCTAAACCTTTTTTTTTTAAATTGTTGTTATGGTTTGGTTTCTTTTGAAAACCAGAACCAGAACTGTAACCTTTTTTCTTGTTTAACCTTTGTTGAACTCTTGAGGTGTATTTCTTAGGTTTTTCAGTAAGATTTACATCTTTTATTTCAGAAATATTAATTTCTGTTAAATTGAAAACCTTTTTGATCATTTCAGTTTTAACACCTCTTATTGGAAATTCCTCGTCAGAATATAATTTGTCTGAATCATTCAAAGTATATACCACTTTGATTGGTTCGTCATTCAAAATAGATTTTGATAAAAGAAATTCTTTATTATAAACCCTTTTGATCGACAATTTTGAACTGTCAACTGATGAACTCGAACTCTTGGATTCTGACTTTGACTCTGACTCCTCATCTTTATCCAACACCTGATCGACCACTTTCTTTATTAACTCAGACTCATGATCAGTGTCAGACGATCTGAACGTAATGTCAATATTTTCTGGTAACTCATCAGTTGTTTCAGACTTTAACTTTATACTGACTGCCTTTTTGACCTGCTCCTCATTTGGTTTTCTGGGAGAATAACCTTCCCAGATCAGAGGCGGACACTTTTTATAATTTGCACTTTGTTTCTTACCAGTATCCTTCTCTTCCGTCTTCTTGTCCTGAAAAGCTTCAAAACCTGCAACAGTTGGATAAATTCTATCAATCAGATAATCAGAACTTGAATAACTTTGCAGTAATCGTCTGATTCTTTCATTTTCTATCTTTTCTGTCTCCAACTCTTGCTTCAATTTTACACATTCTTTAATGTAATGGTTAATGGCCTGTTGCTTTGACATCATCACAGCATTCATCATTGTTAAAGCATCTTCTCTTTCAGAATTCGTCTTTTGGAGACCATTCACTGTTCTATTCAACACATCATACGATTCTTTTACATAATTGAGATCGAACAGTAATTTTTCTTTCATCTTATCTTGCTCACTCAACTTCTCCTCTTTCTCTACACATTTCTTACATGATTCCAAACACTTTAGACATGGTTTGAAAACTTCAACAATCTTTTCGACTACAATTATCTTTTCAACTTCAACTACTTTTTCAACTTCAGCTGCCTGCTTAGTAGCTTTATCTTCGTCACTTTGTTCAGAATTCTTTTTCTGAGAAACACTCTCACATTTCATCTTTTTCTGTTCTTTTGCTGCTCGTCTCTCCTTCAGCTTCTCCAATCTATCTACAAAATAAAATTGAAAACTTTCAGGAGATAACATAGATTTTCCAATGTTTATTTGTGTCGCTTCTTCATCACACTGCTATCAGATGATGATTGATCAAAGACTTGATTACTTTCTGAACTATCATCTGAAGTATCAAACTCTCCATCTTGTTTCTCTCAACATCAACAAACCCTTTCATCCATTCCTTCATCAAATCTGGTTCTTGAACTATCTGGGCAATTAACGCCACTGTCTTTGAATCAGGCGGAATATATTTGTCCCAACTGAAACCTTCTGCTACTTTTTCATCATCTTGATCAATTACACCAAAATAAGCCTTCTTATTAGATTCTTCGATTGCCTTCCTAGCATGTGCAGTCTTTGAATCTTGTGATTGATACGGTTGTTGAGCAACTTGCTGATATATGGCTTTTCTATAATAATCATTATTCCCGAACGGATTCTTTGTTCCACTTGCTTCTCGATTGGTACATTCCCTCTTGAAATGTCCTTTTTCCCTACATCGAAAACAAGTAACTTTAGATTTATCAAAACCCAAAGTAGAAACATTTGCATCCAGGAAATCATCTCTTCCTGTAATCATTTTGAATTTTTCAGCTCTTCTCAAAACACTCGCTAAACACCGCTTTATATCCATTAACTCCATTTCCTCAGCATCGATCTGATCGTAATCCTCTTTCGTCAACATAGGATTTCCGATCCTTCCTGCAACCAACCCTTCATATGATTCCAACACTGTAGCAAGTAACGCCATATGGCTTTTAGCAACCTCTTCAGAGAAATTTTGACCGTTCTGAAGATGCAATGCTATATTGCAGTGTAACACATGACCATTACTGCTATTAGAGCTTTGGAACTGATGACCTGAGGTTGATCCCTTAGGATTAACACTTGGGTATGAGGAAAATCCACTGCTGCTGTTTAGACTTTGACTTACTGGTCCAGATGAATTTTCTGCACTGAAAGCAGTTTGGACTTTCGGACTTGCTTCAACATCCTGAACACTTCCTTTATAGTACATTTTGATATCTTGTTGACCACTTGGATTGTTCATTCTGGCTATCTTCTGTTGCTCCAGATCCTGTCCTTCAATCTTTTCAATGAACTGGGAAATTGTCAATTTGTCATATTCTCCAGTGTTCTTCAAGATCATCAGATATGTACCCCGTTCTTTCTGAGGTAAAGCATCAGCTAGTTTGTCAACCCATTCTTCTTGATCTTTGATTATTTCCAACAAAGACATAGATCGCACTAAGTGACAATATCTTTCGATCAATTTCTTTGAAGATTCTCCTAGCAAACTCAAAAATAAATCAAACTCTTTCTTTAGCAATGATTTCTTACTTCTAATCATCTTTTCACTTCCCTCAAACTTAACTCGAAGTGCTTCCCAAATCGAACATGAATTATTGTCATGTTGAAGCAATACGAAGATGTCTTCTTTCACAGCTTGCTGGAGTAGACTAATCATCGTCTTTTTAGCTTTGTACATATCTCGTTCTTTGTCCAACAACTCAGAAATTGCTTTGATAACTCCCAAATCTGTACGAGGTTTAACATACTTTTTCTCAATACACTCCCAAGATCTCAAATGATTAGCTTGAACCCAGTTTTTGAAATGATCTTTCCAACCATAATACTCCTCAATTCCCATTAGCTTCGGGGGTTTTAGAAAATGCTTCTTGTTTCATTTTCCATGTTCATGCTTTGAGCAATGGTAGTAGGAGTACTCGGGGCAGTAGCAAATGCGTTATAAAATTCCTCTTCCAAGATTTTATAACAAGTTTCACAAATTCAGACACTTTCAAGCGAAATCAACACTTTCACACGATATGACTCCTTCACACGAAATGCCTTTTGGTATGAAATAACCTGCAAGACAACTTCAAACGAAATAATTCACACGAAATAGAAACTTTCACACGAAATGACTGATTTCATATGAAATGACCAAACGAAATTGTGATTTCGTGCGAAATGGAAGGATTTTCACACGAAATGAACTATTTCGTGCGAAATAGACCAAATATTGCCAATTCGTATGAAATGAGCTGACAGTTTCGTACGAAATGCCTCACGAAAATGATTTCGTGCGAAATGAAGTGCTTATTCCGCGCAAAATGCTGCTGACATCATCATATCGATCAGATTTTTGTCCAATTGATCAATTTTTAAGTTGATTTTAGATCCAATTCTTTCAAGGCTTTGTTAAAACAATGTTTCGCTTATAATGTGTGAAATTCAAACCATTTTAACCGTCAAAACTAGTTTAATTTTGAAAAGAAGGTGTAGAAGTCAGAATTTTAAGCTGAATCAGTAAGAACCCTTCCTCCTGAGCTCTGATACCATCTGTAGAATCTTTTTCACAACCAAACGAGTCATTCAGAAGAGTTTTTGCTCAACACGAAAGGCGAAAACAGGCGTATCAAGTTGATTCAGCTTGCTATTCACTATAAATTGTCTTTTGATTGATATAACAGCTTTTTACAGCGAGTAGACTCTTCGGCAGCAGTTCGACTCTGAAACCGGAAAGTTACAAATGAAATCTCAAAGGCACATATATATAGGGTGTTGATTTCATACGAAATAGGCAAAGCTTATTTCGTGCGAAATAGCCACTGTCTATTTCGTACAAAATGACCTTGTGTCATTTCGTGCGAAATGCTCACAATCCCACAAATCTTGTTTTTTGTTCTCAGATCTTTCTAATCTAATACACGACTCGATACAAGACGAAGTCGACAGACATACGCACTAACAAATTTCTTGACTGTATATCTCTTAAATGTCAACATAAACACGTGTGATTTAGTTTACGAAGATTTTTCAATGCCGAGAACCTCGATCAGAGAGTAAAAAAGGCGTAAGGTTCACAATGGTGTAAAATTAAAATGAGATATACCGGGCTAGGATTCGAGTTATAGGAACAAGGGCCAAACCAACCACCCAAGAATGGAATCGTCGAGCGAAAACACTTGACAACCTCCTAGAAGCAGCTTTTCTTGCCACCAGACCTTTCTCCATCAATTAGGAATCTGATGCCGTCACTAAACACATTCCTTAAATTGTAGACATTTGTTGAGTGTTTTTTTGGTGTCTAATCCGCATATATATCACCATTGCCCCAGATTTTCTTGATTGTATATCTCTTAAATGTCAACATATACACGTGTGATTTAGTTTACGAAGATTTTTCAATGCCGAGAACCTCTATCAGAGAGTAAAAAACGCGTAAGGTTCACAATGGTGTAAAATTAAAATGGGATATACCGGGCTAGGATTCGAGTTACAGGAACAAGGTCCAAACCAACCACCCAAGAATGGAATCGTCAAGCGAAAGCACTTGACAACCTCCTAGAAGCAGCTTTTCTTACCACCAGACCTTTCTCCATCAATTAGGAATCTGATGCCGTCACTAAACACATTCCTTAAATTGTAGCCATTTATTGAGTGTTTTTTTTTGGTGTCTAATTCGCATATATATCACCATTGCCCTTGATTTTCTTGACTGTATATCTCTTAAATATCAACATATACACGTGTGATTTAGTTTACGAAGATTTTTCAATGCCGAGAACCTCGATCAGAGAGTAAAAAAGGCGTAAGGTTCACAATGGTGTAAAATTAAAATGGGATATATCGGGCTAGGATTCGAGTTACAGGACCAAGGGCCAAACCAACCACCCAAGATTGGAATCGTCGAGCGAAAACACTTGACAACCTCCTAGAAGCAGCTTTTCTTACCGCCAGACATTTCTCCATCATTTAGGAATCTGATGCCGTCACTAAACACATTCCTTAAATTGTAGCAATTTGTTGAGTGTTTTTTTTTTTTGTGTCTAATCCGCATATATATCACCATTGCCCTAGATTTTCTTGACTGTATATCTCTTAAATGTCAACATATACACGTGTGATTTAGTTTAAGAAGATTTTTCAATGCCGAGAACCTCGATCAGAGAGTAAAAAAGGCGTAAGGTTCACAACGGGGTAAGATTAAAATGGGATATACCGGGCTAGGATTCGAGTTACAGGAACAAGGGCCAAACCAACCACCCAAGAATGGAATCATCGAGCGAAAACACTTAACAACTTCCTAAAAGCAGCTTTTCTTACCACCAGACCTTTCTCCATCAATTAGGAATTTGATGCCGTCACTAAACACATTCCTTAACTTGTAGCCATTTGTTGAGTGTTTTTTTTTTGTGTCTAATCCGAATATATATAACCATTGCCCTTGATTTTCTTGACTGTATATCTCTTAAATATCAACATATACACGTGTGATTTAGTTTACGAAGATTTTTCAATGCCGAGAACCTCGATCAGAGAGTAAAAAGGCGTAAGGTTCACAATGGTGTAAGATTAAAATGGGATATACCGGGCTAGGATTCGAGTTACAGGAACAAGGGCCAAACCAACCACCCAAGAATGGAATCGTCTAGCGAAAACACTTGACAACGTCCTAGAAGCAGCTTTTCTTGCCACCAGACCTTTCTCCATTAATTAGGAATCTAATGACCTCACTAAACACATTCCTTAAATTGTAGCCATTTGTTGAGTGTTTTTTTGTGATGTAAAACGCGCATCTCGACCCGAGATGATAGAGATGGGCACCCCGTGCCTCGAGACAACTTCCTTGAGGTATACTTCTGCTAGAATGGAGAACTTATCCGTTTCTTTGATAGCCAAGAAGTGAGCAGACTTTGTGAGTCGATCCACGATCACCCAAATAGTATCGTTACCACGTTGTGATCTAGGCAAGTCAGTAACAAAATCCATGGAAATCTGTTCCCATTTCCATTGTGGTATCTCTGGTTGTTGAAGTGGGCCTGAAGGTTTCTGGTATTCCGCCTTGACTCTCGCACAAGTCAAGCACTTGCTAACGTAAGTTGTTATGTGGGTCTTCATGCTAGGCCACCAATATGTGGTTTTGATGTCGTGGTAAATTTTGTCCGAACCAGGGTGCACTGAGTAGCGAAACTTGTGTGCCTCATCCATCACAAGCTCTCGTAGGTTGCCATAAAGTGGGACCCAAATGCATCCTGTTACGTAGTAAGCACCGTCTTCCTTCTGTTCTAAGCGTTGCCTTGAGCCGCGTAGGGCTTCAGCCCTGATGTTTTCTAGTTTCAATGCTTCTACCTGAGCATTTCGTATTTGGGAAGGAAGACTAGACTGTATAGTGAGTTGTAAAGCTTGCACGCGCTAGGGCGCAGTGTCCTTTCGATGGAGTGCGCCAGCCACAACATTGGCTTTGCCTGGGTAGTACCTGATCGAGCATTCGTAGTCATTCAACAGTTCGACCCATCGTCGTTATCTCATATTAAGTTCCTTCTATTTAAAGATATGCTCGAGGCTCCTGTGATCAGTGTAGATCGCGCACTTGGTACCATACAGGTAGTGTCTCCATATCTTAAGTGCAAAAACAACCGCTCCCAACTCCAGATCGGGTGTAGTAGAGTTCTTTTCATGCACTTTGAGTTGACGCGAGGCGTAGGCTATAACTTTATCCCGCTGCATCAATACGCAACCAAGACCCTGAATGGATGCGTCGCAATAAACCACGAAGTCGTCTGTGCCCTCTGGCAATGAAAGGATATGTGCACTGCAGAGTCTATCCTTTAAGTGTTGAAACGCTAACTCCTGTGCGTTTCCCCAACGATAAACAACGCCCTTCTGCGTTAGTGAAGTAAGAGGCTGAGCGATCTTAGAAAAATCCTTGATAAATCTCCTGTAGTAACCTACCAATCCCAAGAATTGGCGAATTTCCGTTGGCGTACGAGTTGCAGGCCAGCTCTAGATTGACTCTACCTTGGATGGATCAACGTGAATCCCATCCTTGTTCACTACATGGCCTAAGAAATGGACTTCACGAAGCCAGAAGTCACATTTTGAAATTTTGGCGTACAACTGTTCTTTTCGAAGGAGTTCCAAAATAAATCGTAGATGCTGCTCGTGTTCCTCCTGTCTCTTAGATAGATCAGGATGTCGTCAATGGAAACTATAACGAACTTGTCTAAGTAAGGCTTGCACACTCGATTCATCAAGTCCATGAAGACCGCCGGTGCGTTTGTCATCCCAAATGGCATGACCAAAAACTCATAGTGTCCATAACGGGTTCTGAAGGCTGTTTTGGAGACGTCCTCCTCTCGGACTCTCAGCTGGTGATACCCTGATCTCAAATCAATCTTTGAGTAGTAGCTCGACCCTTGCAGCTGGTCGAAAAAATCATCAATGCGTGGAAGAGGGTAGCGATTCTTCACAGTCACCTTGTTCAGTTCACGGTAGTCGATGCACATTCTGAAAGTACCGTCTTTCTTCTTCACAAATAGCACTGGAGCTTCCCAGGGCGAAGAGCTAGGACGAATAAAACCCTTATCTAGGAGTTCTTGTAGTTGCGTAGATAGCTCTTTCAACTCTGATGGAGCTAAACGATAAGGTGCACGAGCTATGGGTGCCGCTCCAGGGGCTAACTCGATTTGAAACTCGACCTGACGATGAGGCGGGAGGCCAGGTAGTTCCTCAGGAAATACCTCAGGATAAACACATACAATCGGAAAGTCTTCTATCTTTTTCTCTTTCTTCGAGGTGTCGGTAACGAGAGCCAAAATGGCAGTGTGGCCCTTTCTCCAACATTCCTGGGCCTTAAGGAAAGAGATGATGCTCACCACAGCACCACTCTTGTTGCCATGAATCGTAAGAGGTTCATCACCTGTTCGAGAAACACGAACGACCTTCTCATTGCAGAGAACCTCTGTTCGATATTGAGGTAGCCAATCCATACCAATAACGATGTCGAAACCATCACAACGTTGGGGTCATTCCTAGCATTACCCTGACCAATCACGAACACTCGACCCCTGGCACCATTGCCGTCGTCATTACTCCCGTTGTTGCCTCCATTATTATTCTCGTTTCCTTGGTTGTGGTTCTGATTCTGGTTCAGTCGTGGGTAGCGTCTCATGAAATGATTCTTTAGCACCACACTGATAACATCCCTTGTTATCCTGCTGTTGCTGCTAATTCTGTGGAGCTTGTGGCTGCTATTGTCGGTTCTTGTTTGCAGGATGTGAGATTCTAAAATCTTTGGCTCCATGACCAAGCTTGTTGCATCTCTGACAACGATCTTTGCTGCACGACCACTGTGGTGCAAATTACATTGATTCTATTATGCCCTTGACTACTAGAGGGTTGCTGACCAGGACTCTGGTAGTCATCGATCTTTCACTGTTGTGTCTGGGGCTGAGCCGTAGTCGAACCCTTGCTGGAGGTTCCTTCCCACTTTCGTTTATTGTCACTGGGTGTAGCAGTAGTAGTAGTAGTAACAGTAGCACTTACATGCTTAAGCAGTCTGTTCTGTTCCACTTACATCCTGGATGGTAGCAAGGTTGGCGGAAGTCACATGACTTGGTATCTCTCTTATTAAGCCTTTTAGGTACAACTCAATGTGCTTGATGGGAGGATCCACCACAGTTGGAACTAACACTGCCAGTTCGTTGGATTGTTTCATGTACGCTTCTATCTCTGACCCCGTCATCTTCAGGTTAAAGAACTTCCACTTCCAGCTTGTGGATGTCATCACGACTACAGTATTCACGTTTGGATCAGTTCCTTAAGAATCATTCCATGGGGTAGCATTAGCAGCCGCCAGCCCCAGCATCTAAACTTGCGAGTTCCACCAAGTTAGCGCAGTGCCTTCGAGAGTACCAGTGGCGTAATTCACCCTATGAGCCTCAGGGCATTCACACATCTCTAAGACAAACTCGAGCTTTTCAAACCAATGGAGGAGTCCAACAGCTCCTTTAGTGCCACTGAAAGTACTAGGACAACAGTCATGAATGTCTTAAATGTGCATACAGGCGGCTGAGCGTGTTGACTTGTCGTGTGCGCAAGAAAGGACAAAGTTTTAACACAAAGGTTGGTTCACGAGGGTAGGATCTAAAGATCCTAGAGGGAGTTTAGACTGCAGGGTATACCTCTTGCGTGTGCGGCTGCAAGTGCCGCAGCAACTTGTTCGTTGATAAGAGCCGTCAGCTGGCTTGAGTTAGGTTCACACGTTCCCTCATGACCTCACATCGAAGGAAACACAAGTAGGAAAGGTGTCGCGAATGTGTGTAAGTGTGGAGTGACAGTAGGGAGCAAGCACAAATGTGTTTTCAAACTATAGTTACTACGTTCATCTAAGCATACAATAAGCAAAGTTCTATGCAATCTAGCAAGTAGGCAATATAAAACGTAAATCATATCACCTAGAATGTCGAGCCTTGCACATGGAGTGAAGCGTCGTTGTGGATCGTAGAGCACTGTACAGGTTATAGTCTGGTTTTAACAAAAAACGTTTTCCTTTATTAAAACCAAGTTCTCTATAACCAATGGCTCTGATACCAATCTGTCACACCCCCAAAATCCACACGTGGAGTATCACCGCTTGGAGGCGTGACTGACCAGGATCAAACCACTAATCATAGTGAACAAGCAAATAATTAAATGTAAAAGTCCAACCAATACGTTTAGTGTCCAAGACAAACATAGTTAAGTTATGAGCGGAAGCATAAATGTTTAAAAACCCAATCGTAAGTTTAAATATCCAAGGTTTAACATGGCACACAGCTGTCCATGTCCCACAACGACTCTTCCTTGTGCAAGCTCCAGCTAAGAACCTATAGACCTGCAACGCATGTAGTAACGAGTCAACAACAATGTCGAGTGAGTTCACGGTTGGGTGTTCGTTTTAAGTTGTTCCAAAAACAGTTTCCTTTATCTGGCATCCTGCCGTGGGGGTTACCCCATAGTTGAAAACGTGATTTGTTTAACCCTTTGTTTAACCCATTTACTCTGGCAATCCTGCCGTGGGGGCTACCCCATGATAGTTATCTGGCATTTCGGCCGTGGGGGCTACCCCTTGTATCCACTAGACTCGTTACCATATCGACTACTGACTGAAGTCATGTTTAAGTGCCCTGAAACTGTCAATGTCTATCAGTATTGACGTGCCCCAGATCCATTAGTTCACGCCCGTCCTCTGCGGCACGGTGTGAGGCTTGTCAGACCTAAATAGCGCTATCTAACTAATGACCCGCTCGCCATTGGCCCGGCGATTAAGTCGATATAAAAAGGAGGGACTTCGTGATAGAGTTTTGGTCTAGTAAAGTTATATGTCCGTGAGGACGAGGAATTACATTCCTGAACCATTACTGTCCTACCCAAGAAAGGACGAGGAATCCATATTCCTTAACCCCATTCCCAACCCCTGGGAATCCCATGCTTTGTAGAGTGTGAACTCACCTTGGTTTGCTCGGCAGATTACACAGAAAGGTCAGGTCTAGCAGCTAGTGGTCAACCACGTCCTAACATGGTTATCATACAAGTCAGGTTTTGGTTTCACAGAGTGCACGTAAGATAGCATGTAGGAACACACACGGATCATGGCAACACCCATCATTACGTTAAACATAATCAAGATTGGGCTCGCACAAGCTTAATGTCCTTGTGCGAGTCGTCCATTATAGCCCGATAAAACCCAGCCCGTAACTAAGAAAACCCAACACATCTTCCTGTATAAACACGGCCCAACATATAAACAATTAATCCATCTTGTGCGATCAGTCTTGTTTCCCAGCCCAATACATATGACATGCGGCCCAAATAACAAATAAACAAATAATCTTGTGCGACTCAGGTACTCTTGTGCGGTTGAGTTAATCCGGCCCAAACATATACCCGGCCCAATATCTAATTAACATTTCATTTGTGCGACGAGTCATGACTTTGTGCGAACAGGATGTCTTGTGCGAGTGGACATGTGTGTTTGGTCTTGTGCGACCGACAATCTTGTATGATTGGCTAAATGATCTCCTATTTTCATGCAATACAGTTACATATTCCAATGAACTTATTTGACCACTTTAATAGTTTCCATAATTGCATAAAAACAAATCAACAGTTTCTATCCTAGATGTTCGATCAAACCAAGTAATTATCCACAATTCATATGGACTCTAACCATAACAATCATAACAAGAATCATCATTTCAATGCAGGAAGCCATCATATCTATTCCTTTATCAAAGTCAAAAAGGTCACCTAAGGTCTATGTATTTAAAAGGAATAAGCTACCACCCACCAAACCAAGTGTTGTCAGCCATAAACATTTGAATATTATATAATACTTGCATGTGAGTTTGGTGATTTAAATTGTCAGAATCATGGGTAACCACATTTAGTATATGTCAGCCATTAAAGGATTTCACATGGAACCATTATTGTTTGATTAGAATACATGGCCACCACTTCCATTATGACATCAACATATTTATTTTTATGAAACTGGAAAATTACATGTAGCATATTTATGTAATCAGTCATCATCATGCATTCAATCGATTTTTACCACCTACATCATCGTTCATTATGTATGTATCCCTAATCAATCTATCGAATCATCCTAACACAAATGTCAAACCTTTCGGATCTAACATGTATAAAGCCGATTACATATATCCATGATCAATCATATATTATTCATGCCAATATCACAATTTACCATCAAATGAACATCATCGAATAAACACATAACATGAGGCACTAACCGATTAAAGAAGAGAGTAGGGGATTGATCCAAACACAAAGATCTTCGATGAAGAGGAGGGGTGTTTGCCGTCAAGTTTGAGAGCTAGGGTTTGTGTGTTATGAGAGTTGCAACAAATGAGAAGTTTACCCTAACTCCATAGTGTTATGCGATATGGGGGAGTGGGCCGAACCCTCACTTGGGCTGCCCATTGGTCCGAATACAAGTTGTGGCCCAAAAGGGCTTGTGCGATCGGGTGAGTGTTGTGCGCTTAAGCCTAAACCGTTTATATACATACATACATACCTTTAAACAAACACAAGCACGTATTAACATAACGTTCACATAAACATTCACTTTCATAAAAGTCACATATTGTACACATACGTTACATCAAAGTACAAGGATCGGTTTGGAAATACGAGTTGTCACATTTTCAATGCCGAGAACCTCGATCAGAGAGTAAAAAAGGCGTAAGGTTCACAATGGTGTAAAATTAAAATGGGATATACCGGGCTAGGATTCGAGTTACAGGAACAAGGGCCAAACTAACCACCAAAGAATGGAATCATCGAGCGAAAACACTTGACAGCCTCCTAGATGCAGATTTTCTTACCACCAGACCTTTCTCCATCAATTAGGAATCTGATGCCGTCACTAAACACATTCCTTAAATTGTAGCCATTTCTTGAGTGTTTTTTTGGTGTCTAATCCGCATATATATCACCATTGCCCTTGATTTTCTTGACTGTATATCTCTTAAATATCAACATATACACGTGTGATTTAGTTTACGAAGATTTTTCAATGCTGAGAACCTCGATCAGAGAGTAAAAAAGGCGTAAGGTTCACAATGGTGTAAAATTAAAATGGGATATACCGGGCTAGGATTCGAGTTACAGGAACAAGGGCCAAAACAACCACCCAAGAATGGAATCGTCGAGCGAAAACACTTGACAACCTCCTAGAAGCAGCTTTTCTTACCAACAGACCTTTCTCCATCAATTAGGAATCTGATGCCGTCACTAAACAAGAAAATGAAGAAAGTCGAGAGCTCAAGATACCCTGCATCAAAAGACTCATCAAAAAGCTCAATACACTCCTCACATACTTCATCTTCTAACACCAAAAAGCCCAGACATAAACGATGTTTTCGCTGTGGTCATTTAGGGCATACAGCGAAACATTGTAAAAACAAGAATTTTTCTAAACCAGAATATGATTTTGTTAAAAATCTCACAGATCAGCTTGATTATCTTAGGAAATCTGTTAAAAAGCTGGTTAATTCAACAGCTTATTTTTGGAAGCCAAAAGAGGACATCGTGGGTCAAAACCACGATAGATCCAAAGTAAAGCAAATCTGGGTTCCCAAATCAAACTAATCTGTATATATTCTTGTATTTCAGAATAAACTCCAGAAATGGCTTCGAATGCTCATGGAATACATCTAGCATGTCGACAGAGGATGTTCAAGACACATGATAGGATTAAAAGAACTTCTGACGAATTTTCGTTTTATTGATGGTGATTTCGTGTCTTTCACTGGAGACGAGAAAGGAGGGAAGATCGTTGGAATGGGAGATGTCGTGTCTGAAGCACTCACCTTGGAAAATGTCAACTATGTTCCAGAGCTGTGCTACAATCTTATAAGCGTATCACAAGTTTATGATAAAGGAATATCGGTGCTTTTCAACGACATGGAATGTTTGTTTCTCAAGCCTGAATATGTAGTTCCTGCAGAGATGATCATGCTCACAGCTCCAAGACAAAACAACACATACGTGCTCAACATGAAAAACGCCAAGACAAATGATAACTTGACTTGTTTAATCTCAAAGGCTTCAGAATCGGAGTCACTGCTTTGGCACAGACGATTAGGGCATGTAAATTTCAAAAATATGAACAAACTCTCTAAGTTAAACTTAGTAAGAGGTCTTCCGATAAAAGAATTTCCTTTTTCTGAAAAATGTATAGCATGCGCCCAAGGAAAGCAACACAAGAAATCGCACAAGTCCAAAGCAGTGAACACGATTACTACGCCGCTTCAGTTGATGCATATGGAACTCTTTGGTCCAATAAGTGTTAAAAGTCTTGCTAAAATTTCTTACTGTTTGGTGATTACAGATGATTTCTCTCGTTTTTCATGGGTTTACTTTCTTGAAGCCAAGAGTGAGACAGCTGATATCCTTAAGTCATTCATTCCCTTGATTGAAAACGTGACCAGATTGAAGGTGAAGTCGATCAGAAGTGACAATGGTTCTGAATTCAAGAATCAAAGCTTCATGTCCTTTTGTGCTGAAAAAGGAATTCATCTTCAGTACAGCGCCGCTAGAACTCCTCAACAAAATGGCGTAGCTGAACAAAAGAACAGAACCTTGATCGAAGCCGCAAGAACCATGTTGGTGGACTCAAAGCTTCCAATCATCTTTTGGGCAGAAGCGGTAAATACAGCATGCTACGTTCTAAACAGGGTTCTTATTGTAAAACCTCATGGAAAAACTGCATACGAACTTCTCTTCAAAAGGAAGCCACTCATCGATTTCTTCAGACCGTTTGGATGTTCTTGCACTCTTCTGAATACTCAAGAGAATCTCATCAAATTTGAAGCAGTGGGTGACATTTACTACTTCATGGGATATTCGTCCACACAGAAAGCCTATAGGGTCTACAACAAACGAACAAAGATGGTGATTGAATCATATTACGTGGACTTTCAAGAAGGAAATTACACTAACACTGGAAGTACTCCCGATTGGTTTTATGATGTAGGTGTGATTTTCAACACCTTCGAAATTCCCGAAGCAGCAGGGCATGAAGAAGTCCCTCCAGAGCCTGAACAGAAAGCTGCAGACAATCCAGTGGAAACTACAGAAGAATGAAAAACAAGTATGCAACGATCTAGGGGGGATATTGTTGGAACTTTTGAGATCGTTCATACTTGTACTGGATTAGTTTTATCATAGTTTGTAGCTTGTTTTAAAGTCTAGGGGCATATTTTGTAATTTCATGAAATTAGTAAACCTGACCTAGTGTAGATAAGATGCCAGCATAATTATAATTATGCTGGCAAGTCAGGTTCTATATAAACTCAAGCATTGTTGCCCTAGCCAAGCTTTTGGCTCTCTTGGTGAATGAAAGTGTTGTTTACATTCAATCTTTGCTATTGTGCTTAAATCTGATATCCAAGGTGCTTTATTGATTTATATTCTTGTTTGGATTCAATACAACACTTGTTGTATTCATCAATCCATTAGCTTCATCTTCATTCTTGATTATTCTTAACTTTATCATAGTACAAACACTTAATCAATAGGTGTTTTGGACTAAAACAATCAACCACTGTGATCCGGATAGATATTGGGATCTACATTAAGGACTATTAATCACATGATTCGCAGTGGTGAATATGTGTTACGAACTGCCTTGCGCAGTCAACCCACAGTCATTGATATTGATAGGATCATGTCGATAACTTACGTGCTTCATTTCACACGTTGTACGTGCTGGTTATGCATAAACGATTTCGAACTCTATTATATCTATTAAACTTATATGCTCACCTTTACACTATGTGTATTGACTTTTACTTTAACGTATGTGGCAGGTGCTTAAGATGTTAAAATGCTTGGCTTGCTGTGAAATCGAGGCTAGGAAAGACTCTAGAAACAAATAAACAATTGTCTATTTTGAAATCTGAGTTGTCGGATCAGTACTTGTTCGCGAGACAATTATTTGTAATAACTATTTTATTTGAATATGTTATGGTATGGGACATGACGTTTTAAGTATTCGGTAATTAATAGTTGTTATGGATACTCATGGACAATTTGTTTCGCTCAGTGCCACGCCCCGATGATTCCGCCATCGGTTGGGGTGTAACAGATTGGTATCAGAGCCATAACTATAAGGAATTAGGCAAGACTCGACCTAGTCTGGGTCGATGTCTTAGAAACGACCTAGTCTATAGTTAAGTACCAACAGACCGACTTGTGCATACCCTTAGGGGTCTTGTACGAGCTTACTTGCTATTTCTCTCTATTCTCGCCTTCATTACACTATCACTGCACTCTAACTTTCGAAAATAAACGATTGATTAGGTCGAGATTAGGTGTGAAAACCGCAAACTCTCGACTAAATTGCTTGTTTGACCTGCATTTTTATCTATAAACAGGAGAATTCGCGTTGAATCAGCAGTGAAATCCATACTTTGACGCATAATTCTTCCTTATTTTATCAAAACAGGAACAAAGTTGTTAAGTCAGGGGTGAAACCCGAACCTCAACGACTTGTTCCGGTCTCTATTTTGGTTTTACAAAACTCTCACCAAAGTCTCGACGGACTACAACGACTTGAAGTCGCGCTATAACTGGAAGGATGCGTGCCATTCGCCCAAATTCGAGGCGAGAGCACAGTCCTGAAAGTCAAAGTATGTACGAAAAAGTCCATGTGAATAGTCGAACCACTTTGGATAGTCAACGTCTAACAGCCGCAGACAACCTATTCTCGAATTTTATATGTTTCAATTCTGAGCTCGCAACTGCCGACTCTGATATTCGTCACTTCTATGTGGACTTTATGCGTTTTATGTGATTTTATCTGTTTATGTGTTACGATTTTTGGTGATTTATTCTCTTTTCGCTCTTCGCTTTAATCGACACACACGGCCCGCACTGCACATCTACCTCAAATCGCTAACAAATCACTACTGCTGGAGGAATGACTGTATGCTATGTTACTCGCTTATGCTATACTACTCGCGGTGTACTCGCTAATCGCAATCGCTATTCTCGAATGCTCGCGGACTTTGAATGATAGGTTTATGTATTCTGACTGCCTCTTGTGTTTCTGTGTTTCTGTGCGTTACGTGCTTATGTGCTTCTATGCTTATGTGAATCTGTGATTATGTGCCTATGTGTTTAAGTGTTACGTAATCGTGTTCCTGAGCTTTAGTAGTATTAGGCGTGTGAGGTGAGATTCGATTATATTATGTTTTGAGTCCTATGGCAATGTCTGTTGCAGACAATGTCGTCATCTGGATCCCATCACTCGCGCGCTGCCTGCCAAAACCAGAAAGACAAACGCCTTGCTGCTCTCGTTGCTAAGCAAATAGCGAAGGTTATTCCTCATATCGTTAGCGACCTACACGAGAATGCTAGCAAGTCGTCTGAAGAATCCAGGACTGAAACCCCTAAAGCTGCCTTTAGCTTCAAGCAGTTTAAAGCTTGCGGACCGAAAGAATTTACTGGTGAAGATGGTCCTACAGCCTTATTCTAATGGTTTGATTCGATCGAGATCACCCTGCGCCAGAGTGGCTGTCCTGACGATCTCCGCACTCTGAATGCTACCAGCGTCTTCCAATCCCGAGCGCTAGATTGGTGGACGGCCGAGAGAAACAAACGCGGAAACGATGCAGCTTATGGTCTGACGTGGGATGAGTTGAAGAACGTCATGTTGGAAGAGTTTTGCCCTCCCCATGAGCGCCAAAAGTTGGAGGACGAGTTCTGGCATATAAAGCAGAAGGATGGTGACAATGCTGCTTTAACAGCTCGCTTCAAGCAGCTCAGTATAATCTGTCCTGATTAAGTCAAAACTGCTGATGTGACGATCAAGAAGTATTTTCGAGCTCTGCCAGACTGTGTCGCAGATTTTGTGCAAGCTGCAAAACCAGCAACAATCGAGGAAGCTTATCTGCTCGCCGCTGAAATCAACAATAAGCGAGTCAAGGCTGGTCTGGGACAAAGCCTCGAAGAACTTGCATCAAGCTACCACCGCACCAACCGCTGAAATCGCCACCACCCCTCAGTCTTCAAAGGCCTCCCGTCGCAAGAGGAAGAACAACAACAACTCCAGCAACAAGAACTGTGTTGTCACCACTGCTGCCCCACTCCAAGTTGTACCAACTCAGCAGCAACCTCAATACCGATCAGCTGCAGCACCAGTTACCCAAGCACCGCCTGCAAAGCGTGCTTACACTGGTCCTCACCCTTCTTGCCCGACATGTACCAACCATCATCCAGTGGAAATCGCCTGCAGATTTCGCGTGCATTGCAACATGTACGGCCACTTCACCACCAACTCAAGCTACTATTCATCAAGCTCTACTTCTCGCTCCTCAAGGCCAGCAAGCGGCTCACACACCCGTGATCAATGCTAGAGTCTTCTTTGCGTGTGGTGATCCCAACCACTTCACAAATATGTGCCCAAATTAGGTTGTGAAGCAAGAACAACAACAGCAGCAGCCCCAGCAACAGCAACAACAGCCTCAGCAGCAACAACAACAAGCAGCCCGCGCCTAAACTTTCAACATTAATGTGCACCAGGCCCAGGCTGACAACAATGTGGTTAATGGTACGTTCCTTGTGAATGGTATTTATGCTTCGTGTTTGTTTGATACTGGAGCCGATAACTGTTTTGTATCGTTTGAATTCGAGAAGCTCCTTAATCGTAAGCGCTCCCATCTCCCCTCGACGTTCAATGTTGAAGTTGCCACTGGAAGAAACGTCGTTGTCAACTCTGTTCTTTGTGATTGTACTCTCGAACTCAACAATCACATCTTCCCTATTGACCTTATTCTGATGCAGCTCGGTAGTTTTGATGTCATAGTAGGCATGGACTTTCTTCGCGAAAACCATGCTGAAGTTGTTTGTTTCGGTAAGATGATTCGATTCTCGCTCGCTAATGGTGATCAACTTTGTGTGTATGGTAAAACTCTCTCAAAGGATCTCAAGCTCATGTCATGTATTCAAGCCAGCAAGTATCTCCGCAAGGAATACAGAGCTTTCTTGGCTAATATTGTAGTAGCGGAAAAGGAAAAGAAAGGTAATCCAGGAGTAAACGAAGTCCCCGTTGTGTGTGAATTCCCAAGGGTATTCCCTGATGATCTTCCAGGTTTGCCTCCAAGTCATGATATCGACTTTCGTATCGACCTCATTCCTAGGGTAAATCCTGTTGCTAAAGCTCCTTATCGACTCGCACCATCCAAAATATGCGAACTATCGAGCCAGCTTCAGGAATTACTTGATAAAGGCTTCATTCGCCCTAGCACCTCTCCGTGGGGCGCGCCAGTCCTTTTCGTCAAAAAGAAGGATGGGTTGTTCCGGATGTGCATCGACTATAGGGAGTTGAATAAACTGACGATCAAAAATCGTTACCCTCTACCTCGTATCGATGATTTATTTGACCAGTTACAAGGTGCTACGTGTTTCTCCAAGATCGATCTACGCTCAGGCTACCACCAGTTACGCATACAAGAGGAGGATATACCCAAGACTGCTTTTTGCACTCGATACGGTCACTATGAGTTCGTTGTTATGCCGTTTGGTTTAACCAATGCACCCGCGGTTTTTATGGATCTGATGAATCACGTGTGTAAACCTTATCTCGGCCGCTTTGTCATCGTGTTCATCGATGATGTCCTGATCTATTCCAAGTCGAAAACCGAACACGCGTAACATCTACGTTTGGTTCTCGAACTACTCCAGGGGAATCGACTCTATGCCAAGTTCTCCGAGTGTGAATTCTGGCTGGAGGAGGTTCAATTCCTCGGTCACATTGTCAATAGTCAAGGTATTCACGTTGATCCCGTGAAGATTGAAGCCGTTAAAAGTTGGGTTACGCCTAAGAACCCGTCTGAAGTCCGTTCTTTTCTCGGACTGGCGGGCTATTATCGCCGATTCATCGAAGGATTCTCTAAAATCGCTGTGCTGCTTACTGCCCTAACGCACAAAGACAAGCCTTTTGTTTGGGGAACTGGATAAGAGACTGCCTTTCGAACCCTCAAGCACATGCTCTGCAATGCTCCTGTTCTCACTTTACCCGACGGAAACGATGACTTCATTGTTTATTATGATGCCTCGAAACTTGGCCTCGATTGTGTTCTCATGCAACGAGACAAGGTTATTGCTTACACATCTCGATAGCTCAAGATCCACGAGAAGAACTATACAACCCACGACCACGAGCTAGGTGCAGTTGTTTTTGCGTTAAAGATCTGGCGACACTATCTTTATGGTACCAAGTGTACAATCTTCACCGATCATAGGAGCCTACAACATATCTTTGATCAAAAAGAACTAAATATGCGTCAATGCCGGTGGGTGGAATTTCTCAACAATTATGACTGTGAGATTCATTATCATCCTAGCAAAGCAAATGTCGTTACCGACGCTCTCAGCAGACGGAGTTATTTGCACAGTGCCCGCAATATCCAAGCCCAGCATGATCTCGAAACCCTTATCCGTGAAGCTCAACATGCCTGTTTTACCAAACGCACTTTAAAGAAGGAAAGGATTCTCAACGATGGAGCCCAGCTAGTGAATAAGTCGAATGGGATATTCCATTATCTGGACCGAATTTGGATCCTTAAGCGGACCGATTTACGATAGATTTTGATGGACGAAGCCCACAAGTCTCGATACTCTATTCATCCCGGTGCTGATAAAATGTACCAGGACCATTGCTACAAGTACTGGTGGCCAAGTATGAAGAGGGATATCGCTCTCTATGTTTCGAAGTGCCTGACTTGCTCAAAAGTCAAGGCTGAGCACCAAAGACCCTCTGGCTTACTCGTTCAACCCGAGATCCCTATGTGGAAGTAGGAGAGTATAGCTATGGACTTCGTAACGAAACTTCCGCGCACGCCATTAAGTCACGATAGCATCTGGGTTGTCGTTGACCGTTTGACCAAATCTGCTCGTTTTCTGCCAATACGAGAAGACTACAAGGTAGAAAGATTAGCCCGAATCTACACCAATGAGATCATTTGTTGACATGGGACGCCTCATGACATCATCTCTGACCGTGACGCTCGGTTTACCTCGCGTCTATGGGAAACATTTCAAACAGCTCTCGGTACTACGCTTAATCTAAGTACCGCTTTCCACCCTCAAACTGACGGTCAGACTAAAAGAACGATTCGTACCCTTGAAGACATGCTCCGTTCGTGTATCATAGATTTCGGTGGTAATTGGGACGCATACTTACCTATAGTCGAATTCTCGTACAATAACCGTTATCATTCCAGCATTCAAATGGCACCGTTTGAGGCATTATACTGAAGAAAATGTCGGTCGCCTATTGTATGGCACGAGATCGAACACTCGCAATTAACCGGTCCTGAGCTATTGCAAGAAACGACTGACAAAATCCTCCAAATTCGAGACAATCTATTGAAAGCTCGGAGTCATCAGAAAAGTAACGCCAATAGACGACGCAAGCCCCTTGAATTTGACGTTGGCGATCACGTACTCCTAAAGGTATCACCTTGGAAGGGTGTGGTCAGATTCGGCAAGAAAGGGAAACTCGCGCCTCGATATGTTGGACCCTTTAAGATTCTTGAGAGGATCGGAAAAGTGGCCTACAGACTCGAACTACCGGAGGAACTTAGCAACGTCCACCCGACTTTCCATGTGTCAAAACTCAGAAAGTGCCTGGCTGAACATGATCTGTACGTACCACTTGAGGATCTTCAAGTAAACGAAACACTACACTTCGTGGAAAAGCCTGTCGAAATCAAGGACCGCCAAACCAAGCAACTCCGACGCTCACGCATTCCCATTGTGAAAGTCCGATGGGAAGGCAAACGAGGCGCCGAGTTCACTTGGGAACTCGAAAGAGACATGAAGGCGAAGTACCAGCAGTTGTTTGTTACGGCTTCGGCCTAATTTCGGGACGAAATTCCCTTAAGTAGGGGAGGTTGTAACACCCCGTATTTCGAAAGTCAAAGTGAAAGTCAAGATTGAAGTCAAAGGAAGACAAGATTGCTAATTGTGATCTGTCACTCCTTGCTCAACTCCTGTGTTTGACTTCTTTGACTTGTAGATAGTCTATTTATGTTATCGCGTTAGTTGTATTATGTGGAGTACTTGTTAATAATCAAGGTTTTATCGCTATTTATCGCTTATCGCATCGCAATCGCACTCGCAACTCGAATTATGCGTTCTGGATATGGTTTTATGTGTATGTGCCTTTTTATGTGCTACTTGTGCATGTTTACATATGTTTATGTTAAGGTGGTTAATCGAAACGTAATCGCAACTCTAACGAATCGAATTGAAAATGCTTAACGCAAGTTAATTATAGTGATTATATGTTAGATATAGTAGTTGGGATTAAAAGTAATCTGATGGAAAATACTATCGCATCGCTCGCTCAAATCGCCTCACAACGCACAACACGCGAAACGAAACGACAAAACTCATCACGCCGAACTCACAGATCGAGTGGCCAACCGACCGAGTGGCCATCCGATCGGATTTCCATCCGATCGGGTTACCATCCGATCGAGTTGCCACCCGATTGGACTGCCACCCGATCGACCAACCATTTTCCTCACTTTCCTTTTTAGGAAACCCTATAAATACCGCCCACATGTCATATACTTGATGTGACAGCTCTCTACTCGACCCAGCCACACTCAAGCTCAATTTCTCTCGATTTCTCTCAATTCTTGTAGGTTTCCAACCTAAATCTTGTACTTTCTTGATCTACACGCACTCCTACACCTTTCTAGCTTTTGAATCTTAACTTTTAACCATGAAATCACCGGATTTGAGGTGTTCTTGGGTGATGTCACCATGGAGTTCTTATGAACTTCAATGTTTGGCTTCATTCCACCAAGAACAACTTAGATCTGAAGGATTTCCACAACATTTATCATTAATTGCACTTAGATCTACACGAATTCATGGATAAAAGGATTGAGAGAAGGTTTTCCAACTTTCTTTCAACTCTTTTACACTCAATGCACTCAAACCCGATGGAATCGGAGCTTGTTCTGGTCTTCTACTCATTCTTAGTGATGCATTAGTTCCAGATCTGAATTCTATCCGGGAGAGATATTGATTTCGGATTTGAACATGAATTACCGACTCGAACCGTGAACCGGTCGGACTAGGGTGATTCCTGTTCGGTCGGGTCACTTGGGCCGAGATAAGGGTTATGTTGTTCAAGCAAGATATCAAAACGTCTCGTTCAAAGCTGTAACACTTCAAACAGAAACAAGTGTTATGACGATCAGACTATTGGGACGGATTGCCGTCCGATAGGATTGCCATCCAATCGACCAACCATCCGATCGGATTGCACTTGGTTCCATACTTAAACTATTTTTTCAAACTATTCAAAGGGTCTGAACGTTGAAACGGATTACCACCCGATCGAATTACCATCCGATCGAGTGACCGTCTGATCGTGTGACATTTGAGACTTAGATACTTGAACAATTTTTACATGTTCGGTACGTACGGATTGCCACCCGATCGGATAGCCATCCGATCGAGTGACCGTCCTGCTGTGAACTTGTTCTCAAACTGAGAAGCCTCGCCAATTAGATTGCCGTCCGATCGAACCGCCGTTCGATCGACCGACCTGAAGAGTAGAGATACTTCTCTATTTTCAAAATGCTACAACGAAAACTTCAAAAGGCAAACCATCATACACAAACACATCCTCACTAAACGAGGTGACAATCCAATCGATGGCCATCCGATCTGATGACCATCCAAATGGATTGCCACCCGATCGACTGGCCATCCGATCGGACTGCCATCCGATCAGATTACCATCCAATCCTCGGTACACTTGCATCGTTTTACATGCCGCTTATCGTTTATGCTATCGTTCTGATCGGGCTAAACTCACTCTAGCGCTCCCTTCAATCCATCATCGTTGTGAGTATACTCGAACCCTTTTTGCTTTATGCACTTTTGGGTGTTACATACGTTACTTATTCTAAAACACATAGAACATACTACGCAATACTTTAACACTAACCGCTACTGCATGTTATACGTGACTCGATGAATGCTTGTTTGTGATGTTTACATATAGATTGTTGTCTACCTGCCTTAGCAACGATAGTACTATAGTTTGGACTCAGCACCTGTTCACTCAGGGGTTGTTAAGGACTATTAATCACATGATTTACAGTGGTGAATATGTGTTACGAACTGCCTTGCGCAGTCAACCCGTAGTCATTGGTATTGATAGGATCATGTCGATAACTTACGTGCTTCATTTCACACGTTGTACGTGCTGGTTATGCGTAAACGATTTCGAACTCTATTATATCTATTAAACTTGTATGCTCACCTTTACACTATGTGTATTTACTTTTACTTTAACGTATGTGGCAGGTGCTTAAGATGTTAAAATGCTTGGCTTGCTGTGAAATCGAGGCTAGGAAAGAGTCTAGAAACAAATAAACAATTGTCTATTTTGAAATCTGAGTTGTCGGATCAGTACTTGTTCGTGAGACAATTATTTGTAATAACTGTTTTATTTGAATATGTTATGGTATGGGACATGACGTTTTAAGTATTCGGTAATTAATAGATGTTATGGATACTCCTGGATAATCTGTTTCGCTCATTGCCGTGCCCCGATGATTCCGCCACCAGTTGGGGTGTGACAAGACTCGTTATGGGCACTACGAGTTCCTTGTGATGCCATTTGGATTGACGAACGTGCCAGCAGTGTTTATAGATCTGATGAATCGTGTATGCAAGCCATATCTCGATAAATTTGTGATTGTATTTATCGACGATATTCTGATTTATTCACGGACGAATGAAGAGCACGAACAACACCTCAGGACCATTCTGGAACCACTGAAGAAAGAGAAGCTTTATGCAAAGTTTTCAATGTGCGAATTTTGGATTCGCGAAGTACAGTTCCTTGGTCACGTGGTAAACGAGAATGGTTTTCATGTAGATCCAGCGAAGATTGAAGCAATAAAGAATTGGGAAGCTCCCAAGACACCGACTGAAGTTCGACAATTTTTGGGATTAGCGGGCTATTACCGCCGATATATCGAGAATTTCTCCAAGATAGCTCAACCGCTGACTTCTCTTACTCAGAAGGACAAGAAGTATGAATGGGGAGATAAGCAGGAAGAAGCCTTCCGACTTCTCAAAAACAAGCTATGTGTTGGTGCATACGTCTGTCGACTTCGTCTTGTATCGAGTCTTGTGTTGCTCATGGCACAAAGTTCAAGGAAATTATCAAAGAGTTAATATCATATGAACTGCCTAATTTCGTTTGAGGATGTATCATGTATTTCCGTACGGAATTACAAGGTAATTCCGTGTGAGATTGTAATTTCGCTTGTAGTTATTTCGTGTGAGTGAGTTTCATGTGGAATTAGACACACTATATATAGTGGTGTTCCCGTTTCATTTGACACGAAATTAATTAGAGGTTTTCCGACGGCGAAGCTCTGTCAAAGTGTCGTCTTGCTGTAAAACTGTTCTAGATCAATATAAACGATAGTTAAAAGTGATATCTTGTTGAATTCAACTCATTATGTTTGTTTCCGCCTTTCATTTTGAGTAGAACGCCTCTGATTGACTCATTTCGGGTCCGTACACGATCCTACAATTGGTATCAGAGCTCAGGAGGAGGAGTTCTGCAGATTTCAGGCTGATTTCATCTTATTTTCTTACTTCTACACCTTCTTTTATCATTTAAACAAGATTTAACGGATAAAATGGTCTGATTTTCACACATCATAAGCGAAATAGTGTTTTAATCAAGCCTTGAGAGAATTGGACCATAATTCAATCTTAAACTAAAAATTTTTGTAATTCCGCTTAAAAATCAGAATTGAAATGCTGACATCATCTTAATTTCGCTTGGAATTACATCTTAATTCCACACGGAATTAGTATTTTCGCTTGAAGTCGTTCAAACGAAATTATAATTTCGTTTCAGATTCATAATTCCATTTGAACTGGTTCTTTATTCCGCACGGAATTAAGTTTCATTTTGAAAGTTCAAACGAAATTAGGTAATTTCGTTTGAAAAGTTTAATTCCGTTTGAAAGTCTTGTACAGGCTAATTTCGCTCGAGGTGGTAATTTCGCTTGGGAGGAATTCCGTTTGAAAAATCTAATTTCATTTGAAATTGTCTGGTTTGAGAAACTTGTTACTGAATCATGAGTGAAGAATTTTATAACGCATTTGCCACATCTTCGACTACTCCGGCTACTATTGCTCAAAACATGAACTTGGAAAATGAGACTGGAACTACACAAAAACCTCCGAAGCTAATGAGCATTGAGGAGTATTACGGTTGGAAAGATCGATTTAAAAACTGGGTTCAAGCAAATCATCTGAGATCTTGGGAGTGTATTTTGAAAAAATATGTACTACCACGTACTGATCTGCAAGTTGAGAAAGAAATCTCTGAATTCACTAATAAAGAACGAGACATGTACAGAGCTGAAAAGATGATGATTAGTCTACTTCAGCAAGCTATTAAAGAAGACATCTTTGTATTGCTTCAACATGACAAAACTTCAAAATCAATTTGGGATGCTCTTAAAATCAAATTTGAGGGTAGTGATAAGATGATTAAAAGTAAAAAGGCATTGCTTAAGAAAGAATTTGATCTATTCTCAAGTCTGCCAGGGGAAGATACAAAGAAATTGATTGAAAGATATTGCCACTTAGTGCCCGTTCTATGTCGTTGTTAAGCATAACTAAAGAACGAGAGGAATGGGTCAACAAATTAGCTGATGCTTTACCTCAAAAAGAATGGGGTACATTTTTGATGATCTTAAAAAACACCGGAGTATATGATGGTTTGAAGATTTCTCAGTTCATCGAGAAGATTGAGGGTCAAGATCTTGAACAACAAAAGATTGCGAGGATGAGTAATCCGAGTGGTCAACAAGATGTGAAAATGTATTACAAAGGCAATGTTCAAGAGGCTGAAATGAGTCCGAAGATTCAAACTACTTTTAGTGCTGGAGATTCATCTGGAACTGTTGATCAAAATTCAAACAGCAGTAGTGGATTTTCTTCATATCCGAATGTTAATCCGAAGAGTTCAACTTCAAGTTTTCATTCTCAAAGTTCAAAAAGTGGAAATGGTTGTGTGATACAGTGCAACATTGCATTGAATCTTCCAGATGGTCAAAGTTTTTCTGAAGAAATTGCAAAAGATCACATGGAGTTACTTGCACTGTGCTACAATCCTATGAAGGTTTGGTTGCAGGGAGGATCGGAAATCCTATGCTGAAGAAAGAAGATTACGATCAAATAGACGCTGAAGAGATGGAGCTTATGGACATCAAATGGTGCTTAGCTAGTGTCTTGAGAAGAGCTGAAAAGTTCAAAATGATTACAGGAAGAAATGATTTCTTGGATGCACATATTTCTACTTTGGGTTTTGATAAATCTAAAGTTACTTGTTTTCGATGCAGGGAGAAAGGTCATTTCAAGAGAGAATGCAAAAATCAAGAGGCTAGTGGAACAAAGAATCCATTTGGAAAAGATGATTACTATCTGAAAGCCATATATCAACAAGTTGCTCATCAACCGCATCAACAAAAAGATTCACAAACTGCTCATGGGAAAATGATCGAAGATGCAAACAAGAAAGCTTATTATGGTATCATTGATCAAGATGATGAGAAAATGGCTCTAGGATTTAGCTGGGATAAGTTTGTGGATGAGAATGGGGAGTTTAAAGCTTTCATTGCAAAGATAGTTCAAGAACCTGATTTGTTTACAGAATGGATGAAAGCGATTGGTGTTCATGAGAAGAATCAAGAAGAAGAATCTGTTTCATCCGATGAAAGTTCAGAAGAAGCAATTGTTTTTTATCAAACATCATCTGATTCTGGTTCTTCAAATGATAGTTCTGAAAAAACAAACGATTTTGATCAAACACCAACTGATGACAGTGGTGATGATGAGGAAGAAAGACATATTAATGTTGCAAAAACTAATCTATCTCCTGAAAGCTTTCAATTTTATTTTGCAGATCGCTTGGAGAAGCTGAAGGAGAGACGAGCAGCAAAAGAACAAAAGAAAATGAAGTGTGAAAGTATTGATAAAAACGAAGAGATTGTTCAAAATGAAGAAGTTAAAGCTGAGAAGGTGATTGAAGCTGAACCAGTGATTGAGGTTGAGGAGGTCATCGAAGTTGAAAAGATTGTAGAAGTCATCAACCCTTGCTTAAAGTGTTCAGAATCTTGCAAGCAATGTGCAGAAAAGGATGAGAAACTGAGTGAGCAAGAAAAGATGAAAGAACAATTATTGTTCCATCTCAATTACGTGAAAGAGTCATATGATGTGCTAAATAGAACAGTAACTGGTCTTCAAAAGACAAATTCTGAAAGAGAAGATACATTGACTATGATGAATGCTGTGATGATGACAAAGCAGAAGGCGATTAATCATTACATTGAAGAATGTGCAAAGTTGCAGCGGGAGTTGGAAAATGAAAAGATAGAAAATGAGAGAATCAGATGTTTATTACAGAGTTATTCTAGTTCTGATTATCTCATTGCCGAATTTATCTAACTGTTGCAGGTTTTGAAGCATTCAAAGATGAGAAGCCAAAGAAGAAGGATACTGGTAAGAAACAGAGTGCTAGTTATAACAAGTGTCCGCCTCCGATTTGGGAAGGGTATTCTCCTAGAAAACTGAATGAGGAGCAAGTCGAAAAAGCAATCAATATAAAGTTAAAGTCCGATATAACCGATGAATTACCAGAAAACATTGACGTCGTTTTTACATCGTCTGACACTGATCGTGAGTCTGAGTTAATAAAAATGGTGGTCGATCAAGTGTTGGATACAGATGAGGAGTCGGAGTTAAAGTCTGAGTCAAAGTCCGAGTCTGGGTGTTCAAGTTCGTCCGTTAAAAGTCCGAGTTCGTCGGTCAACAGTTCAAAGTCGTCGGTTAAACGGGTGTAAAATAAAGAATTCCTGTTATCAAATCTAATTTGAATGATGAAGCAATCAAAGTGGCATATACATTGATTGATTCAGACAAATTATATTCTGATGAGGAATTTCCAATAAGAAGTGTTAATTTTGAAAAGATCAAAAAGGTTTTCAAAATGACAGAAATTAATATTTCTGAAATAAAAGATTTAAATCTTAAAGAAAAATCTAAAAAGTACACTTCAAGAGTTCAACAACGGTTAAACAAGAAAAAAGGTTACAGTTTTGGTTCTGGTTTTCAAAAGAAACCAAATCATAATGGTAATTTCAAAAAGAAAGGTCTTGGATTTATTCCACCTGAAAATCATAAAAATGAGAAAATTTCTAAAACAAATACAAAATTTGTTTCAGGAGGAAGTGCAGAAGAAGAACAGAAGAAACCTTTCTGGAGACAGTCAAACCAGGAGGTTTTTTGCTGAAAAGAAGAAGTTTGAAGCTTATCAGAAGAAAGAGACTAGAATCTGTTTCAGATGTAATGAAGCTAGTCATATTGCATGGAACTGTTCTCATACTATAAAGACAAAACAGGGAGTCTCAGAAAAACTCAAAGAAATTGTTGTTGAAGAAAATAAACCTCCAACTGAAAAATTTTAAATTTTTGAAAATTCAATCTCTGAAGTTGGTGAGTGTTCTAAGACATTTTTTTACAAAAAGAGAGCCAAGAATGACAACCAAGTGTGGGTTGTTAAAAAGGTTCATGAGGATGTTCAAAAGTTTGATGTAAAATCTGACGATGAATCTAACTCCACAATGTTAGACGAGCCACAAGTTGAGGTTAAAGAAGAAAACTCAGTGCCTCCAATGGATGATGTTCATTTTCCACCATTGAGGGCTGAAAACTTTAAATCAAAAGTTGGGAAAGTTGAGATCTCGAATCAGTTCTATTCTGAGAAGAAAGAATTTGATGTCGAGAAAGTGTTTAATGAAAATGTGAAAAAAAAATTGAAAAAATGGTTGAGGGTAAAGTTAAAGGGGTAAAGGATTTTTATGAAACAAAGAAAGCATCTTATTACCCTAGTGCAGATGAGGAGAAAACATCCAAGTTTGGCGAAGCTTGGATGTCTGTTTTTCATAAGTGAAAAGTGTGACTTGCCGGAGCTCCCAAGTAGGTAATCGCGGAGCATGAATCGGCATCATTCTTGAAAAATTGTTTATGAACAGGTGTGACTTGTCGGAGCTCCCAAGTAGGTAATCGCGAAGCATGAATCGGCATCATTCTTGAAAAATTGTTTATGAACAGATGTGACTTGCCGGAGCTCCCAGGTTGGTAAGTGTGGAGCAGGTATCGACATCTTTCTTGAGAAATTCATGAAAGTGATTTTGACTTACAAGTGGTTGGAAAAGGTTTTCACTTACAAGTGGTAAATCAAGGACATTAAGTTGTACTTGTTTTTCCTACATGTGGTATTTTGTAGGACAGTATGATGAATCCCTAATCTACAAATGATAAAATCAACAAAACTTATTTTCCGGAAAAATCATTTTGGTTAAAACAAACTTAAGTGTTTTGAAATCATAATGAGAAAATAGTTTGTTGTAAGGGGGAGTTCTGATTGTTTATGCCAAGTGGATGGCGAAGTGAAGTGATTTGATATCAGTTGTCATTTTACTTGTATAGTTTGTTTTCAAATTTCATTTAAATGTGTTTGAATTTTAGGGGGAGTAATTTTCAGAAAATCCAAAAACATTAGAAAATTTGAAAAAGGCAAAAACATGATAAAATTCAAAATGAGTTTTTGTGTCAAAGAAGAGGAAATGATAGTACATCAGTGGACAGTTACAGTATGTTAAAGATATGTAATGTTTAAATAGTGTTAAACGGTCCCACTGATGATATGCCGATAGATTTTTACACATTTAGTAAGTTTTTTCAGGATATAAACTTAAATTCAAACTTGCTTATTTCGTGGGGAACACTACTTGGATATATAGGTAACCCATGAAATTTCGTTTAAAAGGTCCCTCTTTCTGAGATACTAGGTCTTTATGCACAGTGATATCTGGGGTATTATCCCGGGACTTCTAATTTTGCGGAAGCAATGGCCTAGTCCCCGGAGAATACTTTACGCTTGCTTGAAATAAAAGCCTACCCTCAGCATAAAAAATGATGAAACATTGAAAAAATGCAAATCATGTGCTGTTGTAAAAAAAGATCCTCTAAAGGGGACCCACCAAAAGTCGAGCCGTCATCTCTCTGCTGAACGGAAGTTCTGACCTGAGCTCTCACGGTCTCGCAATTAACCCCTTACAGATATCATATATGGTATACTCACCTGTAAGACTGAATATTGGGATATGGATACGGGAGTATATTCAAGAGGTGGGACACATGAATGAGTTTAAGTTTTTAATACAACTAATTCATATCCTGAATCAGTTGAAATTTGTGTGAAAATTTAAGTGGATCAGTATATCGGCAATCTAAGTGAATTGTTTAATTCGTAATGTGTAACTAAGCTCAACGGTACTTGTGACTTGTCATAAACTGATATGATTCTCTTACACAAACTCACAAAAATAGTGTCTGTAAATATTTCTTTACTGTATTTCATTTCATTCAAAAATCCAAAGAGATTTTAGTATGTTTTAGCATAAATTTTTTAAAAAAATTCAAAAGATTTTCGACAACTGATGTTGGAGAGCTGATTTTCAAAATTCCAAGTGCTAAATATGATGAGCATATGGTGAGGGGGAGTTTGTGTTTAAATGGAAAAGATTTTGAATAATTGTTTTCAAATGATCATCTGAATTTTGTTTAAAATGATAAATCTTTCTGGAAAGATACCTGTAAGTAGTTTATAAATTTGTCAAATGTTAAATTTGTGAAATTTATTGTGAGGTAGAGAATGTGCAGGATATCTGAATAATAGAGAGCCAGGTTCCGATACCTGAGGACTCTGTGATTTCAACAAGCCAGACTGCGATCCCAACAAATCGAAAGGGGGAGTCTGAAGACATCCGAGTAGAGATTATTTGTTTGAGAGGAGTATGTTGGTGCTGATGAAGAAAGAGAGCGATCAGACTGATAAAGACTGAAGACGTTGAAGACTCGACACTTAAGACTCGTCAACATACGAGGGGGAGTCTGTTGGTGCATACGTCTGTCGACTTCGTCTTGTATCGAGTCTTATGTTGCTCATGGCACAAAGTTCAAGGAAATTATCAAAGAGTTAATATCGTATGAACTGCCTAATTTCGTTTGAGGATGTGTCATGTATTTCCATATGGAATTACAAGGTAATTCCGTGTGAGATTGTAATTTCGCTTGTAGTTATTTCGTGTGAGTGAGTTTCATGCGGAATTAGACACACTATATATAGTGGTGTTCCCGTTTCATTTGACACGAAATTAATTAGAGGTTTTCCGACGGCGAAGCTCTGTCGAAGTGTCGTCTTGCTGTAAAACTGTTCTAGATCAATATAAACGATAGTTAAAAGTGATATCTTGCTGAATTCAACTCATTATGTCTGTTTCCGCCTTTCATTTTGAGTAGAACGCCTCTGATTGACTCGTTTCGGGTCCGTACACGATCCTACACTATGCGATGCACCGATACTATCTCTACCCAAAGGCACTGAAGACTTCGTGGTATACTATGATGCTTCGTGTCAAGGATTGGTTTGTGTGCTTATGCAACGCCAAAAGGTCATCGCTTACGCTTCAAGGCAGTTGAAAGTACAAGCAAATACTTATACCACTCACGACCTAGAGCTAGGCGCGGTGGTATTCGCCTTGAAGATCTGGCGACACTATTTATATGGTACTCGATGTACTATCTTCACTGATCACAAAAGCTTACAGCACATATTTGATCAGAAGGAATTAAACATGCTTCAGCAACGATGGGTTGAGTTGCTGAACGATTATGACTGTGAGATAAAGTACCATCCTGGAAAAGCAAATGTGGTAGCAGACGCATTAAGTAGAAAAGAAAGGGTTAAGACCTTAAGGGTCCGAGCATTGGAAATGACTATTCGAACGAATCTCACCGCACGCATACATGACGCCCAACAAGAAGCCCTTAAGACGGAGAATCTTAGAGCTGAATATCTCCGAGGTATGGAGAAGAAATTGGTGCCAAACGAAGAGGGAACCTTATACTTTATGGGACGTATTTGGGTTCCGCTTGATGCGTGTGAAGTGTCGTATATATTAGGTGTATATTTTAAGCCCTTTTTAACACTTATTTTAGCCAAGTTTTAAATTTATAAAACACGATATTTCACTAACACTAAACACACATATGGGCAAGTGCACCCATCGTTGAGTGTAGTATAGCGTTGGTAAGATACCGAGGTCGTCCAAGGACACAAGAGCTTTTAGTACCGGTTTATCCTCAACGTCTAACCAAAATAAAAGTTTAGAAAAATGTTTTAAACTAAGAAAAATAAAACTAACTAAAATGCTGAAAATAAAAATAAAATAAAAACAGATAGACAAGATGAATCACTTGGTTCCGACTCGTATCTAGTATAACCTTTGATTATTTCCGCACTTTTGCACATAATTAAGAGATTATCTTAGTTATTGTAGTAGGCCCCTCTTTTGAAGGCGACGTTACCCTCACCCCAGTAGTTTGAGTCAGCAGGGATACAATCCTAAAAGGGTGGATTATTGGAAGATAATGAATTAAGTTATTAATGCAGTATTGTGGTAGGCCCCGCTTTTGGCGGTGACGTTACCCTCGGCTAAGTAGTCTGAGTCAGCAGGGATACAGTCCTAAATAGCCGGGTTATAATATTAATAGTAGTTAACTTATGAGGGGATCAAAGAGTTTGGACCCCCGCCATCCAATACCGGGAAGTATTGAAGGAGGTCCTACTAAATTTGACCCAGGTCCATTGCAGGACCTCTAAACGCTGAACAATGGCAAGACCTTTACCAAACCGTTCCCTTAACCCCCTACCAGGTAGCCAACATATCTCCATATAGACCGTGGAGATATGAATGGTGAACATCCTTTATTTTATATAGACAGTAAAATAATGCCAAGACACCACGGACAAACGATAAGGAAAGATCACCTTCAACATAAGTAACTAGTTATTAAAGTCATTAATACAAAACCAAATAAAAAGTGCAAAAGATTAGAAATAAAAAGTATTATACTAGACACTTTGTCTTCACCAAGTGATGTAAGAGACTTAGGCAAACATGGCCTTGATTGTCAAGAACTCTTACGATCAATCTTGGATCCCGAGACGACTCACACACTCTACGATGGACAATGGATGATGGTGGTGGATGATGGTGTTGTGATGGTGGTGGGTGGTGGATGAAGTGTGAGAGAGGTGGTGTGCCAAGGGATGAGATGAAATGAATCCAAGCACTCCTATTTATAGGCTGAACAGAGAGCTGGACACGGCCCCGTGTCTGCTGGGCACGGCCCCGTGTCCGTCTGACACTCTCTCCCCTCATTAATTGTAATTCGCAATTACAATAAATGCGCCTGCTGTACTTTCGACACGCCCCCGTGTCCGCTGAGCACGGCCCCGTGATGGGCAATAGAAGCTTCTATAGGTTTGTCTTTTCTGCTGCTTCTTGGGCACGGCCCCGTGCTGGCTGAGCACGGGGCGTGTTCAGTCTTCTGTTTTCTCTATTTTGCTTTGGAAGGTGCCGTTGAGGGTTCGGGCAGTCCACTAATGTTCCTTTTCTTGTATTTATGTTGGATTTAGCTGTCTTTTTGCTTCTTTTGCGTTTTTGAGCTCATTTAATCCTGAAAATACAAAAGGAAGACAAAAACACTCTTTTTCCAATATTAGCACTAAAAAAGGGTTAGTTTTATGCCTCATTTGATGTAATTTATATGTTGCATTTTACACACATCAAATACCCCCACACTTGAACTTTTGCTTGTCCTCAAGCAAAACTCTTTAATATGTGGCTTACACTCCCAAATGGAATAGGTAGAAGAGAAGGTTTTGGGCTTGTCGTAGAGTGTCGGGATTTCCAAGATCTTTTTGGGTTTTATTTTTATTTATTTACACTCCTATTCGTAATGATTTATTTAGAACTGTTCATAAAAGAAATTACTTATTTGGGCATAACATGCCTTTTTAAAATTCTATTTATATACAAGTTCACATACCTCGCCGGGAAATCACTCACACTCGGCCGAAGGTGTATTTTTAGTGAATCACTCGAGAGCGGCACGGAACTTATTCCTACCATAGGCTTGCCAAGAAATCAATCCTCCTCCTTTTTAACTTTTATACCTTTGTAGATATCAAGAGGACTTTGTGGGTTAAGGGTTGGCTAGGGTTAAAGGTAGGTGGTTGGGTTAGTGGTTAGTAGAAAAAAAGGCTAAAAGCGTAACAAGTGTCGGTTTTCGTTTTTTTTTTTTTTTTTTTTTTGCAACTTTTTATTTTGATGAAGCTTTTATTCAAACTAAGTTATTTTTTATTAACTTGTTTGTTTATTTTCTTTTTGCTTCATCAATATCAAATTTTTTTTTTTCACGAAGAACCGAACTTGTTACTAAAATAAAGGGTTAAAAATGAAAAAGGTTTTGGTGGATGAAAGGGTTTTTGTTTGGGTGATGAAACGAAAAGGTTTAGGCTCAAAGGGGCTAACTAGGGGGATTTTTGGGTAGGTGGTAAAGGAAAAAGAAAAATAATGGTGTAGAAATGAAAAGGGTTAGTCCTAATGCCTCCATCATTTACTTACTCGGGTTTAAGTTGATAAGGACCGGGAATGTATTGTCATGGCAAGTTCTAGAGTCGTAAGAACCAAGCAGCTATTCACACAAGAAACGAAAAATGAGCATTTAGTCAAATGATATGTAATTGTGTGCTCAATAAAGGCTCAAAACTCACTTTTGTGGGAATGGGTTTTTATGTGATCAAGTATATAATCAAATTTTAAATAAATTTGCTATGCCTTTTCATAATTTTCTTATGTTGGTTCTTTTTATCACTACGCTATCGGTTGTAAATTTGTAAAAATATAACCTTTTTGAGAACTTGAATTTCCCGAGTTAAACCTAGACAAGTAAAAAAAATGAAATTTTTGAAAAAATTTGGGGTGATTAGCGGTTCCAATAGAGTTTTGTGTAAGGCTTGTATTTAGGACTTGCAAAATTCAAGGTTTTAGCATCCCCCCCACACTTAAATTACACATTGTCCTCAATGTGTCCCAAAAATAAATTTTTAGGTTGATTAGATGTGTAAAATAGTGTTTAAAAAGCAAAAAAAATTGTGTTACTGGGCGCTGAACACGGCCCCGTGTTATCCGGGCACGGCCCCGTGTTCAAGTGCCAGTAACAAAATTGAAATAAGAGAAACAGAAGTCTGGACACGGGGGCGTGTTGGGTGAACACGGCCCGTGTCCAGGTACCTGAACTGGGCGTTTGTCTGCAGGTGGTTCGACACGGGGCCGTGTTGGTTGGGCACGGCCCGTGTTGAACCTTCTGAAATGGAGAAAATTGTTGGGTTGCCTCGTTCTTATGCATGGGATCATTTTTCTCGTTCCCCTTTTCATCCTTTACCACCATGAGTGTGTTGTACTCCTGAAAATTAAAACTAACTAGAAAGCATAAAAATTAATCTAAATTAAACTAAGGATAGTTCCGTGGAATGCGTCCATGGTGCGCCACGTTTATAAGGGTCCTTGGCTAGACCCAAAGCCGGTCATATGTTACCCAAGTGGGATGTGTTGCATCCCATGTTACACCGTCGGAGAGCGTCATCCAAGCTTGAGTCTATGACCTTCATGTAGTTGACCGGATCTTCTTCCTCTACTCGCTTTCCACATTCAAATTTCACTTCCTCATCCCCAAACTTCAATGTTAGAGTTCCGTCATTCATATCCACCAATGCTTGGGCGGTGGCTAGGAATGGCCTCCCGAGGATGAGAGGGACCTCGGTGTCTTCTTCCATGTCTAGGATGACAAAGTCGGTTGGAAAGACGAATTTGTCAACCTTGACTAGCAGATTTTCGGCGACACCTTGTGGGAATTTGACGGACCTGTCGGCGAGTTGTATGCTCATCTTTGTAGGGCTTGTTGTTCCTAGGCCGAGTCGCTTGAACATTGATGTGGGCATGAGGTTGATGCTAGCCCCAAGATCGGCTAAAGCATTTCGGACGGGGGACTTCCCAATCGAACAAGGGATTGTGAAGCTCCCGGGGTCGATTTTCTTTTGTGGAAGTTTGTTGAGTACTAGAGCTGAGCATTCTTCGCCTAAGTTAACTAATTGCAATGATTCAATTTTCCTTTTGTGAGTGAGGAAATCCCTCATGAATTTTTCATATTTAGGCATTTGGGTTAGGACCTCAATAAAAGGAATATTAACATGCAATTGTTTTAGTAAACTTTCGAACTTTGCGAATTGCTCATCGGTCTTTTGACGATTTAACCTACCGGGGTACGGGATTGGAGGAGTCTTGGTGGGCTCTTGATTTGGTGTAGAAGCCTTTTCTGGCGCAGGAGGAGTCACAGGCTGGCTAGAATGGCTTCTTTCATTTGGCGGCAATGGAGCATCCTCGGGACCCACGGTTCGATTTCTTAATGTGATGAGATGTACTTGTGCCTTTGGGTTTGTTTCGGTATTACTGGGTAATGCGCCTTGTGGTCTCTCGGAGAAATTTTGAGCTAGTTGATTTAATTGTTTTTCAACATTTTGAATGCTAGCTTGTTGATTTCTGAAATTCGATTCCAATTGTTGAAATCGATCCAAGTTTTTCTTTTCAGTGTCAGAGATGAGGCGAGATACAGTATCTTCAAGCCTTTCTCTTCCACCTTGTTGTTGAGGAAAATTTTGCGGTTGCTGAAAATTAGTTCGTCGGTTTTGTTGGTTACTACTATTGCCGGGATCTCTCCAACCAAGATTTGGGTGGTTACGCCATCCTTGGTTGTAGGTACCCGTTGGAGGACCCGACGGCCTAGGTCTATTATCCATGTAGTTTACCGTTTCAGTTTGTTCATCTAATTCTTTCATACAACTCCAATTTTCATGTGACCCTCCACACCCTTCACAAGCCATAACCGAGGCCGTTTTTGTCATTTCTAGCATTTTGATTTTTGAAGAGAGGGCCTCGATTTGGGCTTGTAAAGAGGTGCTTTCATCAACCTTATGGGCGCCCGGGGCAATAGATTTATTACCCCGGGGAGTGTGCCATTGAAAATTGGTTTGAGCAATTTCCTCAATTTGGTTATATATTTCATTTGGGCGACGATTACCTAAGAGTCCCCCGGAGCTTGAATCAAGTGTTTGTCTTGTGTGTGGCAACAATCCATTGTAGAAAGTGGATACTTGTTGCCATACCGCTAGACCATGGTGAGGACACTTTCTTAAAAGCTCCTTGAACCTTTCCCAAGTTTCGTATAAGGATTCCCCATCCTCTTGTGAGTATGTATTAATTTCAGTCATTAATTTGGCCGTTTTAGCAGGAGGGAAATACTTATATAAAAACTTTTGGGCGAGTTCATCCCAGGTGTTTACCGATCCAACTGGGAGGGTGTTAAGCCAAGCCTTAGCTCGGTCTTTTAATGAAAAAGGAAACATTCGAAGGCGGATGGCGTCATTTGATGCTCCATTGATCCGAAAGGTATCACATATTTCTAAGAAGTTAGTAATATGTAGATGGGGATCCTCGTCCGCAAGCCCGTGGAAGGTTGCGGAGTTTTGGAGCATTTGTATCAAATGCGGCCGAAGTTTGAAGTTGTTGGCCTCGACATTCGGTGCATTGATAGCGGCGCCAAGATTGCCTACGGTAGGCCGTAGGTAATCCATGAGGGTACGTTGGTCCGCCATTGGAAGTGGGTCCCCCGAAGCTTTCTCTTGATTTTTAGCTTTAAGTCTTTTTCTGAGAAAGCGCTCGGGTTCTTCTAGGGGTTCTTTTATGTCTCTACTAGAACTGGAGCTCATGCACTACGTAGGAGGTTCAAATGTGGCGCCTGGGGTCCAAATCCTGCAATAAAAACAAAAAAGAACGCCGGTCAGAATGTTCACCACGGCCCCGTGCTTAATGAACACGGCCCGTGTTCAGAGGCGCAGTAATTGATTTCTGGATCCCTGTTACTGGGAGTTGGACACGACCCCGTGTTGCACCGACACGGCCCCGTGTTCAGCTCTCTGTAACTCAGAAAATAAAAACTGCCAGTGATGATGCTGGGCACGGCCCGTGTCTGACCGGGCACGGCCCGTGCTGAGCGCTGCAGGAGCTGAAAAACTAAGAAAATCCTAAAAAATAAAAAGAAAAAATAAAAGATGATTAGGCCGTTGATTCCTAACTTTCTTAAAATCCTTGTGTCCCCGGCAACGGCGCCAAAAACTTGATGCGTGTGAAGTGTCGTATATATTAGGTGTATATTTTAAGCCCTTTTTAACACTTATTTTAGCCAAGTTTTAAATTTATAAAACACGATATTTCACTAACACTAAACACACATATGGGCAAGTGCACCCATCGTTGAGTGTAGTATAGCGTTGGTAAGATACCAAGGTCGTCCAAGGACACAAGAGCTTTTAGTACCGGTTTATCCTCAACGTCTAACCAAAATAAAAGTTTAGAAAAATGTTTTAAACTAAGAAAAATAAAACTAACTAAAATGCTGAAAATAAAAATAAAATAAAAACAGATAGACAAGATGAATCACTTGGTTCCGACTCGTATCTAGTATAACCTTTGATTATTTCCGCACTTTTGCACATAATTAAGAGATTATCTTAGTTATTGTAGTAGGCCCCTCTTTTGAAGGCGACGTTACCCTCACCCCAGTAGTTTGAGTCAGCAGGGATACAATCCTAAAAGGGTGGATTATTGGAAGATAATGAATTAAGTTATTAATGCAGTATTGTGGTAGGCCCCGCTTTTGGCGGTGACGTTACCCTCGGCTAAGTAGTCTGAGTCAGCAGGGATACAGTCCTAAATAGCCGGGTTATAATATTAATAGTAGTTAACTTATGAGGGGATCAAAGAGTTTGGACCCCCGCCATCCAATACCAGGAAGTATTGAAGGAGGTCCTACTAAATTTGACCCAGGTCCATTGCAGGACCTCTAAACGCTGAACAATGGCAAGACCTTTACCAAACCGTTCCCTTAACCCCCTACCAGGTAGCCAACATATCTCCATATAGACCGTGGAGATATGAATGGTGAACATCCTTTATTTTATATAGACAGTAAAATAATGCCAAGACACCACGGACAAACGATAAGGAAAGATCACCTTCAACATAAGTAACTAGTTATTAAAGTCATTAATACAAAACCAAATAAAAAGTGCAAAAGATTAGAAATAAAAAGTATTATACTAGACACTTTGTCTTCACCAAGTGATGTAAGAGACTTAGGCAAACATGGCCTTGATTGTCAAGAACTCTTACGATCAATCTTGGATCCCGAGACGACTCACACACTCTACGATGGACAATGGATGATGGTGGTGGATGATGGTGTTGTGATGGTGGTGGGTGGTGGATGAAGTGTGAGAGAGGTGGTGTGCCAAGGGATGAGATGAAATGAATCCAAGCACTCCTATTTATAGGCTGAACAGAGAGCTGGACACGGCCCCGTGTCTGCTGGGCACGGCCCCGTGTCCGTCTGACACTCTCTCTCCTCATTAATTGTAATTCGCAATTACAATAAATGCGCCTGCTGTACTTTCGACACGCCCCCGTGTCCGCTGAGCACGGCCCCGTGATGGGCAATAGAAGCTTCTATAGGTTTGTCTTTTCTGCTGCTTCTTGGGCACGGCCCCGTGCTGGCTGAGCACGGGGCGTGTTCAGTCTTCTGTTTTCTCTATTTTGCTTTGGAAGGTGCCGTTGAGGGTTCGGGCAGTCCACTAATGTTCCTTTTCTTGTATTTATGTTGGATTTAGCTGTCTTTTTGCTTCTTTTGCGTTTTTGAGCTCATTTAATCCTGAAAATACAAAAGGAAGACAAAAACACTCTTTTTCCAATATTAGCACTAAAAAAGGGTTAGTTTTATGCCTCATTTGATGTAATTTATATGTTGCATTTTACACACATCACCGCTCTATGGCGGTATTCGAGAAGTCATCTTTGATGAAGCTCATAAGTCAAGTTACTTGATCCACCCAGGATCGGACAAAATGTATCAAGACTTGAAAGAATACTATTGGTGGCCGAAACTCAAAAGCGACGTTGCTGTTTACGTTGGAAAGTGCCTAACATGCGCTAAGGTCAAGGCTGAATATCAGAAACCGTCTGGTCTACTACAACAACCTGAGATACCCATGTGGAAGTGGGAGCAAATATCAATGGATTTTATAACGAAATTACCCAGGACCCTTAAAGGGCATGATATGATATGGGTGATAGTCAATCGATTAACGAAGTCAGCACACTTCCTATCAATCCGAGAGAAAGATAGCACTGGAAAGCTTGCTGAGTTGTATCTTAAAGAAATTGTGGCACGTCATGGAGTGCTTATTTCGATTATTTCAGACAGAGATGGGCGTTGCGTATCAAGGATCTGGCAATTCTTCCAGGAGGCCTTTGGATCTCAACTAGATCTAAGCACGGCCTTCCATCCGCAAACAGACGGCCAGAGCGAACGAACCATACAAACACTGGAAGATATGCTTCGCGCATGTGTTATGGATTTAGGCGGCAACTGGGATACTCATCTACCTTTAGTTGAGTTTTCCTATAATAACAGCTACCATACGAGCATAAAAGCCGCACCGTTCGAAGCTCTATATGGCCGTAAGTGCCGCTCGCCGTTGTGTTGGGCAGACGCTGGAGACAAATAGTTGATTGGTCCTGAACTGGTTCAAGAAACAACCGACAAGATCATGCAGATCCGAGAACGCATCAAGGCGGCAGGTGATCGACAAAAGAGCTACGTTGATCGAAGACGAAAACCCTTAGATTTCGAGGTGGGAGACAAAGTTTTGCTAAAGGTCACACCTTGGAAGGGTATAGCAAGGTTCAAAAAATGTGGAAAGTTGAATCCACAATACATTGGGCCATTCAAGATCTTGGAAAAGACTGGTCCCGTAGCGTACAAATTAGAGTTACTGGAAGAACTTAACGTTGTACATGATACGTTCCATGTGTCAAACCTTAAAAAGAGTCCAACCCAAGAAACAGTTATCATCCCTGCGGATGAGGTGCATATCGACGACACACTCTGATTTACAGAACAACCCGTTGAGGTAACGGATTGGAAGATCCATAAAACAAGGAGGAGTCGCATTAAACTTGTCAAAGTACGTTGGAACTCTAAACATGGACCTGGGTACACATGGGAATGCGAAGACCGGTTCAAAGCCAACTACCCCCACCTTTTCGAGAAAGCTCCTGCAGGAGATAACTCAGCCTGAATTTCGAGATGAAATTCTATTAACGGGGGGAGACTGTGACAACTGGCACAAAACCGGTAATTTTCGTACTATTTTAATTATTATTTAATATCTGCAAATATGTGCTTAAACGTCAACATTATGTGATTACTTGCTATACATATGAATTCATGCATGTTTTATACTTCAAATATTGCTTTGTGCATTACTTTAAGTGTTGTGTCAGAAAGACTAGTAAACTCACTGGTAAGACACACTGTGTCAACATTTCTGCAGAAAGCAGTCAGATAATAGATTTAGGGCCTAGGAGTAGGTCCAACACCTAAAATACATTAAAACCTAAGTATGGATACAAGGGTTAACATATAAACTTCTTGGAAGCTAAACTATGCACTAAAAGACACCCGAAACGCACTGTAAAAGCTGAATTCTGCATAATTCAGCAATAATTCAGCTATAAACAACTTTTTAACACTAAAATATCATGCAGAATTTATGATTTAGTGTCCAGAATAACTTACAAAGTGTCGGGAATTGAAACTGCCACAAAAGGTGCTTCATACTTAGTGAAACTGCGCAATTTAGCACTTTAACAAACCGTAACGAAACGAACAACCGGACACTACCTGAAACATCAAAATTTAACTAGAAGCATTGTTTTAGTGTTTCGAAGCTAGTTATGGTCACCGAACATCATATTACATCCTATAAACACTAAACACCTAAATCCATAAACTAAACACTTAAAACCTAACTAGTTTAAGTAACTATCACTTAAAACACAACCATATACCCCCCCCCCCCCCCCATAACCGGTTGGGACATGGGTCCCACATGTTGGATTTTATTTCAATATTTTATGTGATATGTCTAGTGTTTATGAAACATAATAACCAAGAAATAAGAAGATTGTTGGAAAGAATTTTATAAGGACCACAAGGTTACACCTTCATCATTCATCACTTTCTAAAACACAAACACCTCCTCCTTCCTTCCCTTTGGTCTCGGCTCAAACACACACACCTACATCCATCATTTTCAAGCTTAACACTAACAATCCAAGGTCACTAGAAGGTGTATGGAGGCTATCTAGGAGGGTTTGAAGTGCTAGAACTTGAAGGACCTCTTTGTGGAGTCTTTAACCTCTCATTTTCTTCCATATTCATCTTCATCGTTCTTGTGCCACTTCCCTAGCAATTAGAGCTAGCAGTAAGCTTCTTGATCTTGTTTTTACTTCTAATCTTAATGGTTAAAGTATTATGTAATATGTTAAACTCAAGAATCTCAAAGAAACATGAAGATGATCACTAACATAAAGCTTAAAGACATGAAAATCTTAGTTGATTTTGTGTATGTGTGAAACTTGATTGGTGATTTCTTGCTAGATGATGATTAAACACATGATCTAGCAAGTGAGAGGATGAATCTTGAGAAAATCATAATAATCATCCTTTTTGTGAATCATGAACTTGAAAATGAAGTTGTTTTTTGTGTATGATGATTTTTTATACATGTTGTAAGTCTTAAAAATGGATGATTTCAAAAATAGTCTTCTCAAGAAACCAAAGTTATTTACAAGATTAACATGATCATGATTTTTAAAGGAAGTAAATATGTTTTAAGTGCTAAAACAAGACTAGAAACATGTTGGTAACAAGAAAAATACAAGAAGAACTATTTTTAGAAAATCTTCATACAAGTTGTGAATAGCTAAAATCTTCAAGAATGAGTTTTATAAACAAATAACCATGTTTTTAGGGGTAACTAAGCTTACTTAACAACATATTAAGTTACTACAAATTTATACAAAATCTCAAGTTCATGTCATAGTGTAAATTTTATATTTTTGGCTCTTGGTAAATAATGTGTAAATTGTTGATGATTGGTGATGAATTTCTAAAAGAAAATGATATGTTTTTAAGCATGGAAACCTCCATTTTTAAGGGGAAACTATGGCAAAATTTTTGTAGAAATTAAACACTTAGAAAAATATTTTTAAACAAGTGTTTACAAGTAAATTTTGAACACGGTTTTCATATAAAAGTTTGCCATAATTTTTATTACAAAAATTACAAACATTGGAGGTTGGTTTTTGATAAATAAAAATGACTAAGTATATATTTAGGAAAATATATATTTAGATATCACAAGTTGTGTGCTATTTGTATATTGATTGTATTAGTTATATTATTTGAGGAACTTGAAAATAATATAACACACCAAGATACCAAGATTTAGAATATAAAATACTACCAAAATTCTAAGAAAACACATATATAAATTATACCCGAATATTGGACAATCGGAAAAACGGACTTATGGACTATAAGTAAATATACTCCGGAAATAAATCCGTAACTTAACAAATGTGAAGAACGGTATTTTGAAACCAAAGAAATGGCAAGATATGAATTTTTACAAGTATTACAAAATATATCATAATTTTGTCAAATAGAAAATGTATTATTTTGGATGGAGAAAAATATATATTTTTAAACAAGTTAAAAATATATTATTTTTGGTGAAAATTAGAAATATATATATTTTCTAAGGCTAATCTTAAAAATATATATTATTTTTGAGATTTTTATGGAGATATACTTATTTTTGCCAAATTAACTTATAGATACTTTTTCTATAAAAACCCTCTCAAAATATGTATATATTTGAGAATATAAGTTGGTGATTTTTAGTTGTCTAAAAATAATATTCCGGAAAAATAATCACAAGTTTAAGTATAAAATACTTAATGAATACAAGAAAATATGTATCCTCATACGTATAATTGCATACCGGAATACACCACAAATACCTGGCAAAATACACAAGTATGAATATACACAAATACAAGTATACCTATGCTTGGGAAAATATACATGTGTAGAAAATATATAATAAACCAAGTTGAAAATATATTACTTTAACAATATTCCAAATAATTGGATAAATATAATTTAAGTTAATATATTATTGTTTTAACTAATAATTATACACTTTGGAATTATATAATGTACATCAGAGATGTAACTCAAAATATACCAAGGATTCCAAAATAAGTCTTAACAGACAACTAAGACTAAGAGTCGTTACACGACCCAACCGTCTAATAAAACACAGTACGTGTGTAGGTAGTGATACGACGCTCTAAGCAAACCCGGTGAAGTTTACGACGCAGGATACGCAAAATTGTGAGTTCATGTCCCCACTTTTAAACTTTTACTTGTTTTAGAAATTTGGGGAAAATACATGTGCTATGGTATGTTGAATACAAAAACTAAGGAATGACACATAGATCATGTGACGTATAGGGTGCGATAAGCACCATTAATCAAACTATACACCTAGACCGCGGAACAAAAGGTTAGATCTAATGGGTTTCAGGCAGCCACACTCTTGGCCACACTTTTACCAAGAGTGTTTTTGTGTCTCTAGTCGTGAATCGACAAGTAAAAATGCCTATGGTTTGGATGCTTCCTATGTCGTTGCATATGTTAGTGGCCTCGCGAACCATTAGCGATCTTGTATTCCTTACATTTACAGAAATACGTGTTTCAATACAATTACATACCATGTTTTCTACAATGGATGCTTAAATGTTTTACACGAAACTGCATGAATTCACACCAACATTATGTTGACGATTTTCTAAAACTTACATGTATTTCAGGTAACTAAAGTGGATGTATGTGCGGTCTCACTCTTGCTCCTGGATGTCGTTTATGTTACTAGTCATGTTGTGTCAAGACTCCTATGCCTATTTTGTGGGATTTGGTTCTTATATCCCATCCCGTGTGGTGATATAAGGACCAAAATCCTTGATGTTTGTCTTTTAAATAAAGTTGTAAACTTTTCAGACAATATTCTATCTTGTGATGTAAACACTAAACTTAACTTATGTTTTGAATATTCAATGTCAATGGCATCTTGGAGTTTATTTTATGATCATGTAGTATTTTTACCATTCGTATGCAATGAGAACCTTTCAGGATCACACCTCGTGCTTCCGCCTTAGAAAGGGGTGTGACATATTAGTATCAGAGCTGCGATTGTAGTGAACCAGGATTCCTTTTCGAGTCTAGACTACAATCTTTAGGATCCTCCCACGAAAACAATTTTTTCAAAAGTTTTCATTGCATAAAACTTTCTGCAATATCCACTACCTGAAATTGTTCTCAAAGAGTCATGTAAGGACACTACGAGACTTAGGGTGCACTGGGGTAGCACTTATCTTTAAACTAGGAATTACTTGCAGCAATGTGTATAATTATGTGTATATTAATTAAGTAAGTAATAATTAATATATACATATACCATGAATAAAATATTACAGGTACACATGTCTTCGTCTGAAAGCAGCGGCCTATCTGAGGAACATAACCCGATGATGATTGTCTCTGACGACGAGATTGCTTCACCTCCGGAGATTCTCAGGTCTGACTCCGAGACCGATCCTAAGATGACAACCGATGATGATGATCTCGACGATGTCTTAGCTTTGCCTTTACCCTTCCATGGCCAGCTTATCATCGGACATCCCGATGGTGAGCATCTCGTTGAGCCTATTCCCATTCATGCTATTCCTTTTGCCGCAATCCCTGCTGAGTACTGGCCATTCGTTGAAGATCTGGATAATGATGTGGCGTCTCTTGTTGTGTCCGTTACCGATATCCTTCTGACTCTGACATTGAGTCCGACGCCGATTCCTTCGATTCAGTGATATCTTCAGCCCTTTTTGTTGCTGGGCTGAGAGTTTACCCGACTGGTGATGATGATGACACTATGTCCGTTGCGCCATCCTCTCCTACTCGTGTCTCTACACCTTCCCACACTCCTACTCAGGTCAGCTCCCTCATCCGTCGGATTCATGAGCTCGAGGATGAAGTGGCTCATCTTCATAGTTTGATATTCCCTACACCCCCACCCTCTCCACCAGCCCATTAGGTTTTCCTTGCAGGTATTTTGATGGAGCAATATTTTTGGGTATGAAGACTGCAACCGAGACTTGGGTACAACTTGAAGACAAGAGCCGCCACTGTGAAGAAATATATTTTGTCCTTTATATGCATTAATGGATTGAAATAGTGATTTTGAAACCACAGGGACTGAAATTGCAATTTTTAAATTAATGGATTGAAATAGTAATTTTTGACAAATCACAGAGACGAAAACAATAATTAACTCTATATTATATTTGATAAAGTTATAACTATTAATTTGACAGAAAATTATATATTTCATTTTCTGGGCTAATTGGTTTTGTGTCATAGAAAATATATTTTACAAAGTAATGTAATGGGACACTACTAAGTTCAGAGTCACTAGTTGAGAGAATAATCAACATGATATGACCAGAAATATGACTAGAGTCACTAGTTGAGAGAATGATCAGCAATGTTATAACCACAGTCACTAGTTGAGAGAACGATCAACAGTGATACGACCACATGTACTAGTTGAGAGAATGATCAACAGTGTTATGACCCCAGTCACTAATTGAAAGAATGATCAACAGTGATTTGACCACGTCACGGGAATCGCCTAGTGACAAATACCTTTGAATAATAGTAAGATATAATTACTTGATAAACTTCACTATTGGACGAAAGTGAGCCAATGAGTGATATGACCACTGTCACATCGGAACTGCCACCATGTGACAAATATTGATTAAGTTTTGGGTAAATATAAACAAGAGTACATTTCCAAAATGGTCCCTGAGGTTTGGTCACTTTTGTCACTTTAGTCCAAAACTCAAACCCTTTGAATCTGGGTCCCTGTGGTTTCAATTTTGTTGCCATTTTCATCCAAAATCAATATAATCAGATTTTTCAATTAACATCCAGCTTTTCTATCATTTTCCTCCCTATTAATGAAGGACAAAATGTAAGATTTTTTTTAATTTGTTATGATAAAACGTTAAAAGACCATTTTGCCCTTCGTTAAAAGGGAGGAAAAAGACTGAAAAGTTGGAGTTTAACTGAAAAATATGATTATATTTTAATTTTGGATGAAAATAGCGATAAAATTAAAACCACATGGACGCAGATTCAAAAGTTTTGAGTTTTGGACTAATGTAGCAAAAGTGACCAAACCTTAGGGACCATTTTAGCAGTTTACTCTATAAACAAATATAAAAACCCTTAATGTTGTAAAGAATAACAATATATTTTTATAAAATTAGAATGAAGTCACCTGAATAAAAGAAGAAATTTATGTTTTATTTATTTAGGTTTGACCCTATAAAAACAATTGAATGGACTATGGGTTTTAACCCATTTGTTTAATATTAAAAGTTGGTGTTTTACAAACTCTGAAATTATTTCCTTACTACGATACTGATGAACATTTTTCCCCTGTGTATCTAATAAACGCCGATACCATCTGACTGACTTACGGCTCCCGCTCCCAGGGTGGGGTCGGGGGTTGTGACAAGAGTGGTACTAGGATGGGTGACCTCCTAGGAAGTCTCCTCTTGGGCAACTGAAAACAAATCCGTGAGTTTCTGGATGTGCAACCCATAAGAGGCACGAGAGAACTAAAAACAAATCCGTAAATTTCTGGATCCAACCCATAAAAAAGGGACGACATTGATGGTACTAGAGAAAGAATGTTACAATTTATCCTCGCTAGACCAGATACCAATTTAACTAATTTAAAGATATTCATACCAAAAAAGAATCAAGGTTAATTAATAAACAAATCTAAATATTAAATTTTAGAATAACTCAAAAAATATCATTCATTAAATAGAAGTATACGGACTCCAATGCAAGAAAAGACCAAAGAGACAAGGACACCATTGTCCTTTCCTTCTTTTCTCTTCTTCTCTCACCCAAAAAGCCTCTTTCTTCTCTGCTTCATTTGGATTTACAAAATCTAACCAAAACCCAAGATTCCGATCACCCAATAACACACATCAAAATGAAATGGGCATTTGGAGTTGGATATTGGGAATTAATTTGCACACTAGTGTTTCTTGGATTCTTATTCTACAAGTATTTCATGGTCAGAAATAATAAACCGGCGGAGGAGAGCGGCCTGCAACCGCCGAGAGGCACCGCAGGGTGGCCGTTGATCGGAGAAACAATAGAGTTCATTGCCTCCGGTTACACTTCTCGTCCGGTCAGTTTCATGGAGAAAAGAAAGTCTCTGTAAGTCAATATTACTAATCTTTCTCCAACTCTGTTTTTTTTTTTTATTGATTTTTTTTTTGTTTAAGTTTATTGATGCTAGCCCTATGTTTTGCATGTTTGGATGTTATGCATGTACACTTGTACTTTGTTACTTCGTGTGATTACTGTTATTATTGTCATTGTTGTTTGGATGTTAACCAAAACTAGTTTTTAAATTTTTATTATATACTTAAGCTTTTATATATATGTATTTTAAAAATATATATATATATATATTTTAGGGCCCTGTCTAAAACAATGACTTTTATATATATCAAGGCTCGATTTTCACTACTTGTCCATGGCCTAAAAATCTTTTAGGATATATTTATATATTTGTTTAAAAATATATATACCCTGACGCTAGTATATATCAAATTTAGTAGGTATAATAAATAGGTACGTTTAGATTATTGTTTTAATTAGTTGTCAATATAAAGCAAGTTTAGGATTGATCTATTTTACTAAAAAGCGAAAAGAATCTGAAATAAAATAAGCATGGGAAATTGTATGAATTATTAAGACATAAAAAGAGTTATAGTAATGGGTAAAGGTGTATTTGATCATCCCAACATCATCATAGTTACAATGATGTTATCACATTACTATGATCACTTTTGTTTATATAAATACATGAATCTTAGACTTTTCTCTGTATTATAAAATCTGCACTTTATAAAGTTCCCCACAAAACTAAGTGAGAATCTGAGATAATTAAGCTCAGAAAAATGTAAAATGCTCTAGGGGTATTTACGATTCGATTTAGTAATAGGGTGACCAAGTTGGGCTCTTAGGAGTTAAACTTGAGGCCTCTTTTAAAAATATCATGGTATTATGATACTTGATATAATCTTAAGACTAGAAGGAGTGGGGGCCGGCTGAGGCCCGGCTAGGACCGGCGCCGGTCCCCCACACCGCCCCCCTCCATCCCCACCGTCTTCACCAGCAAACCCACGCCGGGCTTGCCGGGCCACCTTTGAAGATATAGCCGTTAATAACGGCTAGTTTTATAAAAAAAAAAAAAAAAAAAAAAAAAAAAAAAAAAAAAAAAAAAAAACCTTTTTCAATTTAAATATATACCCATTCTTTATACCATTTCTTCAATATTTCACCCATTCTTCTCCCATTCTCATCCATTTTTATAAAAAAACACTCCCATTTTTATACCAATCTTTTATAAAAAAATATCTCTTCATCCACAATGGCATCTAATCCTTGGTGGTCCGGCTCTTCTTCGGATGAAGAGGAGATGTTTTTCGCAAGCGCTATGGTACAGGCGGCGCAGATTCTTTTGGAAGAGGAAGAGGAAGAGGAAGAGGACTCGTCTGAAAACGTTATTACCAGACGAATATATGTTAACAGAAACCGCGAAGGAGCACGAGAACTTGGTTAACGATTATTTTTCGGAAGCACCCCTTTACAACGCCGACACTTTCAAACGAAGGTTCCGAATGAGTCGCCGTTTATTCACACGGATTGCTGATGATTTGGCGGGGCTAGACCCGTTTTTCACTCAACGACCCGATGCTCGGAATTATGAAGGGTTCACCACGTTACAAAAGTTTACTGCGGCCATTCGCCAACTGGCGTACGGGACAGTGGCCGACGCGTTGGACGAGTACTTACAGATGTCCTCAAGAACCGCGCGGGAATGTTTGTATCGGTTTTGCCATAATGTGGTGAAACTGTATAGCAAAAAATATTTGCGGAAACCAAACGCGTATGATGTTCAACAGTTGTACCAAGCTCATGAAGCAAGGCACGGGTTTCCGGGAATGCTTGGTAGCATTGATTGTATGCATTGGGCGTGGCATAACTGCCCGACTGGGTGGCGAGGCCAATACACGCGAGGTGATCACGGCTATCTAACCTTAATACTTGAGGCCGTGGCGTCACAAGATTTGTGGATCTGGCATTCTTTCTTTGGGCTCCCTGGTTCACTCAACGACCTCAACGTGCTGTACCAATCGACGATCTTTAGCGATGTCATTAATGGAATCGGTCCGGACACCCGTTTTACAGTTTCAGGGGTTGAATATAGACGCGGGTATTATCTTGCTGACGGAATATATCCGTCTTGGTCTACAATTGTCAAGACTATTTCATATCCTGAAGACGAAAAAAGGAAAAAATTCGCCAAGCGTCAAGAAGGTGCAAGAAAAGACATCGAACGTTGTTTTGGTGTTTTAAAAAAAAAATGGGCCGTCCTTGATCAACCGGCACGTGCGTTCACACCGAAGCGGTTGCGCCTGATTATGTACGCTTGCATTTTGCTCCATAACATGATTATTGAAGACGAAGGTCGGGCGATTTATGAGTATGATGAGAATGCATCTTACGGGAATACTGTCCCGGTAGATCCGACGCAACAGGATTTAAACTCGTTCGCGCTAACCAACGACTTCACGCATATAAACCTTCAACAGGATTTGGTAGAACATATTTGGAACAACGTTAACGTAGCGGACGGTGCCGAAGACGAAGACGAAGACGAGTAGTTTAGTTTTTTTTTAGGAAATGTAATATTTTTTTTATTTTTCGGAAATCTATTTTTTTTTTTTTTTAGGAAATGTAATTTTTTTTTATGTTATGAAATGAATTTATTTATGTTGTATTTGTTAATTTTTATAAAGTTTTTATTAAGTTAATAAAGTAAAACTTACAAAATTATAAAATAATGAGGTGGGGTAGCCCCATCCTCCATCCCCCTCAATTATGAAGGAGGCCCATCCCCCACGAGCCGCCTACGTGGCGCTTACGTGGAGGCTCATCCCCGTGGGGATGGGCCTAACCACTCCTTCTAGTCTAAGTCTTTTTACTATGGGCTCACACCTCTTTCACTTCACATCACTATCACTGTCACGTCATAAGGTACATGCCATGACGCCACCTCACTGATACATCACCTACCCACTTTCCTTCACTAACACCTAATATGGTTTCACGCTACTTTCACTCCACATCAGCCCACCCCAATCATTTTTTAATTACTACTTGATTTGATTCATTAAAATAGTTATTATTGTCGTCATAATCAGGTATTTAATACAAAACTAACTTTTAGGCCGAAAATCATAAGTACTTATATGTAGTGCCCAACAGATATGGTAGACGAAATATATAGAGAGAGAATACTTGAAGTTTTTATTTTAAAGAGTTTTCTAAAGCCCCTCTTCCTATATGTGTATATACATGTGTATGTACATATGGTACACATATGATACTAATGATTGATTTTATGATTGTCATTGGGACCTTTGTGCAACTTCTTATCACTTTGGAGTTTAGCCCGTTGCATTATTGGAAATTTTTAGGTTGGTTAAAGTTCCCCCTCTAGAACATATACTTTGTTTATTTTGCCCCTTTGTGAAATTAGATTACCAAACACTTGTTTTTATATTTTCATAAACCCCCTCTTAGTCTCTTACTACTAAAAAAAGTCATTTATCATTCTATATTTACATAAATTCAAACATCTAAGTCCTAAAACACTTGTGTTTCAATTTCCATAGTTATGGGAAGGTGTTCAAGACACACATTTTGGGTCGACCGATCATCGTGTCGACTGACCCAGATGTGAACAAAGTTGTCTTACAGAACCAAGGCAATGTTTTCATACCGAGTTATCCCAAATCGGTCATTGAGTTACTTGGTGAATCTTCAATATTGCAAATGAATGGAGGTTTACAAAAAAGACTGCATGCCATTGTTGGTGGCTTCTTGAGGTCTCCTCAATTCAAAGCGCGAATAACCAAAGATATTCAGAAATCAGTCAAACTCACATTGTCCTCTTGGATGGATCGCGAAAATCCACAACAACCTCTTTACCTTCAAGATGAAACCAAAAAGGTAAAAACTTTGACTTTTATGGTCAAACATAACAATTTTTGGACTTTACATTGATTTATTCGGTTACATACGAGAATTTTGTAAAATTGTAGACTAATGTTAGTTGTTATAGAGTTTGTGTGGGTTATATTCAGTCAGGTTTGTTCAAGTGTAATAAGTTTCATTCGATAAAATATAAGAACTTTGACTTTTTGGTCAAACAGACCATTTTCCTGAAATAATATCAACTTAGAACTTCATCAAGATCACTTAAGATTGTTAACATTTTTTTTATAAAATTTGATGTGGGTAAGGATTAATTTTTCTTACCCGCGTATCTATCCATCTCAAATTTCATCTTTTTTTTTTTAACAGATTACTTATGAAATTCTTGTGAGGTTGTTGATGAGTGTGGAGCCTGGTGAAGATATGGAGTTCCTCAAGAGAGAATTCATGGAAGTCATCAAAGGCTTGATTTGTTTACCCGTCAAACTCCCCGGTTTCAGAATGTATAAATCTCTCCAGGTAATTTAATTCACAACAACAACAGTACCCAGCAAGTCCCACAAATAACAAAGCTATTGGTGGGGTCTGGGGAGGGTAGGATGTAGACAAACCTTACCTCTATCCATATGGATAAAGAGGCTGCTTCCAAAAAGACCCCCGGCTCGAAACCAAACATCAAAGCAAGCAATGCAAACTACAGATATAGCAATAGAAATCCACCAGTCACAGAATAAGTGGTAACCGACTAATATAGTAGAATAGACACAACTATAGCCCCTAAAGCAATATATATATATATATATATATATATATATAGACACACACACACAAACACACAAGATGATAAACACATGTAAGGTCCACCCGAAAAGTAGAAAATATTAACCCCTAACCCAAAAATCTCAGACACCTCATTACTCTCTCCTAAAAATCTTTAACCTTAATCCTACGTCTCCACGAACTCCTATCCTGGACCATGTCCTCAGAAAGGTGCAACTCTAGCAAATCTTGCCTAATCCGCTCCTCCCAAGTCAGTTTGGGCCTTCCTCTACTCCTCCTACCCTCCACACAAAGGGTGTCTACTACTCTAACCGTTGCCGTCAATGGCCTCCTCTTCACATGCCCAAACCATCTCAATCTCCCCTCCTTAATCTTACTCGATATACTAGCCACTCCTAGCCTTTCCCTAAAAACCTCATTTCTCATACGCTCTAGCCTTGTGTGCCCACACATCCACCGTAACATCCTCATTTCTGCCACCTCCATCTTGCGTGTCTGCGTCTTTTTGATAGCCCAACAATCTGTTCCATATAACATAGCAGGTCTAACTGCAACCTTATAAAATTTTCCCTTTAATTTAGTTGGGAACCTCCTGTCACACAATACCCCAGCGGCTGCTCTCCACCTACACCAGCCAGCTTGTATACGATGGGCAACGTCACTATCTATCTCCCCATCCTTTTGTACAAACGATCCTAAATACTTAAACTTGGTAACCTGTGGCACTGCTTGACTATCAATGGTGATTTGAGTATCTTCGCGGTCGACTGTTCCACTAAAATCACAGTGAAGGTACTCGGTCTTTGAACGACTAATTCTTAAACCTTTACCTTCTAAAGCAACTCGCCACTCTTCTAACCTCTCGTTTAGTCGCTGTTTAGTCTCCGCGACTAACACAATATCATCTGCAAAAAGCATGCACCATGGAATCGGCTCCTGTATCGACTTTGACAACTCATCCAGCACAACTGCAAAGAGAAACGGACTCAACGCCGACCCTTGGTGGAGTCCTATCTCCACCGGGAAAAAACCAGTATCCCCTACTGGCGCACGAACACTAGTTTCGGTCCCATCATACATATCCTTAATTATGTCTATAAGACAGTACTGTACTCATCCAGCACAACTGCAAAGGTAATTTAATTCACAACAAATGCAAATAAGGCAGTACTGAATCTCAGTGGATCGTGACAGTAAGTCTAAGGGGCTGTTTGGCAAGATCGGAATGGTTAAGTGCTGAACTAGTAAGAACTCTGAACCATTAAGTGCTAAATCAGTAAGAGGTCTCAACCATTAAGAGCCTGTATAATGCTTAACCGTTCAGAGACAAATGTCTGACCAATTCATATTAGAGGTCTTAACCATTCAGACTCTGTATAAATCTTAACCATTCAGAGGAAAATGTCTAAACCATTCAGACATCTGCTCGTGAAACAAACAGTCTGAACCATTAAGAGTCTCATTAAGAGGTAAACAAACAGCCCCTAACTTGTTTGCAGGCTAAAGAGAGAATGTTAAAGATGGTGAGAAAGATAGTAGATGATAGGAAAACCGCAATGGAGAAGAGCGACGCAAAAGGTTCGGGTTTGCCAAATGATGTGATTGATGTGTTGCTAAGGGATACGGGTGAGTCAGATGGGACCCAGCAACAACTACCGTTGGATTTCATCAGTGGGAACATCATAGAGATGATGATCCCGGGGGAGGACTCAGTGCCCATGATCATGACCCTTGCTATCAAATACCTAAGCGACAATCCTACGGCTCTCGCTTGTCTTGTGGTAAGTACTCGCCTGTGTTTTATCTCAAACGGGTCGACTGAGTGAAAATAAACAAAATAAGTTTATATTTTGAACGAGTTTTATATAATGGCAGGTGGAAAACGACAAATTAAAGAAACAAAAGGATGAATCGTGTGAAGAGTATGTTTGGACGGATTATGTGTCTTTGGAGTTTACTCAAGGCGTAAGTTTCGTGTCACTGAATATAGCTTTGAAAGTTTTAAGGTTATAGCGGGATCTTTAAAGAACCATATTCAAATTTTTAGGTGATAAGTGAAACTCTTCGAATGGCGAATATCATCAATGCGATCTGGAGAAAAGCTCTTGAAGATGTAGAAATTAATGGCTATTTGATCCCGAAAGGATGGTGTGTTTTGGCATCCTTGACTTCTGTTCATATGGATGAAGAGAACTACGAAAATCCTGATGAGTTTGATCCATGGAGATGGGAGGTAAATAATCATGGTTTCTGTTTTTTTGTTACATCTATATTTTGGTTAAGAGTTGGTTTTTTTCTCTCATAAAAACATGTCCCGTTCGGAAATATTGCAAGTAAATCCCACAAACACGCATAAAAATGTGTCCGTTTGGAAATATTGCAAGTAAATCCCACAAATAGCTTGGGAAGGATGAGATGTAGGCAAACCTTATCTGTATCCTTAGGGAAAGAGAGGTTGCTTCCAAGAAAGAAATATGTCAAATGGGTTATACATAGCTTGTGATTTTGATGGTACAGGTTTTTGTCACAAAGGGTCATTCAATAAATAACCAATTTTTAGTAGACAAGTGCGGGAACGGCATAAACACCTGTCTTGTTACTTTAAATTTTGATTTTGGGTTAGTCGCTATTCAAGATAACAACTTGAAAGTTAAAAATAAGTGAAGTTGCTATAGGGATATGAACATCTATGTAAATTTTAGAGAAATTTAACTAGAGAATTTTTTAGGTACAACCCATAATTTATTAACTAGAGAATTTTATTTGTTTTTTCTATACTTGTCATTTTGATTCTAACCCAACTTGCTCTACCCCTCACAATATCTGTAATTGTATGCAGAAAAATGGAGTGAGTGTTAAAAGCAACAAGTTTACACCATTCGGCGGTGGACAACGGTTGTGTCCTGGTTTGGAATTCTCGAGGCTCGAAATCAGTATTTTTCTTCATCATCTTGTAACAACGTACACTTGGGTTGCCGAAGAAGACCAAATCGTATATTTTCCTACAGTTAAGACGAGACGAAAGCTACCAATCATCGTGACACCGAGATGAAATCATTGAGGAAACTGTTGAAATTATATATTTGACAAATAGTCAAGTCATTTGTTTGGACATATAATGTTTTTTGAGTTTTTGGTTCTCATCAATTTTCACTTTGAAACCAAGGAAAATTACTCCTAAAGTCAATAACTTTCTTTAGAAAATAATTGTTTACGCATTCAAAATCTCCTTTAAAAAATATCGTCCTTATAACCTTTTTGGTTTTATTATTGATAGCCGATTTGTTGTTGTAACTTCATTTTAGCAATAGATATAAGTTGCTGGAATAGCTCAGTTGGTTAGAGCGTGTGGCTGTTAACCACAAGGTCGGAGGTTCAAGCCCTCCTTCTAGCGCTTCTTTTTCATATATTTTATTTAAATTAAATAATAGGCTCTCTAGTTTCATTGAAGTCGCATCATATTTTATTTAAATTAAATAATAGGTTCTCTAGTTCATTGAAGTCGCATGGTTACATGAAGAAAAACAACGAAGATGGTTGAGAGATAATCTATACGATCTTGGCAATATCCCTCATTGATCACTTGTTAGCATTAACACTAATCCTATGTTAGCATTACAAAAGTCCATGTACTCTTGAAAAGAAATGTACCCATCTTCATTTGTATCTATTTTAGCCATAATACGTTGGACTTCTTCTGGTGACACAGATCCAAGCGTTTTCAAAGCTTCTCCAAGCTCTGTTAACGAGATCTTCCCGTCTTCATTTATATCAAACCGTTTGAAGATTCTCTCAAAGTGGGCCTCTTCTTCATCTGCCATTTCACTTTCACAATCGACCTTTTGTTTTTGTGATTTGTGTGTAGGTTTGGTTTTCGGTTAGAAAGAGGTAAGGATGATGTTGGCTTTTAAAAATTGTGGTTGGCCTTAGAGTTTGGAGTGTGATAAAGAATGCCACACTAGATTGACCGAATGGAAAGGATTAAAGATGGTCCTCACACTTTTAAAGCATCATATTGATGGGTACAATGATTGTAAAAATTCGGACTAGGATCGCCAATTAATCATAATTAATCCTGGGTAATTCCGATTAATCCTGATTAATTGCTAGTCCCCACCGCATCGACTGAATAGCGATTTCTACAACCATTATTACTATTTATGATTTGTTTGTTTATTTTTTACTTAACAAAATTTATTTTGGATTGTTGTAAAATAACATGGTCCTTTTAGAAAAAGTTTTCTTCATCATGTATTCGTCTTATTTATCATGCATTCATTGTTTAGGGTCCATTGCTCTTATATGACAGCAAAGGCATTTGCTTCCATATGATGTGTTTTGTGTTCCGATTCCGAATCTAGCATGGAGAGAATATGTATTTAATATTAATAAGGCCACCCGAGGCAGTCGATTTTTAGCCCGTGATGAACATTTATAACGAGTTATACAAGATCAAACACCACCGCTACCAAACTATATAACGCGTTAAACTAACAACTCGTGATATTTATCACGCGTGACTCCATTGTCACCCACTCCTTTTATTATCTTGGCCCATTCTGACCCATTGGGTTTTTCTTTCATTTTTAAATTTACCCATCCTGACCCCTTTAACTATAAAGTCTTACCCAACTTAACCCATTGCTTAGTTTTTTTGCACCCAAATAAACCCAAACTTTCTTAGTTGGGTCCATTTTGCCACCTCTACGCGTGAAGATGATGTGAGTGATGGTATTGTTGGGTGTTGTTGAGTGTTGTGAATGATGGGTATTGTTGGTGTTCGTTCGGTTCGTTTACAGCCCTACCTACCCCTCTAAGTAACTAGTATTTTCACCCGACGCGCATTGAGCCGATCGAAACTTAAAGTAACTTGAATTTTTACTGTCAAATATCTGACCCGGATCGTTTTCAAACAAAACTTACTTCTAAACGTAGGCCAGCCGAAAACATAAATAAAATAAGCATAAAAACGTATTATATTTGACCTAGACTCATTACTGAGAAAAAATTACATCAAAACATAAACTAACTTGAATTTATACGCACTTAAATGAGGTACGTAAGAAAATAGTATTTTTTTGAAGTTAAAGAATGGTACCACGCATTGCAAGATTATCACGTTGATAATCTTTGTGTGAGAGTTGAGAGTATTGTTTTGTAATTTCTATTGTTGTAATCATGGTTGAATACTTTGAATTAGGGTTAATACAATCGGTTGGGTATTCGGGTGTTGTGATCTGTTTGTTGAGTGTTCGATATCATTATTTTAAACAATGTTCATATAAATTGATAAGTGTATAAATTATATTTTACTTGACAAATTTCATCTAAGCTTGATACCCAAGAAAGTTACGAAAGTGATAAAGCCTTGGATGTTAAAGCTGATTTATTATTTAATTTTATTTATGTATCTAGATTCTTTTGCACCAAGGATATGATCACAACTTGCACTAAGGTTTTGAAAGTGTTCTATATAACGGTTCTATAACAAAACGCATGTTTTTTTTTTTTTTTTTTTTTTTTTTTTTTTATAAATACTCCGGTAAGTTATTGTTTTGACAAGTTAAGACCATTTTTTATTAAAATTTTAAAAAGTATTCCGGTAAATAATTATATTGACAATTTAGGACCGCATCTTATTAAAATTACGGTATTTATAAAGCGTGATGCTACAAAGTCTTTTATAAAGCACAAAACGTGTCCCTCTTGTACTTTTAAAAAGATATAGTGCAGAAATAATCGTGAAAACCTTTGTGATATCTTTTTACGGTTATAAAGGTTTATTCATATTTTTTAAAGTTGTACGTCCAATGATATATTTTTAGAACTGGCTTTTTTTTTTAATTTCATATTTAACATAAATGATATTGTGCGTCGTGGATCATAGGATCCGATTCACCGGATTCCCTTTCTAACAAAAGCAACACATTGTTGATTTTATTTGGATGCAGAGGATAATAACAGCATCTCTTTTCCCCTTTTTAAATTAAATTAATCTAAAAATTTAACTTTTAAGTCCAAAAGGTTAACAAGTTATTAAATCTTTGAATAGTTTCGATCTTGAACTCAATTAATGCTCTATTAGTCGAACAAATATCGAGCACTTGAATTGATCATGGACCAAAAAGGTTAACAAGTTATTAGGGTGGAGGGTATAAGGGTGTTTGAGTTGGGTGTTTGAGTGGAGTCACCGATCGGTGACCACCCCCACTATATTGAGTTGGGTGTTTGAGTTGGAGAGAGGTAGTGAATTTCGGTGAGTGTTCACCGATTGAGGGGGGAGAGTGATGAGAGGAGAAGAGAGAGGAGAGAGAGAGGCTCAACCAATCATGTTTTTTTTTTTTTAATTGAGGGGTGTTTGACTATACCTAGTGATTGAGTGTAAAATGGGGAGTAGAATGGGGAGTTAACATGTCATAATACTATTGGTTAGGATTTCACTCAAACACCAAAAAATCGGTGACTATACCCTCCACCCTTAGGTAATCACTACTTTATTAAATCCCTAACTAGTTTCAAACTTGAACTCAATTAATGCTCTATTAGTCGATACTTGAACACTTGAATTGATCATGGTTTGTTATTGATTATTTTGAGTTACTCAAGCCTTCAAGTCGATGTGCTAAGCTCGGGCTTGCATTTTGAAAGCTCATCTAGCTATTAAATCGAGTTCAAGGGTAAGATGATAGCTAGAGCTACATATCTTGGGGCGTTAAATATTCGGCTCCAAACCGATTAAACTGAAAATGTCCGAATTTGGTACATACCAATTAACAAGTAATTGTTATATTTGATACATACCGAATAATAAATAATAGTGTCTTAGTTTTTGTCGTTTAGCACAATCCAATTGCAATTGTAGCCCAATCTTATTAGACCAAGCTAATCAAATAACAAATACTTGTTATTCGGTTTATTTGGTTAAAACCATAACCAAAACCGATTTGAATTTGGTTTTAGTTCGGTTTTGAACCACCTGAATTTGATTCGGTTTGGTTTTCAAAACCGTTTTTAATTAGAAACATTGTGTTCATCATTTTATTCATACATCAAATGTTTTAATGTTGAAACAAAAGCTCTTTTGTTTTGATTATGAGCTAAAATCAATATTCATACAATGATGTAGAACGAAAATGATACTTTGAATATTCATACAATGATGTAGAACGAAAAAAGGTTCAAACCAGGGGAGGACCTAGTGTACGTCCAGGCGCAGCACGGGTTACGACTCAACTTTTTTTCGGTAGTGTAATTTTTTTTCAAATTTTATATTAAGGACATCCCTAAACAACTACTAGGACACCCTCAAAAAAAAAATTGCAAGCCAATAATAAGCTAAGACCAGTTGGTGATGATGATACAAACCCAAATAATAAGCCCAAATAACTAAATAATAGCACATTAGACTAGCCCAAATAATAGCCCAATAGTAATACATTAGATTGAATAATGGGCGCCAGGCTCAGATTGAACGATTCAGGGGATAACTTGGAAAAGTTGAATGGAATAAGTGATCTTGCGCGTGTTATGGTTGAAACGAGAACGCATAGTTCTTGTCTATCAGTTTATCGGGTAGTTAAGCTTGCTTTGCTTTTACCGGTTGCAACCGCAGCCGTTGAAGGATGTTTTTCGAAAAGCTTGTCAAGACGGATTTACGCAATCGAATCGGCCCGAAATTTTTGAACAATGCTATTGTTTGTGCGGTCGAAAAGGATTTTTTACGTGAAGTAAAAGACGACGATGTGATGAACGATTTCAAGCTATGAAAAAAAGCAGAGGATAAATCTATTAGGTATTTGTTTTACTTTATTTATTTATTGTTGTTTTTTTTTTTAATATTGTATGATTGCACGGTAAAAAAAATTGGATACTCCTGAGTTAATGTTCTAGTTCCGCCACTGGTTCAAACACATAGTAACTTATTAAAAAATCGTAGGAAAGATATCAAACAAACTTTGATTCAATTAAACTCATTCTAGCATTATTCCATAGTAAAATTAAATTAGACACTTATGTAAACATATAATTGTTTTTTCTTTTTCACCATATTAGAGCATACAAACATATATTATTAGGTTTTTACAGTTTTGTATTTAAAACTTTAATTAATCGAACTAAAATTATTTTGAATGATCTAAGATTGTAGAATATGTGTTTGATGTACCCAACGGAAATGCACATTAGTAACGGTAATAAGTTCCACCAACAATTGAAAACGGTACCAAATTATATGATGATACAACGGCTTCTAATATTTGAGGTCAAATTTTATTATTACATGACAATCATTATTTATGAAAAGTATATTCTACAATATATAAAACTTAATTTTCAAAAGCTTGTTTACTGTATAACAACTTGGTGTTTACTTCACGTGGATTACAACGACTCCGAATTTCTTTTATATAATAAAACCTTTTTTTTTCTACTAGCCGCATATTATATTAATTTTTAATTAGTATTATTTATATATTTATCAGATTTCAATCCTTGAACATTAACTTTCAAGATTAACTTGCGCCTAGTAATGCTGTTTGACTCATGTTAGACAACATTATTGTCATAGCTGCAAGATTTTGCCGCCCTAAAACACTGGTTTATGTCAAAGTCTATCATAGCCGTAAAAGGATCGTGGGACTAATAAATTCAATAACAGATGTTAACACATATGAAAACGTCAACTGTAGTTGTTCCCATAACCAAATTCAACATTAAGTTTTTCAATTTCTTGTTACGAACTTGTAAATATCCTGATTCCAAATAAAACATGAGTACCATCAAATCACAAAAAAGTTTATCGGAAGTAAAGTTTGAACCTAGGGTAATTTTTTTTCTTCAACCGATTAATAAAGCCCCTAAAGGCTTTAAACCACACCCCCTAGCCTAATATCCAATATTCTTTTTGTTAATCATCACTAAAATAATATTACTTCGGATACTACCTGTAATGAATAACATAAAGAACTAATAATATGTATATGTATATATGCCTGAAAACTGAGAAAAGTTTGGCAAAAAGTTTGGCAACTTCTAACTTTTTAATAATAAGGCTGAAGGGTTTGAGGGACATGAGTTGGGTCATCAATAACCACGTAGGACTATTAGTGGATTGCTACATCATCCCCTTGCGTCATCCACCATGGTTTACATGGATTAAATCATTGGCAACCATGGGCCTCCTTTCCTTTTTCAATATTTCGTTTTCCTTTTCACAAAAATAAATTAAGTAAAAGAATAGTAGTAACACCTACCGACGCCAAAGTTGGATTTTCGAAAGTGTTTGTCATCAATGGCGTTCAAGCTGCATAGTTTTACCGGCAAATAGTCCAAGAACTTCAGTCTCGGTCTATGACCTCATTGGACCGGAAAAAAAAAAAAGAAAATCACCGAAACCCGAAAAGGATTATAAGGTCCAGTTTGCGAGTCAATAAATCATGTATGTTCGGTCCTGAGTCGGGTCGGATGTATACCGATCCGGTTCGTATAAACGTAAATACTCAGCCCTAGTCGTAGTCTCAGGTGAGAAGCATTTCATCGCCTGAACAACCCCCACAATCTTCAAAAGAAAAGGCGTAGTCTCAAGTGAGAATGATCTCATCAACATCATCGACTGAACAGGGTTTACAGCCACCGCTACCCGAGACAGCATAGAACGGCAGCCGGCAACGATGGGTTATATTTTGCAACAACTAAGCCAGATCTCGCCATCGTAGCCTCAGATGAAAAAATCATCTTCATCAACCTGAGTAGAGATGTTCCAGGCTCACCGGCGACAAATTTCTCTCTACTTCATCTCGGTAGTGAGAAAAGTAGGAGGCACCGCCTGACAGAGGCATTCAACGGTCACCGGTGGGGGCCATCTCTCTCTATAGTAAGAGAAGGAGAAAGATGTCACGGCCCCAGCCCCGGTTTTACCCGGTCAGGAGCTGCGGGACAGGAACCCGTGGTATTTATTAATTGAGTTGACAGCGGAAGATTTACAGGATCTTTTTAAACTTGAAAATACCCGATTATTTTATTTCATAATTCGGGATAAACCCCGTAATTTACAGTAGAGGAATTTAACTAGGAAATTCCCTGGTTTCCAAAACATGTTTATTCGTTTTATTGAGCCACCTCTTCAAGCTTGTTAGTGCTCCGTAGCACGTTTTCCTTGATTTACAGCAGGTCGCCTGAAACATGTTTTTAAAAATATTTTATCAGTGGGGAAATACTGGCGAGTCATTCAAGTATATAAAACGACACATTAGTTATCAATTACAGCATAAGAGCGATTACAATGGCTTCTATCTTATTTTTATCTGGCGCCGTGTCACCTGGTGATGATGGTCATACCACTATTGGGTCTTTTTCCCCAAGTAGTGATGATTATCACTGTTAGGATTTATTAGCCTAACCGTGAGAAATTAGTAATGTGCACAATACCCCAATTAGCCAGTGATTCAAGATAACCATGACTTAATCCCTGTAATTATAACTTTTGAAAATACTTGGAGTATTGTAAAATACTGTTGAGAAAAAGAGAATGACTCACATTGCAGATTTAAACGGGTAGAGTTTAGCCTACTAATTAGCCTTGTAACCTAATTTAAATAACAATGCACACGAACTAGGTCAGTAATTAATACAGCATTTACGATAACTCACGAGACTAAAACCCTCACAACGAATGACAAAGTGCTATACTTAAACATCTGTCGAATTTACGACTAATGACAAAGTATGGCCCTAATGTGGGCAGCACTTAAACATCCATCGGATAGTTTCAATCTATCGGACATTGAATCGTAGCAGCGATCGAGTTAATACCCTGTATCGTAGCAGCGTTTCACTACCGTGAATATTATTTTCGACTTTTGAGCAGTATACTTCGTGATTTTGATAGAAATTTCGACACCAGTGAACTGCTCGTAACCCATTCTATTTATAGGTGAAATTTGGGGTTTACGCGGCCCGCGTAAGCCCCCTCTTGATCTTTACGCGGCCCGCGAGAGGCACCTATTCGTAGATTAGGGCTAGCGTGTCACACCTAGGGCTACCACGTGTGTGACGCGTGACCCGACATGCTTATCCGGTCAACCATACTTTGACGCGGCCCGCGTGAAACCATGCTTAATCTTTACGCGGCCCGCCTGAAGACCAGAAATCTGGTTTTCTTATTTTTTATATGGATTAGGGTTTTAGGGGTCCGGGTTCGCACTTACGGGTCAATTTAGGACATTTTTGAAGGTCCTTACATCCTCCCCACCTTATTTAAAATCTCGTCCTCGAGATTTACTGAAATAAGTGAGGATATTTTCGTTTTATCTTCGATTCCAGCTCCCAAGTGTATTCGGGTCCTCTCTTTGAATCCTATTTCACTTTGACTAGTACTAGTCTTTTGTGTTTGAGAAACTTAATCTTTCTGTCTTCTATTTGCAGTGGCTTCTCAACAAATTTTAACTTTTCGTTTACCTCTACATCTTGAAGAGGTACTACCAGAGATTCATCATATAGACTTTTCTTAAGGTTGGATACATGAAATACGTCATGTACCCCAGTTAACTTTTCTGGTAGTTGTAAACGATAGGCGACTGGTCCTATACGTTGGATTACTGGGAATGGTCCTACGTATCTTGGACTCAGCTTTCCTTTCTTACCGAACCGAACTACTCCTTTCCAAGGAGAAACTTTCAAGAGTACCTTGTCCCCGATTTGAAATTCTAACGGCTTACGCCTATTGTCTGCATAACTCTTCTGGCGATCTCGAGTCGTCTTTAGTCTTTCCTTGATTTGAGTGATCTTGTCGGTAGTTTCTTGCACTATTTCAGGACCTGATAATTGACTTTCTCCTATTTCTGCCCAACACACTGGAGTTCTACACTTAAGTCCGTACAGTGCTTCGAATGGGGCAGCTTCAATGCTTGAATGATAACTATTGTTATAGGAAAATTCAATCAAAGGTAAATGGTTATCCCAGTTTCCACCAAAATCTATCACACATGCCCTAAGCATGTCCTCCAGGGTTTGGATTGTCCTTTCACTTTGTTCGTCTGTCTGAGGATGGTATGCAGTGCTTAAATTTAGTCGAGTTCCCATTGCTTCCTGGAAACTTGTCCAGAAATGGGAAGTAAAACGACTATCCCGATCCGATACAATGGAGAGTGGGACTCCATGTAAGGATACTACTTCATCTACATACAACTTTGCCAACCTTTCCATGCTAAAGGTTTCCTTCATGGGTAGGAAATGAGCTGATTTGGTTAATCGATCCACAATTACATAATTGCGTCATTACCTTTTCTGGTTTTGGGTAACTTAGTAACAAAATCCATTGTTATGAGTTCCCATTTCAATAAAGGCATTTCTAGTTGTTGTAGTAGACCTGAAGGTTTCTGGTGTTCTGCCTTAACTTGTGAACAAGTAAGACATTTAGAAACATATCTAGCTATGTCCTTTTTCATTCCTATCCACCAGAAGTTATTTCTTAAATCTTGGTACATTTTATTGTTACCATGATGCATGGTATACCTAGATTTATGGGCTTCCTCTAAAATCTTATTTCTTAATTTTCCTTGCTTAGGTACCCAAATTCTTTTCTTATGGAATCTCCAAATTTCATCACTTCCTTGTTCCAATTCCATCACTTCCTTGTTCCAATTCTTTTATTCTTCCTTTCATTCTTTCAGCATCATCCTTGATTACTGTTTCTTGAATGCTTTTCAGTTGTTTCATTAAGTCTAATTGTAAACTTAATCCAAGAGCACGAACTCGTCGTTGTTTCTCATGATACTTACGACTTAAGGCATCAGCAACCACGTTTGCTTTTCCTTCGTGATATTGAATATCACAGTTGTAGTCACTTAGGATTTCCATCCATCTCCTTTGCCTCATGTTTAATTCTTTTTGCCCAAATATATATCTTAAACTCTTATGATCTGTATAGACAGTAAACTTACTTCCGTATAGATAATGTCTCCAAATCTTAAGGGCAAAAATTATGGCTCCTAATTCTAAGTCATGAGTCGTATAGTTTTCCTCGTGCTTTTTCAATTGCCTTGATGCATACGCAATTACCTTCTTGCGTTGCATTAGCACACATCCTAATCCTAATTTTGAAGCATCACAGTATACTTCAAAATCTTATGTTCCTTCTGGTAAAGCTAAAATTGGAGCATTTGTTAATTTCTGTTTTAAGATCTTAAAAGCTTCTTCTTGTTTATGCCCCCATTCAAACTTAACTGCTTTACAGGTTAGCTTAGTTAATGGTACAGCTATTTTGGAAAAATCCTTAATAAACCGTCTGTAATATCCGGCTAACCCTATAAAACTTCTAATTTCCAAAGCTGACTGCGGAACCTTCCATTTAATGATTGATTCTATCTTGGAGGGATCAACATGAATACCTTCGTGATTCACCATGTGTCCTAAAAATTGTACCTCTTGTAGCCAAAATTCACATTTCGAGAATTTGGCATAAAGCTTCTCCTTTCTTAACAAAGTTAAGAGTACATGCAGGTGCTCACAATGTTCTTCCTGACTTTTGGAATAAATAAGTATATCGTCGATGAAAACAATTACAAATTTATCCAAGTACGGTTTACAGATCCTATTCATCATGTCCATAAATGCTGCTGGAGCATTTGTTAGTCCAAAGGGCATGACTGTAAACTCGTAGTGACCATACCTAGTTCTGAAAGCAGTTTTAGGTATGTCTTCTTCTTGTACCTTCAATTGATGATATCCGGAGCGTAAATCTATCTTAGAAAAATATCTAGCTCCCTGAAGTTGATCAAAAAGATCATTAATCCTAGGTAATGGGTATCGATTCTTAATTGTAACCTTATTCAATTCCCTATAATCGATACACATTCGCATCGAATCATCTTTCTTCTTCACAAACAACACTGGCGCTCCCCACGGGGAGGAACTAGGTTGTATAAATCCTTTGCTTAGTAATTCATCTAATTGCTTTTTCAATTCTAGCATTTCGGTAGGTGCTAACCGATAAGGTGCCTTGGCTATCGGTGTAGTTCCAGGAATTAGATGAATTCTAAATTCTACTTCCCTATCAGGTGGTAATCCAGGTAGTTCTTCTGGGAATACTTCTGGGTATTCTGATACTACTGGAATTTCCTTAAGTTCTTTACCTTTCGTGTTAATGATTACTGAAATCATATACACCATTTCTTGTTTTCTTGAATAACTGGCCAACTTCATTACTGAAATGAATTTCATTGGCTTACGTGGCTTATCTCATGTAATCACCACTAATTCTCCTGTGGGTGTATGAATTTCTATGGAATTCTTATCACAAAGAATTCGAGCATGGTTGGCTACTAACCAATCCATTCCTAACACAATATCGAATCCGGCTAAATTCATAGGTAACAGGTTTGCAGAAAATTTATGACCTAAAAGTTCTATCTTTCCTTCTCGCAAAACCTTATCTATGTTAACAGAATTCCCATATGTCGTTTCTATAGTAAAAATCTGCCTAAGGTTGATTAAGGGTAAGTTAAGAGCTTGGCAGAATGAAGTATTTATAAAACTTTGGTTTGCACCAGAGTCAAATAATACTTTTGCATAAACGTCGTGAACTAGGAATGTACCAGCTATCACATCAGGGATTAGCTCTGCTTCCTGAGTAGTCAGTTGGAAGGCTCTTGCGTTCTTTTTGGTAGTTCCTTCTGCAGGTTTGGCTTTGTTATCAGTTGGTTTGACCAGTTTTGGGCAGTCTGGCCTAAAGTGTCCAGCTTCTCCACAGTTGTAGCAAACTGTAGCTTTCTTCTTCCTGCAATCTTCTTCTTGATGCCCTGGAATTTTACAGAAATTGCAATACCCTTTGCATCTACCAAAATGCTTTCTTTTGTAGGTATTGCAAAATGGAACAGTGGAAGATTGCCCAGTTCCCTTTTTCTTGAAATTACTTCTGTTACCCATACGAAATCCTTGGGTAATCTTTTGGGCCACTTCCTTTTTCCGGGTTTCTTCTCTTGTGCGTAACAGTCCGTCAGTTAGGGTGTTAGCTAATTCCACAGCATCGTCAATAGTGCGGGGTCTCGCAGCTTTGATGATATCTCGAATTTTTCCAATCAATCCCCAAATATAACGGGAAATAAGTACCGGTTCTGGCGAAGCCAGGGTTGGTACCACTCTTGCATATTCGAAGAATGCCGAAGTATACCCTCGACAGTCTACATCCACCATCCGGTGGTTTAGGAACTTATTTGTTATTTGTTCCTTTTCATATTCGGGACAAAATTTTCTTTCCACTAGTTGTTTAAATTCTTCCCAACTCATGGCATATGCCATATTTCTTCCTTTAGCTTGAAGTACCGTATTCCACCATTCTAGCGCCCCTTCTTTAAACAGATGCGACGCGTACATGACCTTGTATTCCTTGACACATTTACTTATCATAACTACTGCTTCGGTTTTCTCCAACCAACGCAGCGCCGTAGTCGCCCCTTCATTGCCTGCAAATTCAGCTGGTTTACAGGCAAGAAATTCCTTGTAAGTGCAACCAGGCGTTGCAGCTTTCATTTTCTTAAGGAGTGGGGCTTGCATCCCATCGTTGTTGTTATTGTTGTTATTGCCGCCTCCGTTTACACTATTACTGAAATTGTCTTCATGAGTACGTTTGCTAGGAATGATTTGTTGAGGTTCAACTGGATTTCGAGTAGCAGCAAGTATTGCTGGAATAGCATTGGCTATTCCCTGAGCAACGATATTCTCGATATCTTACCTATTCAGAAATTGATCTTCATTGTTTTGTTTAGATTGATTCACTTCATTAACGGGTTCATTACCAGCGTTTGCCATCTGGTAATTAATTTATATAAGTGATTAGCATAAAATAATTAATAACCAAATATAACAAAACAATTGCACATAATTATGTCAACACGTATAGACAAAATTATCGATTTTTCGACTTTCGATATTTTATATATTATAATAGGCATTCGTACACACTGGTTATCTTACAAAAGTTTTATTTTTAAGTTATTACACATTTTTATATTTTTATGATTATATTATTATTAAACAAACACACCACACCACCACACATGTTCCCTGTTAGCTGGCACTTTAGAAACGACGTTCCCTCTCGTCGTACTTCCAATATATCCTCTCTCCTACTTCCCGGATTCAGTTCCCTGCATCAATCAGCTCCTCGCCATAATGACAGAGTTCAGCCAAATTTTCAGAGCTCATAGGTGGGTGTAGTGGAGGCTCTGGGTCAAACTGAGGGAAAATGTATCAGGGTTATTTAGGAGATTCTGGAACTGCCAGTCAGTGGTCCACCATTCTTATAACTCTGCTGGTAGAGGTTGGGAGAGAATAATAGGCTCTGGGATTTCAGGCTCTAGGTCAACTGGAAGTTGTGCTTCCACTGGGTAACTAAAGTGGTTTTCATTGGCAGGTCCGATGAGGTCACTAAGTGCTAGTTTATGATCCAGCTCCTCCCAGGGTGGCATTTCCTGGTCTTGTCTGGAACTTTCCCCAATTTCTATTTCCTTGCCTTTACCTTTGGAATCCTCTGTCTTGGTAACTTTCTGTGTCGCTGGTTTCTTCCTACGCACACGCCTCCAGCCCACAATTCTTCTTCTCTTCTTTGGCTTGGGTTTCTCTGGTGGCTGGGTTTGAAATTCCATAGGTTCTTCCATGTCGGCACAATAACCGGTAAAGTCTATGGAAACTTCCACATTCACCGAATACAGATTGAGATTCTGAAGAGCTTCAGACAACTCATTCATGTTGTTTAGCAGTTATGAAGAAACACACAAATTTCTAGGTTAAAATTTTGTAAATTGAATTTTTACAGAATCACAGAATGGAAATCGGAAAATTTAATATTAATTACAAATATCTAATAAACCATTTTATTGAAACAAATTATTTAGTACAACTAAAATTCGAAATATACTAGTGGTTATTTATTATATTAAAGTTTCGGGCTTGTAGGTATCATAGGTGCTGATACTGGTTTGGTGATTTAACTATAAGTTAGCATTTACTGCTATAGTGGCTAACATATAGAGATTTGCCCATTGTTCATCTAACTCATCTTCCCATGGTGGGTTAGTGCCTATTTCCTGAGTTTCCTTATTACTCAACACTCCTTTTGGTTGTGACTTCTTTATTTTCTCTTGACTTTTTCTAATAATCCAACTTCTTTTATTAGAGGTAAGTGGTTTCTCAAACTGTGCCTTTCGAACAAATATTCCTTCCTCAGTATCTGCTGAGTATCTTGAGGAATTTGATTGGAAAGAAGTTCCAATATCTTTCGGTGAACTATCTAATTTATGATAGATGTCCGAAATTCTTTGCTTACCCATACTGTAAATTAACAGATAGTCAAGATAGAATCACCTAATCATAGGATGGCAATCATGAAAATTAAGTATTCTTAAATACTTAATTGGCTTAAATCAGTGGCTCTGATACCACCTTTTCCTGTCACGGCCCCAACCCCGGTTTTACCCGGTCAGGAGCCGCGGGACAGGAACCTGTGGTATTTATTAATTGAGTTGACAGCGGAAGATTTACGGGATCTTTTTAAACTTGAAAATCCCCGATTATTTTATTTCATAATTCGGGATAAACCCCGTAATTTACAATAGAGGAATTTAACTAGGAAATTCCCTGGTTTCCAAAACATGTTTATTCATTTTATTGAGCCACCTCTTCAAGCTTGTTAGTGCTCCGTAGCACGTTTTCCTTGATTTACAGCAGGTCGCCTGAAACATGTTTTTAAAATTATTTTATCAGCGGTGAAATACTGGCGAGTCATTCAAGTATATAAAACGACACATTAGTTATCAATTACAGCATAAGAGCGATTACAATGGCTTCTATCTTATTTTTATCTGGCGCCGTGTCACCTGGTGACGATGGTCATACCACTATTGGGTCTTTTTCCCCAAGTAGTGATGATTATCAATGTTAGGATTTATTAGCCTAACCGTGAGAAATTAGTAATGTGCACAATACCCCAATTAGCCAGTGATTCAAGATAACCATGACTTAATCCCTGTAATTATAACTTTTGAAAATACTTGGAGTATTGTAAAATACTGTTGAGAAAAAGAGAATGACTCACATTGCAGATTTAAACGGGCAGAGTTTAGCCTACTGATTAGCCTTGTAACCTAATTTAAATAACAATGCACACAAAGTAGGTCAGTAACTAATACAGCATTTACGATAACTCACGAGACTAAAACCCTCACAACGAATGACAAAGTGCTATACTTAAACATCCGTCGAATTTACGACTAATGACAAAGTATGGCCCTAATGTGGGCAGCACTTAAACATCCATCGGATAGTTTCAATCGATCGGACATTGAATCGTAGCAGCGATCGAGTTAATACCCTGTATCGAAGCAGCGTTTCACTACCGTGAATATTATTTTCGACTTTTGGGCAGTATATTTCGTGATTTTGATTGAAATTTTGACACCAGTGAATTGCTCGTAACCCATTCTATTTATAGGTGAAATTTGGGGTTTACGCGGCCCGCATAAGCCCCCTCTTGATCTTTACGCGGCCCGCAAGAGGCACCTATTCGTAGATTAGGGCTAGCGTGTCACACCTAGGGCTGCCACGTGTGTGACGCGTGGCCCGGCATGCTTATCCGGTCAACCATACTTTGACGCGGCCCGCGTGAAACCATGCTTAATCTTTACGCGGCCCGCCTGAAGACCAGAAATCTGGTTTTCTTGATTTTTTATATGGATTAGGGTTTTAGGGGTCCGGGTTCGCACTTACGGGTCAATTTAGGACATTTTTGAAGGTCCTTACAAAAGACGTACATAAATTGTAACAACCCGCACTTTCAGATTACCACTGCTTCATTATTATTATTATTTTGTCTAGTCCAGTTAAACTCAATGCTCGTCCGCGCTAACTTTTCTCATAAATGGGAGTTATGTTTATTTTATATAAATATAACAATAATAACAATTTGTTGCACAATGATATGATAAAGGTACGATTACAAGTATGAACAAGTTTTGCGAGACTTATTGGAAACTGTGATATGCATGTATATGTGATGTGTTATATATGAAGTTTTACCTTGATTGTGTTTATAAGATTACATGAACGAGCATGATTATATGATTGTGAGTTGTTGCATATTAGATGATAAGCGTTTAGAGTTTATGTATATTCAACCCCACATTTGTACTCGAAGCCATAGAACCCGTCTGACCACACTAACCAATCCTGTTCTTAGCCCACTTTTCCTAAACCCAAACTAACTAAGCTAAGCCCAAACTAACCAAGCCCAACCCTTGTAATTGAAGATCTGGTCGCATACATGCTTGTATACAGCTTTCACTTTGGTATTTGAAATAAAACACATCAAACCCTACTTTCTTTTGGGACGACAGCAGGAAGGGAATCCCAGCTCAGCCGCAACCCCTCCCCCTCGTGTTATCTATCTCCATCTTCCCGTGTCGTGCGTCTGGTTAGTATCCTTATCCCTATTCCACTCATGTATGTATGTGCTGTATAAATCGATGATGATGTTCAGTAATGGATAATGATTCAGACTTGCTTGATGATAAATAATTGTTAATTAATGTTGTTCAATTTGTGTGTATGGGACAACCGATGATGATGATATGATAATAAATATGAGTTAGGGTTTTCATGCTAAATATGTTTGACCATAAGAATGGGGTAACAATTAACGTGGCAAAGTAATAAAGGTTCTGATAAAAAATGGTATTTTAATAATAAGGGTTATGATGGTTATAGGGGTTTGTGAAACCGAACAGAATGTTATGAGCTTTGTTTTCTTTTGTCGAGTAGCATAGGTGGGTTAGTGGTATAATAATAAACTGATGCATAGAAATTAGGAGTGTTTATGATGTTTTTTATTGAATATGATAACTAGGGTTCTTGTCAGTCAAAAGACGAGGGTTGCAAATATGTTACTAGGTGTACATTGACGACCTATTACGGATTAGAGTCATGATTGCTAACGATTGGGTGATGATGATAAACTACCAGTTCATAAGGCTAGTGTCAAGGATATGCATAGATTTTATTTGAATGTTTGTTATGTGCTACTCGTTGTTAATGATGGAACAATGATTCATGTGAACAATGATTTTTAGGGATCATATTTAGAATGGTCTTGATAGTATGAATGTGATCGAGGGTTGTGTGTTGACCATATGAGTCAAGTTTTGAACGATTGAATTGCGAGATGCGATGATTGTGAATTATGATCAGATTTAATGTTGTTAGCGTATTGTTATTTGGTAAACGGTTATTTGGGTTTAGAAATCTAACATACTATTTGATTCGAAATGAAAAATTGTTTTGATATTGATTGTTGTTGCGAACTTCCTTTGGGCCGGTGCTATTGGGCCACATACACACACATGTATATAACACACAATTGGGCCGAATGGTTCAAGTGATCGGATAAAATCGCCCATTTAGGTGTTTAATGGTTTGAGCTGTCGAAGTGGCTGCATGAGATGTAAACTTTACACAGGACTCGAATACTTGTTACTTGCTGTTATGAACTGTGTGTTACATGATCTCTTGATTTCGACCTGTCTAATGATATGTGATTTATCTGTACCCTGCATGTGCGTTATATATGGAAAATACGTGAATTATGTGTATGCGAAACTGACAATCTTTGGTAACCACGTTAGGATTTGGTTGACCAACTGGGAACTAGTAAAGTAAATTAACAATCCGAGCAAACCAAGGTGAGTTCACACTCTTAAGGCATGGGATTCCCGGTGGGTTGGGATTGGGATTAAGAAGCTAAGATGAAACCTGTATATTCACCACTAATAGACTACATTAAACCTGCGTATTCTCGGATTGGGAAGAATACGTACATCCGTCCTCGGATTGGGAAGGACACCTACACTAAACCTGCGTATTCTCGGATTGGGAAGAATACGTACCTCCGTCCTCGGATTGGGAAGGACGACTACATTTAACCTGCGTATTCTCGGATGGGTAGAATACGTACCTCCGTCCTCGGTTGGGAAGGACACCAATATATATAACTAGTCTAGTGGATAACATGGGGTAGCCCCCACTGGTTACGGTTTGGGAAACAAAGGAACTGATAAATAACTAGTTTTCAAATGAACTTATGGTTTTTGAAACAACTTTAAACTGGACAACCAACTGTGAACTCACTCAACTTTGTTGTCGACTCGTTGTTACATGCCTTGCAGGCCTTTAAGAGCATATTGTTGGAACTTGTTGTCTGGAAAGCTGGAGTGGTCATGGGTCGAGATACATGGAATCGTAACACAAGACTAATGGTTTTTGCATGTGGTTTATAAACACTTAACGAATGAATTATGCTTCCGCTGTATACTATGTATTATTTGTAGTTAATGAATGAAATTTTTCTTTAATCATATTTATTAGTTCAATGTGATTGGTGGCTTGGATCTTGGTCAGTCACGCCTCCTGCGGTGATACTCTGCTTGTGGATTTTGGGGGTATGACAGATTGGTATCAGAGCCATTGGTTATAGTGAACTTGGTTTTAAAAAGGGGAAAAACGTTTTTGTAAAACCAGACTATAACCGAATAGTTCTGAAAACGTGAATACGACCATGACACTCAGCTCCAGATTGCAAGGTTCGTCTCTCGTATACTCATTGTACTGCATACCTAGTGAACACTTAAATATGATATTGCATGTGATTGCACGTTTAGCACGACAGTATAAATTCATGTATTACTTGCATGTGTTATGTGACTAATAGGGTGGTATTTCCCTAAACCTTCATGACTTACGCTTCGTGATGCTCTTTGTTTGCTACTCGAGTTTGAGGAACCATTTGATATAAGTTAAGAGGAGCTGAGATAAGCATGCAAATCACAATATTATTGTGGGTGCACACATAATAATAATGTGGGGTGCATGCGAGTCCCGGTGAGGCTTAACAAGTGAAAAAGGGGTTCCGTTCCGTTATTTGATCGATGTGTAACATAACAAACCTATAGGGGTCATAGCAGTGATTGTCCCCTACTCGAACGTGAACTTGTTGGTACACTTTATGTAGACGCGACTCGACTCGGTTAGATTCGGTTCGGGTCGACTCGGTTAGGTCCGGCTCCAGCCCGACGTCACGACATTCCTTAGTCGTGCGCCCCAGAGTTCGACACGAGAAGCACGGAGCGCCGCAAGCCTTTCCCGCAAACACATCACCATGACATCACCTTAGTGATGTCATGATGATGTCACAAGTCTTGTCCTATGTTGAAATTGCAAAAACAAATGACACATATTTGTTACTTGGGCCGATTCTAAACATATGGGCCGTAATATTGGAATGGATTTTGACTTGGATTGGGCTACTTCAACTACATGACGAAACAAGAATGCTCAAATATGTATGTCGACGAAACACTTCTGTTTCGTCGATTTTGTTTGTTTCGCCATGTCTTGTTTGTGTTTCGTCATGTTCTGTGTCTGTCTAGTATAAATACCCTCATTTGTTTCTGTGTGAAATAGATGAGCGCTGTGAGACTTAGTGAAAGTCTGTAAAAACATTGTTTGTATATGTTTGGGTTGTACTCATCCTAATCAATAGATATTGAATCTTTGGTTACACGTGTGTTTTACACTTTGTTTGGTTTGCACCGTCACGGGGATTCCGCACCCGTTACCGTGTTCGTGATAAACAAGGATAGGTGTTCGTTATCGATCCTCACCGGAAAAACGGGACCTACAATTCCAAATTTGAAAAATTCAAAAACATTGAAAAATTTCAAAGCGCAAAAACAATAGAAAAACAAAAATGAGTTTCCTGGCAAGAAAAAGAGAATATGATAGTACATCAGTGGTCTGTTTAAACCTCTTTAAACTGAAATGCAAAATGAAAAATGTTAAGCAGCTCTATATAAGATGTATCAGTAGGCTCTCAATCATTTTAAAGTGTGCAGGGTGATATAAATCTTAAATCGACTGAAGATCAGGTGGGAACCATTCATTGGCATATGGTCTTAGTACCGAAATTTCGTTTGATTGATTGCCGAGATCTGAGATATTCGGTCTTTATGCTGCTTATCATCTGGGTATCGTGGTTGTATCAAACCGTAAAAATAACGGAGACGAAGTCTAAGATCTTCCATGATACTATACATACGTGTACATATTGCATACGACCTCAATAAGTGATCAACAATCACATGTCCAAACAAATAAGTGATAATATATCACAGATTCTTTGCGGGAGTCAAGTTCGTCTCTCTGCTGTACGAAAGTACTGACCTGTTCACGGACTTGCTCCTGTGCCCTCATGCATCTGAAAATCAAGTTCCTCATCAATAAGTGATTCTATCACATAGGGCTTGTTTTCAATCAAAATAAGTGAGTTTCTCACATTCTTTTATACGGTCAAACAGATGATAATCGGTATACTCACCGGTAAGATGAACTCTCGTGCATACCTTGATACGGGAATGTGTCGTGTGTGGATGAACACTGGTCGGTAAGTATAAATCATACACTAATCGTATCCCCTCGCCATGATTACATCTGATAAGTTGAGCTTATGTGGACAACAATACCGATAATTGTTATAGAATGCTTATCTAAATGTTAACTAATTGAACAATACGAGCGTTTTGGCGTGACCGTACACTGATATGATTCTCTTACCCTCGAAACTCGCAAAAAGAATGTCTGTAAATATTTATTTACTGCTTACAGTTTCTGCATCGTTGTATATATTTATTTATTGCTTTCCGTCTTTACATTTGAAAAATGAAAAATTCCAAAAAGATTTTAGGTGTGTTTTAATATAAACTTTATAAAATTCAAAAAGATTTTGCTTCTAGTTTATTTTTGATTGACTGATGTTGGAACTCGAGTCTATCCTACCCAAAATCCTGATCGTAAGCCAGAAAACAATTGCACCTTCATAAACTGTCGAAGTTAACAAGTTTTGAAAGTTAAAGGATTAAAAAATTGATCATTTTCTAAACTTTCAAACTGTTGTCGGTCGGTGTTTGATTGAGATTTGATCTCATATGTGTCGTTTGTTTAATTTGTCTATATTCCAAGTGGTTATTCTCATTATGCGTTTAGCTTTCTTGCATGTGCAGATGCTAAAGGCGAGGAGAACATGTTCGATGACAAGCTTTGGAATGAAGACACGAAGTGGAGGCACTCAAAGGATAAAATGATCGAGTTGCCACTGACCCTTCATCAACACCTCAAGGATCTGAAGAATTGACAAGTCAAAAGATTCACGAGCATGACTCAATGGAGAGTTCATTTTAAGGGGGAGTTTGTTAACACACTTCCTAAATGAAAAGGGAGTTTGTTGATACACTTTCTACTCACGACGCGTGAAGACTTTGAAGATCCTCCAACATGAAAGACACGGAAGACGAACCTCATGAGTAGCGTCCAAGGGGGAGATTGTTGGTACACTTTATGTAGACGCGACTCGACTCGGTTAGATTCGGTTCGGGTCGACTCGGTTAGGTCCGGCTCAGCCCGACGTCACGACATTCCTTAGTCGTGCGCCCCAGAGTTCGACACGAGAAGCACGGAGCGCCGCAAGCCTTTCCCGCAAACACATCACCATGACATCACCTTAGTGATGTCATGATGATGTCACAAGTCTTGTCCTATGTTGAAATTGCAAAAACAAATGACACATATTTGTTACTTGGGCCGATTCTAAACATATGGGCCGTAATATTGGAATGGATTTTGACTTGGATTGGGCTACTTCAACTACATGACGAAACAAGAATGCTCAAATATGTATGTCGACGAAACACTTCTGTTTAGTCGATTTTGTTTGTTTCGCCATGTCTTGTTTGTGTTTCGTCATGTTCTGTGTCTGTCTAGTATAAATACCCTCATTTGTTTCTGTGTGAAATAGATGAGCGCTGTGAGACTTAGTGAAAGTCTATAAAAACATTGTTTGTATATGTTTGGGTTGTACTCATCCTAATCAATAGATATTGAATCTTTGGTTACCCGTGTGTTTTACACTTTGTTTGGTTTGCACCGTCACGGGGATTCCGCACCCGTTACCGTGTTCGTGATAAACAAGGATAGGTGTTCGTTATCGATCCTCACTGGAAAAACGGGACCTACAATTGGTATCAATTGTAGGTCCCGTAATCTGAGGATCGATAACGAACCAAATCACTTGTTTATAGCAAACACGGTTACGTGTGCGGAATCCACGTAACTATGCCAAATCAAACATGTAAAACAATAACGACACGGTATAATCAATGATACACACTCGATTGATTAAACGGGATGAGAAACGATTACAAACTGATACAAACACAGTTTAACAGAATTTCGACAGAGTTTCTTTAAGTGTAAGCTCTCATCTTATTTCTAAGTGAAATCAGATGTGTTTATATAGTCCCTGGGCCCAACAGTCGACGAAACACAAGGTGTCTCGGCGAAACAGAATATGGGCCACACATTGGGCTTGAAGCAGCCCAACAGACGACGAATCAAGTGTGATTCGTCATGACTGTCGGCGAAACAGACATAATGGACATTGGTCTGTTTCGTCATGATGTGTTCGACGAAACAGACCTGTTTCGTCGAGGTCTGCAACTGTTGTGGTTGTTTCTGCAAACAGACAGCAACAACAGCAACATATAAACAACTTATAATGACCATTCTACCCTTTGTATGCAACATGCATTGTTCGAATAGCATTACATATTAAACGGAGACAAACAAGTCAGACACAAGTGGATAGGAGGATATCCGACTTGGTCGACATCAAATACATACTTGATAATAAATAAAAGACCGTACAAAATACATTGTTAAACAAGACTAGTTACAGACACTAAAAATGCATCAACAAACTCCCCCTTGTCTGTTACTCGTCTTCGGTCTTCTAATCTTCCATCTCAGTGTTGTTCGGACCACGAACTGCCCGAATGTATTCCCCAGTAGTAGCAAAAACACGCTACGCGCTGAAACTTCAAAGCTTGACGTGCGTCCTGATCTTCATAGAAAATATCATGACGATATAATCTGCTGATGTCAGCCTCGGACATGTTGACGATCCACATCGGATCCAATATCCGGTAATTTGCACGACCATCTCTAAACACAATCACGGCTTCATGAGTATCCGAGTCGTAGCACCATAATGCCATGTCTTCAAGAAAATCCTGCTGCATAGGCATCAATGGGATTTTATCTACGACCCTCGGAGGCTGGTACACAAGCTTGTATCTGCAAGTGTTGGTGTCAGGATCAAGAGTAAACTTGATCGGTTGATAGATGGGAAATTGTGGCTTGTATGATTCATCCTCCCAGCCCGAATTCTTGTTTACTTTAATCAGTCGCTCAAATAAAGTAGCGCCATCGTAGTTTGAACGATTGATAAGCTTAAGCCTCGTCAACGCAGCAACATCATAAAATGGTAAAGAAAGAATGCTCAGCAGTGAGTTGAAATACAGGATTCCGTATTCACGTTTGATTGCAACACAGTGAATATCTCTAACAAACATCCAGCATAGAATTCTTCCACTTGGCTTTGCCTTTTCAAATTGCAAGTAGTCAACTTGAGCTTTTTCAGGCACAGGCTTGGAGACTTTAGATAGAAATTGTTTTCGCCATTCAGAGAATGCATCTGTGGCCTTTTCAGATGCATTACGATTCCTTAAGTGCTCGTCTATGTCATCAATATTCTCCTTCATCCAATCTTCATCAAACGAAGCAAATTCAGTACCATCATTTCGAACATACGTTGATCTTGTTGCTTCGCCTTCAAACACAATCTCATCAATATCTTCAACATTAGTTGTATCAGTCTCAGTCGACATTTTATCTATCTCAGCATCATCAATTTCTCTCATAGATTGTAGAACAATCAATTGCTCCTGAGAAAGATCTTCTATTAACTCTCCTTCTTCAAGCAACTCTCCCGTAAATGGATGAATAGCTTGTAAAGCAATATCAGCACTGCTTACGACAGAAGAAGTACCTGCGATCTGTTGAACTTTTCCAGTAGAAGTTCCCTGAGATGATTCAACCACTGGTGGTTGAACTTCAACTATTTCTGAAGATGTAACTGCTGGCTGCTTCTGTGATGTACCTGAAGTGTCAGGATTCCCTTGGTCCTCAGTATCATCATCCTTTTTCTTCAGTACTTCTTGTTGTTTACAATGATAATCCCACAGAACAGCCATCCTTCTCTCTTTCTCTTCATCAACAGCCTTCAAACGAGCATTTTCGGCTTTAAGCAACTCAATCTCAGCTTGTTGTCTCTCTATCATCGTTTGCTGTTGACCAACGGTTGACTTCAAGTTGTTAATTTCCACCGATTGTTTAAGCTGATCATTCTTCGTGAGATTAATGAAATGAGATTGCCTCTGAACACGATCAGCAGCTGCTTCAAGTGTAGAGAATAGGTATCTGATCTTTTCGTCTTGAGAAAATCCGGAAAATACCCTATGGCATTCAGAACTGATCTCCGAAGTAGTTGCTCTGATTGCAGAAGCCATAGTTCTTTGAGGAACTGCCTGAGGGGTAACAGATGGAGTTTCAGCAGCTGATGTAACTACTGGAGTTTCTGTAGCTGATGTAACTACAGGAGCTTCTTGTACAGGCTCCTGAGGTATAGATGAGGACTCTTGAGGCACAGATTTCCTAGTATAAGTACTCAAATATCTTCTTGATTTCTTCTTTTGAGTTTCAGCAGCTTTCTCAACTCTCCTTTTTGTTCTTCTTTCACCTTCAGGATCCTCTGGAACGTATGCTGGATCATCTTCAGTTCTAATCTTTCTATATCTTTTCACTCCACGTATATCAATATACACTTCGTATCCAGGCTCGACTATATGATCACTAGAACTAGAATCAGATTCATTATCGCCACTTGCTGAAGAACTACTAGCTGATGTACCACCAGCTGCACCCTTGCTCGATGTACCAACAGCACCAGTATCACCACCATCATCACTTTCACCACTACTGTCATCACTATCACTCCCAGACTCATCTGAATCAACCGGATCAGGACCAAATTTCTCGATCCTTAGCCTTTCCAACTCAGGCTCTTCGTTGTCAGATTAGCTGTCATCATGACACCATTTATCATTTGCTGGAGCAACATAATCAGGATTTGCTAGCGCGCCAATCAGCTTCCTTGGAGGAACGCTTTCTTTGTATCGTTTGGCAGCAAGATTCTTGATTAATCTTAAGGAATTGAAATTCATAGCTTCGATCTTCAGAATATCATTGTTAGCTTTAGGAAGGTCCGGGTGTTGAACATTCATAATCATTTGAAGAAAACGCGGGTACATCCAAAACTTGTTCCCGATTGTTCTACTTCCTGTCCTTGTCATATTTTCTTTCATGTTGCTAAAAATATACTTTGAGATGCTAAACGGTTTGTTTAACACCAAAGCAACCATGAAACCAACGAGATCATCTCCAGCCATATCATATCCAGACCGTCTATTGCTGAGACACTGAATAAGAATATGCAATAAAAACTTGTAGCGTAATGGAAGATCACCTTTGTTGATTTGTTTGACGAAAATGTCTCCTTTACACTTCATGCGTAGTAAACAGCCTCGCGTACACATAATCGGAACAGAATATGGAGCGTCCGGACTATCTTGTAATTGAAGAACTTCATTCAGTATATCCGGAAATACGATAACATCCAGATCATTCACACGACCCCTGATAACTTCCTTTCCATCCAGTTGTACAACGCTTGCAGAATTCCAGAAAGCCTTGATAAGTGATTTGTAAACGGGCGTCGAGAATGTAATAGCATAATTAATACGTGACTCCCTGATCCACTTCGTGATATCTTTAAATTCTGTGAGCTTGTCATCAGGATCCAGATATGCAACTTGATTATGACGCTTCTCTGACATAATCTCCTCTTCAGTTTTGTTTTCATTCTTTATCGCCATTTTGCGTTTTCCTTCTTTCGGTGCCTTTGGTGCCATCTGTACATAAAAATGCCCACAATGAGCCATATTTGATATAACATGTGTATTATACATGTATATATACAGGTTACAGCATCAAATGATCATCAAACATAAAATTTCAATCATTCTGTGAACAAACAGCAGAAACAGAAAACTGCTAAGGCATGGACGACGAAACAGAAACACTTCGACGAAACAGAAGATGTGCGACGAAACAGATCTGATTCGTCGTTGGTTTGATTCGCCATGTCTGTTTCGCCGTTTTTGATTCGTCGTCTGTTTCGCCATGTTTGATTCGCCGGAATTAGGGTTTATGTGATTCGTCGATTTGAGGGGTTTTTCTGTTTCGCCGTTTTGGGTTTAAACAAGGATCAGTTTTAACAAACAAAACCATTCAATCTTATTTTTATACCCAAACCAACTGATAACACCCATAAATGATTTCCGATCAAAAACCCTTTTGAAAACAGTCGAAAACTTCAACAATCAAAAACCCCTGTTTTGTTCTATGAAACCCAAACCTAAAAACAAACATCAATCAATGTAAAATAACCTAAATTTAACAGTTCTTGATACAAATCATAACAAGCACAAGTTCAGATTAATAAAACAGCAAGTAAGATCAGTTTCCGAGGGTTTCGAACAAAAACACTCGGTTCAAAATGTTCGGAATGTGAACCGGAACGTTTTACTACCTTTGATTTTTGTAAGATTTTGATGAAAAACGGATGATTTGAGTGATTGAGAGGGTGACCGTAGGGATGGGGGTTTGAGTGTTTGAAGAAGATGAATAGTTTGATGTTTTTGAAAAAGTGAACAACTGGGACCCTTATATCACCGCCTTATCTCGACGAATCAGACAAAATGACGAAACAGAAATTTGGGCCCGGCGAAACAGAGACTTGGGCTTGGACTTGGGCCAAACAAATAAGCCCACGACGAAACTGATTTGGGCTTATTGTGTTCCGTCGATGTTTTGACGAAACAGATTTGATTCGCCGATGATGGTCTGATTCGTCGACCATTGGTCTGATTCGTCGACCATTGGTCTCATTCGTCGACCATTCTTTTGTTTCGCCAACATGTTTTTCAAAAACACAGAGGCATGTAAGATTTTGCAGTCAGAACAGATTATGATTAAAATGAACACATTTCCATTCTGTTTGAGTTTTCAAATGCAGGAATGTTTTTATGAAGAAGGTTTCAGGCTTCCGGTAGAAAACACCAAGCAACAACTTCGGCTTAATCAAAAACGAACTTTACACAAATATACTAAAAACAAATTTAAAGCACGGTAAACAAAACGAAAATGCGGAAAACTGTGAAAAACACTAAACAACTGTACAAGTGCAATCTTTTTGCGAATTTCAAGGACAAGGAATCATACCAGCTTACGGTCTTAGTCAACATGATTTTGATTTCTGTTTAAAGCTCTGGATAAGTATACTACCTCGATTATCGGTATTGTTTTCCACATAAGCTCAAACTGATCAGACGTAATCATAATTAAGAGATACGATTAACGGTAAGGATTATACTTACAGGTCGATGTAAATCCACTCACGACACATTCCCGTATCAAGGTATGCACGAGAATTCATCTTACCGGTGAGTATACCTATTATCATCTGTTTGACCGTATAAAAAAGTGAGAAACTCACTTATTTTGATTGAAAACAAGCCCTATGTGATAGAATCACTTATTGATGAGGAACTTGATTTTCAGATGCATGAGGGCACAGGAGCAAGTCCGTGAACAGGTCAGTACTTTCGTACAGCAGAGAGACGAACTTGACTCCCGCAAAGAATCTGTGATAAATTATCACTTATTTTGTTTGGACATGTGATTGTTGATCACTTATTGAGGTCGAATGCAATATGTACACGTATGTATAGTATCATGGAAGATCTTAGACTTCGTCTCCGTTATTTTTACGGTTTGATACAACCATGATACCCAGATGATAAGCAGCATAAAGACCGAATATTTCAAAACCTCGGCAATCTCTCAAACGAAATTTCGGTACTAAGACCATATGCCAATGAATGGTTCCCACCTGACTTGAAGTCTGTTAGGTTTGTATCATCCTGCACATTTTAGTCTGATTGTGAGCCTACTGATACATCGTTAGTAGAGATACTTATCATTTTTCTTTTTGTTTTTCATTTTGAGCACGTTGACCGACCACACCAGTGAAATTCATCATTTTCCTTTATCCAAGAAACTCATTTTTGGTTTTTCTATTGTTTTTAAATTTTTGAATTTTTTTCAAACGTAAAGACATAAAAAGTAAAGACATCTTTTTGGATTTTGAAGTTTTGCAATGTTTTTGTATTTTCTTGAAATTTCTCCCCCTAAAATGCTCAAAGTTTACGAAAACTAAAATCTTTTTGAATTTTCAGAGTTTATAAAGAAAATATTTACAAAAATGATCAGCCAAAGAAGTTTACTCAGGTATCACCTTAATGCCATTGACCAAAAGTAGATAATCAAAACGTGATTTATCAAATGCTTTTGTAAACAGGTCGGCACGTTGGTGATCGGTGGGGACATGAACGAAATCGATTAATCTCTTGTCAAAACAATCACGTATAAAGTGATATTTAATGTTGATGTGTTTAGTCTTGGAATGCTGCACAGGATTTCTAGTGATCTGTAAAGCAGCATTATTATCAACAAAAATATGAGTAGATAGGAATTCTAAACCGTAGTCGCGCATTTGTTGTTGTATCCAAAGAACTTGGGAGCAACAACTCGAGGCAGCAATGTATTCTGCTTCACATGTTGATGTAGCAACACACGTTTGCTTCTTGCACTGCCACGTGACTAGGTGATTTCCTAAGAACTGACATCCTGCTGTTGTCGATTTGCCATCGATTTTGCAACCACCAAAATCAGAATCACTGTATGCAATTAATTCAAAGCTATCATCCCTAGGGTACCAAAGACCAAGGTCCGGGCATCCCTTCAAATAGCGAAAAATCCTTTTGATAGCTGACTGATGAGAGGCCTTCGGGTTTGCTTGATATCTTGCAAGCAGGCATGTTGGATACATTATGTCAGGCCTCGAAGCGGTGAGATACATGAGAGATCCGATCATGGCACGATAGTATGAGGAGTTGATGCTTTCACCCTTCAAATCCGGAGTAATCCCGTGATTCTGCGGAAGAGGGGTACCAATGGGCGTTGCATCTGACATTTGGAATCGGCTCAAAATGTCACCAACATATTTAGTCTGATGGATGAATATCCCAGATTCTGTTTGTTGAACTTGAAGGCCCAAAAAGAAATTCATCTCCCCCATAGCGCTCATTTCGAACTTTTCCTGCATAACACGTTCGAATTGCCTGCACAAAGAGTCATTAGTAGACCCAAATATTATATCATCAACGTATACCTGCACCAGCAGAAGATCTCTATCTAGTTCCTTGATAAAGAGTGTGCAATCAATAAGACCTCGTCGAAATCCATTCTCCAGAAGATAGTTGGATAAGGTTGCGTACCAAGCCCTAGGTGCTTGATGTAAACCATAAAGAGCTTTGTTGAGCAACCAAACCCGATCGGGGTGAATAGGATCTTCAAAACCTGGAGGTTGTTCGACGTGCACCTCTTCTTGAACTATACCATGAAGAAAAGCACTTTTGACATCCATCTGGTAAACTTTGAATCCTTTGAAAGAAGCATAAGCTAAGAAGATCCGAATAGCTTCCAGACGTGCAACGGGTGCATAAACTTCATTGTAGTCAATGCCTTCTATCTGGCGAAAACCCTGAACAACCAGTCTCGCCTTGTTGCGAATAACAATTCCACGGTCGTCCTTCTTGCATTTGTAAACCCATCGTGTGCCAATTTTCTTGTAATTATCCGGCTTTTCAACAAGCTTCCAAACACCAAGCTTTTGAAATTGTTGCAGTTCATCCTGCATGGATTCAACCCAAGAATTATCTTTTAAAGCTTCCTTCCAAGGTTTTGTCATTCACAAATAAACATTTTTTTTTGTTTCGTCGAAGTTTCACAAGTTATTGAGTTTCGTCGACTTTATAAAACATCCATTAACAAACCAGTTTCGTCGGATCTGAGATCCCTTTTCTGTTTCGTCACCAGGATTATTAACTTTCAGTTTCGTCGATACACAAACCATTCAGTTTCGTCGCAATCAAAACTTCATCTGTTTCGTCGAGATACTTGTCACTTTTAAACAGAAGGTTTGCAAAAGTGGGTTAACATTGTGTGTTCAAGTATTTGATCAGGTTTTCACATACATACATCAAACATGAGTTGTACGAGTCTGGACTCACAACTATTTCAAAATCAGATTTCGATGGCAGAATATCTTTCACAATCAATATCCAAATACAAATCTCAAGATCAACCTCCACCTCAAGTTACCACTACTCAACCACAGTTCAATCAAAGTGCTTACCTTTGGCCCCCTAAACCTCAAGCTCAACCTCAACAAGGCAACCAAAATCCTTTCATAAATCAAACTAGTACATCCACTTCCAACTCAAATAAAGCCGATGACTCCTGGTCTGTAAAATTGGGAAGTGGAGATCAAGGAGGAACGGTGTTTAATGCTAAAATTGTCAAGAATGTCAATGATGGTGAATCTTCAGGAAAAGATGATAGTTTGTCGAATGGTGCCATGGAGATGAAATGTCAAATTCTGACTTGATCAAGAAAGCTGATACTACATCAAAAGAAATGGAGAAGATTCTCACTGAAGATGGATCTCTCTCTTCTCAGACTGCCTTTATGGCTAATGTCACAGCTTCTACAAGTCAGGTAAAATCCGAAACTCCTAGCATATGTAGTTATTGTGCTGATTTGAAACGTGAATCTGAAACGGTTCATAGTCACAATCAGAGTTTGGTTGTTGAACTTTCAAAGTGCAAAGAGGCAAATATGGCTTTAGTTCGAAATGAAAAGGAATTTAAATCTGTGATTGAAACCTTAAAGAAAAGTGTTTCCGAAACTACCAAAGTTGTTTATCATAAACAAATTAGTATTAACAATTACATTAACATCCTTGAGGAAACCAAAAAGGAACTAGCCATTGCTAAATGCGAGCATGATGCTATCAAGCAAAAATTGGAGAGTTATTCTAACTCCCGATTTGTGCTCGGTCACATAATTGACGTTCAACAACTGAAAGGGAACGTGAAAGGCGTAGGGTATAAGGCATGTCCACCTCCATTGAGGGGCAACTATACCAAGATGCCCGATGAGGAGGAAATGCCTCGGTTTGAACCAACTGTTCCTCTTAATTATGAGGAGTTTACAACTGGTCTAGGGTTCAAATCGGATAGTTCCTCGGAGGGCTCATCTGGAACAACCGAAAATTCAGCATCTGTTGGTACGGAACAAAGTCCTCCCACAATTAAGGACTATGATTCGTCCGATGATGAACCAGATGTGAGTGATGAGGATAAATCTCTTGAGAAGAATAAAGGAGTAGAAGTGCCTTTTGAGAATCACATTCTGTGTGATCCTCCTACTCCCGCTGTGCATTCAACTGGTGCTAAACAAGAGATAGATCATATCACTGAGACCGTGTCTACCATTAAAAGTGATAACGTGTTGTATACTTTAGTTGGTGATGACAAAATTTATTCAAACACAGCTTTTCCAATTAAAAATGTCAATCAATCTTTGATTGACAAAGGGTTTGAAGATACTACAACTAAGTTTTTGGGAAAAGCGATCCCGAGAGTTTCAGTAACTCAGTGTGATCCGATTCCAAAAGCTGAAGTTAGAAGAAAATTTGGAAATCAAAAATCACCAACAAAGCAACAACCTGTCGCTTTTAAGGGTAAACAGCAACAGCAGCGAGCTCAAAATTCTAAAGGTTCACAACCGAAGGTTGAGACCCGAGCTCGTTTCAAGAAGAAAAACAATGATGTTAAATTTGTAGCATCCAATGGTTCTGATAAAATTGAGACTTTTGAAAACAAATCAAACACCGAATTTGTTCAAAAAACCAGAATTTTAAAGCGTAATGCTCAAAACAATTACACCCAACACACAAACGGGTGTGATGAAGGAACAAGTACCTATGGGTCTACAGGTTCAACACGTGAAAGTCAAACAGGATCTCCTAAGTTTGTTGAAAGGAGAAAATGTTTCAAATGTGGGAAGTTTGGGCACATCATTAAAGACTGCACAAACTCGCCCAAACCAAATTTTGTAGAAAGAGCCCCTTCTGAACAAGGTCATTCACAAAGTCGTCCTGTTTCTCCAAAACATGATAAACGCACTATTAAAGAACAGGAAACAAAACAACGACATAAGAATGTGAAGGTGATCGAAAAGGCTTTAAAACCGGAAAATGTTAAAAGGAAACCAAGTTCACAACAACCGTTAAAACCAGAAAGTGTAATTAATACACAATCTGGTAAATGGAAACAAGCTTGGAAACCGAAAACAGGTGAAGGTTCAGGGGGAGGCATGAAATTTCCAAATCATCAAGAGATTGAAATTACATTTCTTGATTCTCAGGGGCAACCTAAGTCTATGAAGGCTTGGGTCCCCCTCTCCAACTAATCTCTGAGTGAGTGTGTAGGATGTTCCAGGAGGAACTATCGATAGTCATCGGATTGTTGATAGTGGAGTGTCCATACACAAGATAGGCGACTCAAAGCTCCAAGATATTGTTATTTCTAGGAGTGGTTGCCTTTGATGGAGAGAAGAAGAAAAAGAAGACAGAAGTGTCTGTTGAAAGAGATTGAAAGCTTCGACAAAATGAAAATCATTCAAAAGTTTGATTATTCAAGGCTTTGATCGGGTCCCCAGGATAGATTCAATCAAAATGTACACAGCTGCAGCACGTCTGAAGTTCAAAATCAACAAGATGAACGTGCAGTGTACATTTCTTCACGGTGTGATTGAAGAAAACGTGTTTGTTGAACAAACCAACCGGGTGTGCAGATGCCTTGGCTTGGATTGAACAACCGCACACTACTTCTCAAGAGAAAGTCAAAGACCTTCGCTGGTGCAATGTGGAAGACCAGCCGGACCCAAAGGTTTCTGATCTTGTTGCTGTGAAGAGATTTCTAAGTAGCTACAAAATCGACTTTGAAATCCACACCGGGTGGATATCCAGTTTAGGAGAGCATTCAGATTCCTGGCAATGCACGAAGCAATTGCAGGATACAGTTTTAAATTTCTAATCTCTCCTATACTTGTCGATATTTAAGTTGCTTTATAAATTGTTATTCTCTTGTAGCACTCTTTGGCCTGACACGTTGAACTCAAATATCACCTTACACGTGATTGTTTCACTATGAAACTCGTCAATGTTGTCATGGTCCGCACCGCTTACCGACATGCCAACTGATTTTTCCAAAATTCGAAAAATCATTTCTGATTCAAAATTAATTTTGGTAAACGGCATTGAGGTAAAACATGAGTTAACCGACATCGGGAAATCGTTTTTGTATATATCTTTGTGTCTTTTAAATTTTATCTTAGTTTGTTGATTTTAGGGGGAGTAAATCCAAATTTGGAAAATTCAAAAACATTGAAAAATTTCAAAGCGCAAAAACAATAGAAAAACAAAAATGAGTTTCCTGGCAAGAAAAAGAGAATATGATAGTACATCAGTGGTCTGTTTAAACCTCTTTAAACTGAAATGCAAAATGAAAAATGTTAAGCAGCTCTATATAAGATGTATCGGTAGGCTCTCAATCATTTTAAAGTGTGCAGGGTGATATAAATCTTAAATCGACTAAAGATTAGGTGGGAACCATTCATTGGCATATGGTCTTAGTACCGAAATTTCGTTTGATTGATTGCCGAGATCTGAGATATTCGGTCTTTATGCTGCTTATCATCTGGGTATCATGGTTGTATCAAACCGTAAAAATAACGGAGACGAAGTCTAAGATCTTCCATGATACTATACATACGTGTACATATTGCATACGACCTCAATAAGTGATCAACAATCACATGTCCAAACAAATAAGTGATAATATATCACAGATTCTTTGCGGGAGTCAAGTTCGTCTCTCTGTTGTACGAAAGTACTGACCTGTTCATGGACTTGCTCCTGTGCCCTCATGCATCTGAAAATCAAGTTCCTCATCAATAAGTGATTCTATCACATAGGGCTTGTTTTCAATCAAAATAAGTGAGTTTCTCACATTCTTTTATACGGTCAAACAGATGATAATCGGTATACTCACCGGTAAGATGAACTCTCGTGCATACCTTGATACGGGAATGTGTCGTGTGTGGATGAACACCGGTCGGTAAGTATAAATCATACACTAATCGTATCCCCTCGCCATGATTACATCTGATAAGTTGAGCTTATGTGGACAACAATACCGATAATTGTTATAGGATGCTTATCTAAATGTTAACTAATTGAACAATACGAGCGTTTTGGCGTGACCGTACACTGATATGATTCTCTTACCCTCGAAACTCGCAAAAAGAATGTCTGTAAATATTTATTTACTGCTTACAGTTTCTGCATCGTTGTATATATTTATTTATTGCTTTCCGTCTTTACATTTGAAAAATGAAAAATTCCAAAAAGATTTTAGGTGTGTTTTAATATAAACTTTATAAAATTCAAAAAGATTTTGCTTCTAGTTTATTTTTGATTGACTGATGTTGGAACTCGAGTCTATCCTACCCAAAATCCTGATCGTAAGCCGGAAAACAATTGCACCTTCATAAACTGTCGAAGTTAACAAGTTTTGAAAGTTAAAGGATTAAAAAATTGATCATTTTCTAAACTTTCAAACTGTTGTCGGTCGGTGTTTGATTGAGATTTGATCTCATATGTGTCGTTTGTTTAATTTGTCTATATTCCAAGCGGTTATTCTCATTATGCGTTTAGCTTTCTTGCATGTGCAGATGCTAAAGGCGAGGAGAACATGTTCGATGACAAGCTTTGGAATGAAGACACGAAGTGGAGGCACTCAAAGGATAAAATGATCGAGTTGCCACTGACCCTTCATCAACACCTCAAGGATCTGAAGAATTGACAAGTCAAAAGATTCACGAGCATGACTCAATGGAGAGTTCATTTTAAGGGGGAGTTTGTTAACACACTTTCTAAATGAAAAGGGAGTTTGTTGATACACTTTCTACTCACGACGCGTGAAGACTTTGAAGATCCTCCGACATGAAAGACACGGAAGACGAACCTCATGAGTAGCGTCCAAGGGGGAGATTGTTGGTACACTTTATGTAGACGCGACTCGACTCGGTTAGATTCGGTTCGGGTCGACTCGGTTAGGTCCGGCTCCAGCCCGACGTCACGACATTCCTTAGTCGTGCGCCCCAGAGTTCGACACGAGAAGCACGGAGCGCCGCAAGCCTTTCCCGCAAACACATCACCATGACATCATGTCACAAGTCTTGTCCTATGTTGAAATTGCAAAAACAAATGACACATATTTGTTACTTGGGCCGATTCTAAACATATGGGCCGTAATATTGGAATGGATTTTGACTTGGATTGGGCTACTTCAACTACATGACGAAACAAGAATGCTCAAATATGTATGTCGACGAAACACTTCTGTTTCGTCGATTTTGTTTGTTTCGCCATGTCTTGTTTGTGTTTCGTCATGTTCTGTGTCTGTCTAGTATAAATACCCTCATTTGTTTCTGTGTGAAATAGATGAGCGCTGTGAGACTTAGTGAAAGTCTGTAAAAACATTGTTTGTATATGTTTGGGTTGTACTCATCCTAATCAATAGATATTGAATCTTTGGTTACCCGTGTGTTTTACACTTTGTTTGGTTTACACCGTCACGGGGATTCCGCACCCGTTACCGTGTTCGTGATAAACAAGGATAGGTGTTCGTTATCGATCCTCACCGGAAAAACGGGACCTACAGAACTTTTCATTTCTCTCTGGGTCCCTTCAAATCACGGTGCTATTGAGTATTACCTAAACACCCATCTGAACACTTAGCGAAACATGTAGAATTTTAGGTGCTTATACGAACGTCCCTGAGTTGGACGTCTCATCGTTGAATGATTGATCAATACCTTTCTTACTCCTCTTCGTTCGCTGGAACTCATGTATTGACGATTTAGATCCCAAAGTGTGATCACTTCTGCAACACTCCCGCAACATGATGTGTATTACTCAAACAACTTGCAACATCGATGGGCAGGAGGATGAGCGTAGTACTGTACCGACCTCAGTACTTTGACGACCCTGATTACCGGCAACGAGCACCAGCGAATTGGCTTCAATCGAATCCTTAACCCTTGTCAGCGACTCATGGGAGTCAACTCTTACGAATCAATTGGGACATAGGCAATGACAATCGACTGTAACGTGGAATGTGTAACTGCCAGCACAGTGAGTAGCGCCTTAGGACGTGGCTCAGAATGTGAGAAGATGGACTTTGATGGTGAAGAATCGTAGGGCTTCATTTCGAGCAATGACATTGGGAGCAGCAGTAACAGCAACACTGGAAATGATGCTTATGGAAGGGCTTTTAGGATTGGCGTGGGCAATGCCAGGATTGTAATAACATGGTGGTATACCCATTCTTGGTAACGAATCACTTTGTCTCTGTTCTATATAACCCTGATGCTTATTGAAACCCAACATGTGGTGGGATCGGCTAATGGCAAGACAATGGAAACCTCATATGATCGTTGGGATGGAAACTCGACCTTGTGGGACAAGTGTTCGACATCAAACTTATTTCTGTGTTCTTGATAGATGTATCCTGTGAGGAGGAGGTTTTACGTATCCCTCTCCTTAGTGGAGAATTGTTATCTGTTCTAACGCGTCAGAGTGGTGCAATGGTTAGCGTCATTTCAACAACGAAAGCCAGGAGTGTTGTCACACCCCGAAAATCCACACGCGGAGTACCACTGCTTGGAGGCGTGACTGACCAGGATCAAGCCATCAATCATATTGAACCATGTTATTAATAAATGTAAATCAACCAAACAATATGAAAGGTGTTCAAAAAACCAAAGTATAGTATCAATGTTTAGCGGAAGCATAAATGTAAAACCCAACATAAGTAATAAGTTTAAAGAGTCATAAAGTTTTCATCAAAACATCCACAATCCGTGCCCACAACGACCGCGCCTCCCGTGCAAGCTCCAAGAGTACCTATGGTCCTGCAAGGCATGTAACAGAGAGTCAACAACTAGTTGAGCGAGTTCACAGTTGGTTGTTCAGTTATAGTAATTGTATTGTAAACCGTATGTTCGTTTAGTAACCCATATATCGTATGTACTTGAATCGCAGTCTCCTAGACATGTGTGCGAAGATTGTGGGGGTTTCCCATGTTTTCTAGACTAGGTATATTTGTATCACAGCCCACCCGGCATGTGTGCGAAGTTTAAAGTATGGTTCGCAGCCATTCCAGGCATGTGTGCGAAGATTAGTTCTATTATCGCAGCCAATCCCGGCGTGTGTGCGAAGAGAAGTATATGTATCACTAGTCTAGCAGTATCTACCAATAACCTTCCTCTCCCGAGGCCTATGGTATGTAATTCCAATAACAACTCAAGCATAAGTAATCATCCAAACCCATTCCCAACCCCGGGAATCCCATGCCTTGGTAAGAGTGTGAACTCACCTTGGTTTGCTCGGTATGCTAAGTATGTGCTCACAGTAAATCAATCACGTCCTAAAGTACGCACGTGTACATAATCAGTTTCATATTCACGAAGTTCATGCATACATATTAAATCACCAAGTGGCACAGATCACGTATTCAAAATCATACAAGTCATGCATATCATCTAACAGCAGTTAGTTAATCCAGTTAACTACTAACAGAGTCTAACTAGGTTACTGTGCAAATTACCCAAGTCGGCGAAACACCCTCTGTTTCGCCGTGAGCCCCTTCGACGAATCACCACTGTTTCGTCGTTGACACCCTTGGCGAAACACATATTTGATTCGTCGTGACTGGTTCTGACGAAACGCATTTGTTTCGTCGAGTCTGTTTCGCCGTGAGTTGGTTTCGTCATTAATTCAGTTACGTCATCATCATATCAGTTACAAAGATTAACACAGAAAACCCTAGTTGCCGTCATCATCAAAACAGCAATCATGCAGAAATCATTTAGTATAGCATCATTATCCAATCATTGATACAATACAGTAATCACCCAGTCATTATCGTTCATATGAAAAACGTTAACCAATTCGTATTATAATAACCCATCCCTAGCATGAACCCTAGATCATGAGATGACCCTAAATAATGACATACGCGGACCCGATGATCATGCTCTTTTAATCGTAATACTACTGATAGCATACAAAACCAATAACAACTAAATACCACAGAAACGTAAAACATTCAGGAACAATCATCACATGTATACGACACCATACATCTGAATTCATGTAGTTTACTAACCCTAGTTAAACACATAAGAGCATCAATAAACAGATATTCACACGATAGGATTTACACTGACCGATTTGAGTTGAACAAACAGGGATTCAAGAGATGGAGATGATGGTGAACGATGGTTGTTGCCGTCGCACAGTGGAGAGAACTCTTAGGGTTTCTGTTTCGGTGATGAGTTTCACGAATGAAACTGTTTTGTGAGATATAATTCACGTAACAGAGCTGGGCCCTTAATTGGGCTTCAACGTAACTGGGCTCGGCGAAACACAATCTGTTTCGTCGAAAGGTAGATGGCGAAACACAATTCTGTTTCATCGAATTAGATGATGGCGAAACACCCTGTTTCGTCGGGTCCTTTCATGTGTTAAACAGTTTAAGTGTTTTTTTCTAAAATACTAAGTCTCATGTTATAATATCAATCACATACATGCAACAATCACAATACAATACGTTTCATTATAACACATACATGTACAGTTACAAGTCAAACAAGTCAAACGACTAAACAGTCAAAGTCAACATGCATTAAATGCGAAAGTGAAAGTCGGAAACTCGAGTTGTCACAAGTGTCTACGGAAGGATCACCCCACCATGATAGCACTCGTTACTGATGTCAAGGCTATGGAAAGGAGGATTGAGGATCCACCAATTGTCCGTGATTTCTCCCTAAGTGCTACCAGAAGAACTATCAGGTTTACCTTCACATCGTCAGGTGGAATATCAGATCGGTATCATGTCAGAAGCAGCCCTTGTTACTAGTATATCTTATTGTCTTACACAAGGAAGGTTGCAAGAACTGCCTAATCAACTTCAGGAATTATTGGACACGAGTTTCATCGGATCTAGTTTTTCACTTTGGGGAGCCTCAGTTATACCAGTGAAGATAAGCCTTTTCGTATACGTACTGATTATCGAGAATGTAACAAAGTGGCAGTTAGGAACCGCTTGTTCCGACCATGTATTAGCAATCCGTCGACAAGTTGCAAGGGACAAGTTTCCATTCAAGGATTGACTAACGAACGAATTATCATCAGATGGAACTCCAAGAGGAGAATGCTCTTAAGAACAGCGTTTCGAACGCAATGCAGCCATTTCAACTTTGTGCACCATGATCATCGAGTTGATCAACACACCAGTAGCTTCAAGGATCACATGAATCGACTGTATTTGTTGATGATGTTCTGAATCATGACCAGGAGAAAGGAACACCATGGGTGGCATATGTATCCTACTTTAGCACTTCTGTGGGAGGAGCCATTACGTGCGAAGTCTTGTTAAATGTCACATCTAGATTCGAGAGATGCATTTTGATCATGTAACCAATGGAGTGGGGAATACACATGGGTCTCGCTGAGATGCATCTTGTAAGAAACTGATCGACACCAAAGATTCCTTCGGGGATGTAGCAATTCCTTGGTCTCGCTAGATACTATCGCAGCTTACCCACAGGATTTTTGAAGGCCGCACAACTTAAATCTCTTTAGCACAGGAGGGTGCTCTGTTCGTGAAAGACGAAGCAGGAGGACGTCTTTTTTTAGCTTTTGAATTCCAACTCTGCAACGCACCGAGCATCGTCTTTACCCGGGGGTGCGAGTGATTTAGTGGTATACCATGATGGTTCGAATCAGAGTCCCAGTCACACACCGATGCAACATGAGAGAGTGATGACTTACGTGAAGGAGTTACAAGGAGGAACTGCACAACACGCAACCGGCGGTGGAAACCGTGGTCTTTGGAATTACTTGGAGGCATTACTTGGACGGTACCGAAAGCGTTACTTAGACCGATCATAAGGGCCTCCCGTCTACCCTGGTTTCGAAAGAGCTTAAGCAGTTAATGGCATCGCTGGAGGGAACTTTTGAATGATTACAACTATGAAACTTGAACGTGCACGAGCTTTGCAGCTCACTATCGACTGTAACTTACCTGATCCGACTCACTCTGTTCAAACTGGAGAACTGAAGGAAGAGAATTTCAAGTTAAACCCATGCGGGGCATGGAGAAGCAACCTTGGCAGGTCAGACGATACTCGTTACCTCATGGAACAAAGGTGGGTCTCATTATACGGCAACTGTAGGGAACTCGTGTTGAGCAAAGCACACCGGCTTCGATATTCTAGTCGTCTGGGTTTTGATGAGAGGCATTTGGATTTATAAACCTTTTACTAGTAATCGGGTATGAAGGCCCACCTAGCTAGGTATGGGAATGATGTTTGACTTGTGGGAAAGTCAAGGTGAAGTGTTAGGAACCAGAAACACCTATATGGAAAGCGAAAACAGACTGCCATGGAATTGGTCGCTAGTCTACTCACAACTCGAATCGGAAGCAATATCACCTGGATGATCGTTGATTGTCTCACGTAACTAGCACACTTCCTAGCCATCAAGGAAACAGATAAGTTTTCTACATTTGCAGTCATCTACCTGAAAGAAGTGGTTGCTAGGCACGGGGTGCCAACCTCCATTATCTCTGATCGCGACCCACGATTTGCATCTGATTTGTGGCAAGCGATGCACAAATCCTTTGGCTCACGTTTAGACATGAGCACAGTATATCATCCAGAGACGGATGGGCAGACTGAACGCACCATCCAAACTCTTGAAGGCATGCTTCGAGCATGTGAAATCGACTTTGGCAACGGCCGGGGAAGACATCTCCCTTTTGTGGAGCTTTCGTATAATAACAGTTACCACACCAGCATTCAGGCTGCTCCGTTCGAGGCATTGTACGGACGGAAGTGCCAATCATCTCTTTGTTTGGCAGAAGTCGGAAACGGCCAAATCACTGGCACAGAACTCGTCATCGACACAGTAGAGAAGATTGCTCAGATGCGACAACGAATGGCGGCAGTTCGTGACCATCAGAAAAGCTACGCTGATAAGCGCAGGAAACCACTCGAGTTCTAAGTTGGGGATCGAGTACTACCTCAAGTCTCACCTTGGGAAGGTGTACTTCGTTTTGGTATACGAGACAAAACTCAAACCGCGATATGTTTAACCTTTCAAAATCATGGAGGGAATTGGCAAGGTGGCCTACAGATTGAATCTACCCGAAGAACTCAGTGGAGTTCACAACGTATTCCGTGGGTCGAATCTGAAGAAGTGTTTGTCAGATGAAACTCTCATAGTTCCTTTCAAGGAGCTCACCATCGACGATCAGTTCCGATTTGTCGGGGAACCAGTGGAAATCTTGGACTGGGAGGTCAAGATTCTCAACCGCACTAGGATACCTATTGTTCGAGTTCGTTGAAACTCCCGTCGTGGCCCAGAGTTTACCTGGGAACGAGAAAACCAAATGAAACACAAATATCCCCAGTTATTCGAGAACAATGAAACCACTACTGAGGCTGAAGCTACTACGGAATTTTGGGACGAAATTCCAAACCAACGGGGGGATGATGTGACACCCCAGGAAAACCAGGAAACCACGCAACCTAACTAGCTTCCTCAGTAACTACGTGCTAAATTTCGGGACGAAATTTCTTTCAAGTTGGGGATGATGTGACAACCCGCACTTTCAGATTACCACTGCTTCATTATTATTATTATTATTATTATTTTGTCTAGTCAAGTTAAACTCAATGCTCGTCCGCGCTAACTTTTCTCATAAATGGGAGTTATGTTTCTTTTATATAAATATAACAATAATAACAATTTGTTGCACAATGATATGATATAGGTACGATTACATGTATGAACAAGTTTTGCGAGACTCATTGGAAATTGTGATATGCATGTATATGTGATGTGTTATATATGAAGTTTTACCTTGATTGTGTTTATAAGATTACATGAACGAGCATGATTATATGATTGTGAGTTGTTACATATTAGATGATACGCGTTTAGAGTTTATGTATATTCAACCCCACACTTGTACTCGGAGCCGTAGAACCCGTCTGACCACACTAACCAATCCTGTTCTAAGCCCACTTTTCCTAAACCCAAACTAACTAAGCTAAGCCCAAACTAACCAAGCCCAACCCTTGTAATTGAAGATCTGGTCGCATACATGCATGTATACGGATTTTACTTTGGTATTTGAAATAAAACACATCAAACCCTACTTTCTTTTGGGACGACAGCAGGAAGGGAATCCAAGCTCAGTCGCAACCCCTCCCCCTCATGTTATCTATCTCCATCTTCCCGTCTCGTGCGTCTGGTTAGTATCCTTATCCCTATTCCACTCATGTATGTATGTGCTGTATAAATCAATGATGATGTTCAGTAATGGATGATGATTCTAATGATTCAGACTTGCTTGATGATAAATAATTGTTAATTAATGTTATTCGATTTGTGTGTATGAGACAACCGATGATGATGATATGATAATAAATATGAGTTAGGGTTTTCATGCTAAATATGTTTGACCATAAGAATGGGGTAACAATTAACGTGGCAAAGTAATAAAGGTTCTGATAAGAAAATGGTATTTTAATAATAAGGGTTATGATGGTTATAGGGGTTTGTGAAACCGAACAGAATGTTATGAGCTTTGTTTTCTTTTGTCGAGTAGCATAGGTGGGTTAGTGGTATAATAATAAACTGATGCATCGAAATTAGGAGTGTTTATGATGTTATTTATTGAATATGATAACTAGGGTTCTTGTCAGTCAAAAGACGAGGGTTGCAAATATGTTACAAGGTGTACATTGACGACCTATTACGGATTAGTGTCATGATTGCTAACGATTGGGTGATGATGATAAACTACCAGTTCATAAGGCTAGTGTCAAGGATATGCATAGATTTAATTTGAATGTTTGTTATGTGCTACTCGTTGTTAATAATGGAACAATGATTCATGTGAACGATGATTTTTAGGGATCATATTTAGAATGGTCTTGATAGTATGAATGTAATCGAGGGTTGTGTGTTGACCATATGAGTCAAGTTTTGAACGATTGAATTGCGAGATACGATGATTGTGAATTATGATCAGATTTAATGTTGTTAGCGTATTGTTATTTGGTAAACGGTTATTCGGGTTTAGAAATCTAACATACTATTTGATTCAAAATGAAAAATTGTTTTGATATTGATTGTTGTTGCGAACTTCCTTTGGGCCGGTGCTATTGGGCCACATACACACACATGTATATAACACACAACTGGGCCGAATGGTTCAAGTGATCGGATAAAATCACCCATTTAGGTGTTTAATGGTTTGAGCTGTCGAAGTGGTTGCATGAGATGTAAACTTTACACATGACTCGAATACTTGTTACTTGCTGTTATGAACTGTGTGTTACATGATCTCTTGATTTCGACCTGTCTAATGATATGAGATTTATGTGTACCCTGCATGTGCGTTATATATGGAAAATACGTGAATTATGTGTATGCGAAACTGACAATCTTTGGTAACCACGTTAGGATTTGGTTGACCAACTGGGAACTAGTAAGTAAATTAACAATCCGAGCAAACCAAGGTGAGTTCACACTCTTAAGGCATGGGATTCCTAGTGGGTTGGGAATGGGATTTAGAAGCTAAGATGAAACATGTATATTCACCACTAATAGACTACATTAAACCTGCGTATTCTCGGATTGGGAAGAATACGTACCTCCGTCCTCGGATTGGGAAGGACGCCTACACTAAACCTGCGTATTCTCGGATTAGGAAGAATACGTACCTCCATCCTCGGATTGGGAAGGACGACTACATTTAACCTGCGTATTCTCAGATGGGTAGAATACGAACCTCCGTCCTCGGTTGGGAAGGACGCCAATATATATAACTAGTCTAGTGGATAACATGGGGTAGCCCCCACTGGTTATGGTTTGGGAAACAAAGGAACTGATAAATAACTAGTTTTCAAATGAACTTATGGTTTTTGAAACAACTTTAAACTGGACAACCAACTGTGAACTCGCTCAACTTTGTTGTTGACTCGTTGTTACATGCCTTGCAGGCCATTAAGAGCATATTGTTGGAACTTGCTGTCTGGAAAGCTGGAGTGGTCATGGGTCGAGATACATGGAATCGCAACACAAGACTAATGGTTTTTACATGTGGTTTATAAACACGTAACGAATGAATTATGCTTCCGCTGTATACTATGTATTATTTGTAGTTAATGAATGAAAGTTTTCTTTAATCATATTTATGAGTTCAATGTGATTGGTGGCTTGGATTCTGGTCAGTCACGCCTCCTACGGTGATACTCCGCTTGTGGATTTTGGGGGTGTGACAGAAATTGCCGGCGGAGATGATGGATTCAACGTAGTGAGAGAAGGGGACGACGGTGGCCTTAAAGAGAGAGAAATAACCACATCAGAACAATTTTCGTTCTCTAATCTCTATGAGAGATTCATAAAGAGGAAATTTTTAAGGGGGGTCGGTACGATATCGGTGACTCCCTCGGGGAGTTGGTTACACCGAGCGGTGAATTGGCGCCGGCAAGATTTCAGTGAGCGGGAGTGGGTAATTCGGTGTATAGTCACCGTTGCAGGAAGAGGAGGGAAGGAAGGGGGGGGGTTAATGGTGGGTCCCAACCCCTTTCAACCAATCATATTTTAAAAAAAAATTATTTTACCACTCTCCAAGTGTTTGAATCACTGCAGTGATTGAGTGCAAAATGAGAAGTGGAATGGGGACTTGACATGGTATGATATTATTGGGTAGACGGTAACTAAAACACCCTAAAGTGATTGAATGATACCCTCCACCCTGAGAGGTAATAGGTGTAATGGATACTAATTCTTTTGATAACATGTTTGATCAAAATGGACAACCTCCCAGATTAGCCATTAACATGAAACCACCACTCAAAACACTATTCATTTAGTTTTGTTATTAATAGATAGAGATAAAGGTTTGTATTATTTCCACACCACATCCTTTTTATTCTATCTCTTTCTAAATCTATCTATGTATATATAGATAAACATAGAGTGGAGGGATGTGTGAATATTAACACACTTAATTTAACATGTTGTGTAGAATGTTTAAGTGTGTTAACGAGGGCCTTTGGATTGGGGCTCCTCGTCTTGGGCCGTTTTAATTGGGCTCTTGAATAAGCCCAGATAACATTGTTGCTTCATACAAACGGAACAAGAGAAAAAGGCGGGAACTTGGCACGTCAGTTCTCTTGCAGAAGGCATTTAATGCCTGTAGCTGGAAAGAGAAAGACTGTCGAAAAGAGTACGAGAATGAAGCAGACTGATCGGAGTGTCGTGCTCCGGTCAAAGATAATATTTATATACCCTAATTACCCTTAACAAATAGCTAGTGGTAGTGAGGGGTCGAACCACGAAGAGTATGTGGTTTGTGTACGGATTTGATTGAATTATGAAGTTGTCACAATTATGAAGATTGTTAAGATATATTGTTGTGTTTTTGTTTGATTGGAATATGTGAAATAGAATTACTAAAATGATTAATTAGATTAACTACTAGGGATTACTAGATGCAAGAATTGAAAATGATTGGTTGAACAATAATGGGAAAACAAGGTTCACACCTGGTTTCAACAATTGCAAGACTTAGGGTTACTATGTGTTTTAATTAGTTTTACTTGAAGTAGTTCATTAACGGGTCACAATCACAAAGCTTAGGTGTCAATCGCTATCAACGTCGTAAACAACGGACCATGATACACTTCGTTACTTTGGACTAGCAAATCCTATCGAAAGACAAGGCATAAATACGTGTATTCGTTTCACAAAGTCAAATTTAATCATTCACTCAACAGTTTGCAAATTCAATACCAACGTAGGAAAATTGTCTAAGATTCAAATGCAATTCAAGTTGTCACAAAACAATTAACACACATAATAAACCCTAAACCTTACAAAAGTCTACACCGGGGTGAAACCTCCAAGGAATTAGCCGAGCATGATCGAAGAAACTTGATCACCGGATGTTGAAAGCTTGACTTAGATCATCGTGAAGCGTCAAGATGGATTGATGGATAGAGGTTAGGTTTTTAATTGAATGATGATGGTGAATGGATGCGTGGATTGGTAGGTTGGGGAATTGGTGAAGCTAGGGTTTTTTTTTTTTTTGAAATTAAGAAGATGATGATGAATTGTTCTTGATTCCGGTTATAGAGAGGATGGATGGTGGAATGGTAGGTGATCGATCTTGAGTTTTTGCTCCAAGATAATGTTCAAAACTCAAAAACAAAGTGTAACTCCTCGTTCAATGCCAAAAGGACCAATAAAACTCGTTCATTCAACATGGGACCCGATCTGCACGTTTCAGCAATCCCCAACCCGTCGGCGACGGGTATGGGGTCGTCGGCGACGGGTTCTCACAAATCGAAATCTGGCCGACGGTCTATTTGACTGTTTACGGTTCGTTTGGCTGACGGCAATTTCCAGCGGGCGTCGCCGACGGCTTGGGGCCCGTCGGCGACGGGTTCTCTAACCTTCATTTTCTGATTTTACGTGTTTCGCTCCCGTTTGATCCGTAACGCGTTCCGGTGCTCCGGTTTTCGACCCGGTGACTCGTAAAGCTCCCAAAAGACTCCTTAAACTTCATTAAACCTGCAAACACAAATCTAATTAAAAGTAGGCTATTCAAGATTAAAACTCATGTAAAAGCATAAAGTTACACGATTACGAACACCGGTTTTCAATCACGTATCACATCCCCACACTTGTCTTTTGCTTGCCCTCAAGCAAATCTGTTTTTTTTTTTTCACGTGGGTCGAACAATGAATACACTTCCCATTCCCGAGACGAAGGTTAAGGTCTATTGTCATACAAAAGTTCAAATTCTTTACAATTTCCACATATTTACCGGTAAAGTGAATAATCACATATAATAATGGTTATCCAAGATTAACCCGCCCTTAAGACTAACAACTCATGCATATCCCTCACAATGTGCTCTCCACTCGGCTTATAATTTGGCTAATGTGTATGATGTATTAGCACTTCAATCAATTAATCGCTCAAAACCGGTTAGAACACGTACCCGCATAGGCTTGCAACTCAATCATTCTCCACCACCGATCACGAATACTAAGCACAAGTCATAAGGTCTTTATGAGGGTTGTAACGGGGCTAGGCTAAGGGTAGGAATTAGGATATTTTAAAGTGGCTAAGGCGATGAAAATTCGATTTTTATTACAAACTACTAAATTAACAAAACTAAATATAAACATCACTATGGGCAATAATCTTTCACCCTTTTATTCAACAACTACTAACACTTCTTTTTGTGTTTTTCTTCAACGATTTTCCATTCTTTTTCGCACATTTTCTGTTTATTTTTTTTTATGAATCACAACAACTATACAAACTTAAGCTCCTATAATCGAATTTTCATCACACGGGTTTAAAAAGAAAAGGTTTAAGGCTATGGGCTATAGGGTGGTCAAACGAAAAGATTAGGCTCAAAATTGGCTACTAAGGGATTTTTTTTTTGGGTAAGGATATAAAAATGGTGTAAAAGGAAAAGGTTTACCTAATGCCTTAATCATTCTCATGCTTGTATTCGGTCTATGGTCTCAAACGTATCAAAAGTTGCAAGTTCTACAATACGAGACTAATGGTCCACTCAAACAAAGAAACATGTAAATGTAAATCTATGATGTAAAAGTGGCTCAAACCTCACGTATAAGGGTATGATATGTGATATGCATCAAATGCTAGTTCCTTAGGCGAATTATTCCCAAATAACCACCCGCTAAATACCCGTTATGCTTATTAATTTGAACTTGACCATGACAAAAGACCAAATGGTTTGTGACATCCCTCGTTGACTTGGTTACTTGTGCTTTTAAGATCGCTCTTGAAACAAGAAATTTTGAAAAATTTTTGAAATTTTCCCCCATCCCCACACTTGAGGTGAACATTGTCCTCAATGTGTAGTATTTAAATGAACGGGTCAAAATCTAAAAATTTTACTACTCCCCCATCCCCACACTCGAGGTACATATTGTCCTCAATGTGTAAGAAATAGAGTTTTAACGCACAAGGGATGTGACACGGCTAATTCCCCCAAAAATTTCAGCCCGGAAAAAAAATAATATACAAAATACATTCCACTTATTTGCTAATCTAAAGATCAAAAGTAAAAAGAAACGTATGCACCTGGCTTTTGAGCTCATTCTTCGTATGCTCTTCTCCTCTTCATGAAAGCGGTTGTCCCACGAACCCAATGTACCTACAAATCTTAACCCTTGTGTAGAAGCATGCTTCTCACAACCATTTAAAATTTGTTAGTTAACTAGTTCTACCACTTTTATGAAAACATTACCAAGCTATACGTTATTTCACTTTGATTTATGTGGAAAATAATTTACAACAACAATAAACCTAACTCACTTTCGTAGGAATCACGGTTGCATTTAGCTTATGCAACAAGCCCTTTTAAACCCCCCAATAGCTTGGGAGGATGAGAGGTCTCGTGAGGGTTATATAGGGAACACACCCACAACGTTCATTTAACTAGGCGAAAATAAATAACATGAAATAAAAAATAACGGAAACAAAATAATATACAACAACAACAACAACAAAAACATACCATACCTCTACCGCTGATATCGCTCGTTGGGATCAACTGGCGGGTTTGGCTGGTATTGATAACCAGTGAGGGCCTCAAACATCTCCGTATAGTCATCGAGTGGGTTTGACTCTCCTTGTGGTGGTGGTTGGTAAGGGATCGGAATGAAACTAGACCCGACTGCCTCGGGCCAATGAGGGGTAGGATTGGATGGGCCTAGTGGATGAGGAAGATTGGGGTAATCAGTCCACCCCGAGTGTTCGGCGTACGGGAGATCGGCTTGAAGGTCTCTTTGATGGTGCTCCTGATCGTGGAGTATCTTGGTGTTGTTAATCGCCATTTGGTGAGAGACAACCATAGCTCTCCATCGGCGTCGTTCCAATTCTCTTGCTTCATTTTGACGCGTTGCCTCTGCTTCCTCCCATGCCCGTCTTCGGGCTGCCTCATCCTCTTGCATCTTCACCAACTGTTCCATGTGTGACCTCTGCATTGCTTGGAACAGTTGTTGCTCTTCCACAAACTTATCCATTCTCTCCCGATGGGCTGCTTGGACTGCCCAAAACTCTTGCATTTGGGGTCCCTGTGACTCCTCATAGGCTTCCCTCCTTCGGTTATACTCTCGGCCTTCACCTATGCATGCAGAGACATTGTCATATATCTCTTGCTGTCCCCGATCAAAATTTTTGTAGGAAGGCACCCGTCTAATGTTCACAAAACCCGCCACATCTGCATTAATTTCTCTATGCGGCCTCATGTATCTTTGTCTTGGTCTTTGTGGACCGGAGGGTTCAACTTCCTCATCTTCATCACCCATCTCTTCATCTTCTCCCGATTCCGGTGGTGCCCCTGAAGTAAGGAACTCATACTTATGACCCAACCTGTCGGCCACAACATACTTGTTCCCCGAGAGTTTAACTTCTATATTCCAGTTCTTCTTCATGGAGGCCTTGTTAATTTCCTCCAACGGTTTAGTTACCCATAGTGATTCCGGAGGTAAGCAATTTTGTTGAACAATCATGGCACTAATGAGGCGTGCGTATGGAATAAAACGCCTCTGGGATGACTCCCGAGTAGCCCACGTATTCATCATCACTAAAAAGTTTAAAATTTCGGAAGAAAAACACTAAACATATGATAATCAAGCATAAATTTAAGGAGAATCCATACCTTTGATGTTGTTAGACAAGAAGAACTAAGAAAAGATGGAAAGCAAGCAACTTGATGAACACCCTTTCAAAAACCCGAAATTACACGCCCAGAAATCTTGGAAACTAGCAAGAATTGATGAAAACCGTGTTGGGGGTTTTGTTCCTCTCGAAAAATCACACAAGATGGACTAAAAAAATCAGTTGATTTGGTGGAGATTTGATGAAGTTATGAAGACTAGAAGGATTAGGGTTCTTGGTGGAGAATGAGGAAGAAGATGATGGTAGGTGAGTGTTTTAGAGAGAGATGGCAGGGATTTAGTTGAGTTAAATGATGTAAGGTGATATGGGTCGATTATGTGGTCTTAATGGAGTTTGGTGTATGTTTTGATGGGGTTTAGAAAGGTTTAATTCGGTTTTAAACGTGATGGAGCGAGCTGGTGTCGGAGCACAAACCGAAGCCCGTCGCCGACGGACACAACCCCGTCGCCGACGGGTTGCCAAAATCAACTTAAGGGCCGACGCCCTATGTTCCTGGATACGAGTAATTGGTGCCGACGGGTAATTCCACAAGCCGTCGCCGACGACCCATCACCCGTCGCCGACGGGTTCAAATTTTTTTATTTTTTTTTTAAATAGGGAGAAATTTATGTACTTTTTTTAGAGGGCTATATACAAACAAAATTCCTAAAAACAATTAAAATTCTTTTTGTAAATTTTTATAAGTTAAATTTTTAAAACACGCAAACCGTTAACGGTCCTACCATCCCCCGAAAAATCATGTATTGTCCTCAATGCACATAACAAAGCCTAAAAACATACCTTGTGTCTTCATGACCCATTCGGAATGTCCGAACTTCACACAATCAAGAGAGATTAGTATGAAACGAAAACGATTATATCCAACACACAAACAATTAAATAGTTATACATAACTTTACATGAAACGTTACCGGTCCTTTTCATTCGACCTCATAAACCGGAATGCTTACCACGAAGCTCACCGATTCCTTGTTTTCGTCCACTTTTCCGTTATCTTCGAGGAACGGTTTTAGTCGGTGACCATTAACCGTTTGCCGTATCCCATCCTTCGGGTCCTCGATTGTAACATCACCCAATTGTCCGACCCGGGTGATCACATACGGGCCCATCCACTTGCTCTTAAGCTTTCCGGGAAAGTACTTAAGCCGAGAATTATATAGCCAAACCTTTTGACCCACTTCAAATTCCTTTGGCTTCAACTTCGCATCATATGCCCTCTTCATATCATCCTTGTACTTCGAGGCGCACTCATACGCTTCTTCCCTAAGCTCCTCCAACTCACAAAGCTTTAGCTTTCGCTCTTTTCCTGCATCGTCATATTTCATATTAACCTCTTTAATAGCCCACCAAGCACGATGCACGAGTTCAACCGGTAAATGACAATTTCGCCCATAAACTAAGCGATAAGGTGTAGTTCCAATAGGTGTTTTATGAGCCGTTCTATAAGCCCATAAAGCATCATTCAACTTCGTCGGCCAATCCTTTCGGTCGGGTCGAACGGTCTTTTGCAAAATTTCTTTAATTTGCCTATTGGAAACCTCCACTTGACCACTTGTTTGTGGGTGGTAAGGGGTAGCGATTCGATGGTCAACACCATACCGTTTCAAGAGTTTGCCAAAGTTAAAATTCTTAAAGTGAGATCCCCCATCACTAATGATCACTCGGGGAATCCCAAATCTCGAAATTATATTTGTTTGTACAAAATTGCAAACAACGGTATGGTCATTTGTCTTGGTGGCAATCGCTTCGACCCACTTGGATACATAATCAACCGCCACCAAGATGTATAAGTTGCCATACGAATTAGGGAATGGGCCCATGAAATCGATCCCCCACACATCAAAAATATCTACAATGAGGATCGGTTGCATGGGCATTTCATCCCTTTTTGAGATACCCCCTAACTTTTGACATTCAACACAATTTTTAGCAAAGTTAAAAGCATACTTGAAAATAGTCGGCCAATAAAGACCGCTATTGAGCACTTTGTGCCCGGTTTTGTGACCACTGAAATGGCCCCCACAAGCAAATGAATGCAAGTGCATCAAGACACTAGGAATCTCCTCGTCGGGTATGCATCTTCGAACGACTTGATCCGGACAAAACTTGAATAAGTCCGGTTCTTCCAACGTGTAGTACTTGATTTGAGAAAGGAAGTGCAACCTCTTCCTTCTATCCCAATGAGCCGGCAAGTCACCTGTAACCAAATAGTTAACAATATTAGCATACCATGGTAATATTCCAACTTTTAAAATTTGCTCATCGGGAAAGCTCTCATTAATCTCTTCACGGGAAGAATCCTCCTCCACAACCAATCGAGACAAGTGGTCTGCAACCACATTCTCACTCCCTTTCTTGTCTCTAATCTCCAAGTCAAACTCTTGTAGCAAAAGAACCCATCGGATTAATCTCGGCTTTGCATCCTTCTTGTCCATTAGATACCTAACTGCAGAATGGTCGTAATAAACAATGACCTTAGTACCCCATATATAAGCACGAAATTTGTCCAACGCATATACCACCGCAAGTAGCTCTTTCTCGGTAGTTGTATAATTTAATTGTGCATCCGAAAGAGTCTTACTTGCGTAGTAAATGGCAACCGGTTTCTTATCTACCCTTTGACCCAATACGGCCCCCACCGCATAATCACTTGCATCACACATAATTTCGAATGGTAAAGACCAATTCGGTGATTGCAAGATTGGGGCCTCAACCAACTTTTTCTTCAAAATGTTAAAGGCATTTTGGAAATCTTTGTCAAAATCAAATGTTTTATCTTTTAACAATAGATTACATAGGGGTTTTGTTATATCACTAAAGCTTTTTATAAACCGTCTATAAAACCCCGCGTGTCCCAAAAACGACCGAACACCCTTAACACTTGTAGGATAAGGCAAAGTGGACATGACTTGCACCTTTGCTCTATCCACCTCAATCCCACGACTCGAAACGACATGCCCCAACACAATCCCTTCTTGAACCATAAAATGGCTCTTTTCCCAACTCAAAACCAGATTTTTCTCAACACATCTTTTCAAAACTTTTTCGAGTTGGTCAAGGCATGTATCAAATGATGGTCCAAATATTGAGAAATCATCCATGAAGATTTCCAAAGACTCCCCCACCATATCTGAAAAGATACTCGTCATACACCTTTGAAAGGTGGCGGGAGCATTACAAAGTCCAAAGGGCATTCGCCTAAATGCAAAAGTACCGTATGGACAAGTAAAAGTAGTCTTTGCTTGGTCTTCCGGATGTATAGCAATTTGATTGTATCCGGAATAACCATCCAGAAAACAATAAAATTTTTGTCCGGCCAATTTCTCAACAATTTGGTCAATAAATGGTAAAGGGAAACGATCTTTGGAAGTTGCAGCATTTAACTTCCTATAGTCAATACAAATACGCCACCCGGTTACCGGCCGAGTGGCGACCTCTTCACCTGCGTCATTTGTGACGACTTGAATACCCGCCTTCTTCGGAACTGTTTGTGTCGGGCTCACCCATTGGCTATCCGAGATAGGGTATATAATACCCGCATCTAGCCACTTTAATACCTCCTTCTTGACAACTTCTCGCATGTTTGGATTTAATCTCCGGTGCGTGTCACGAGAAGGAGTCATGCCATCTTCAGTGATGATCTTGTGCATCACTACCGAGGGACTAATTCCCTTCAAATCCGCAATGGTCCACCCGATAGCGGCTCTATGAGTGACCAAAATTCTCATCAACTTCTCTTCTTGCTCCCCGGTTAAGTTTGATGCGATAATAACCGGAAGCGTGCTACCGTCACCCACATAAGCATATTTAAGATGCTTAGGTAGCACCTTCAACTCCAACACCGGAGGCTCTTCCAATGACGGCTTCAACTTTGTGTCGATGCTTTCCGGAAGACTTTCCACTTGATGTGTCCAAGTGGGCCTTCCTTCTTTTGCCGCCATAACCTCCAATTCTTTCATCTCTTCATCCATGCTCCGATTTGTTTCTCATTGCAACCTGTCAAACATGAAACATTCCTCTATTGTGTTTTCCTCTTCGACACTAGTGTCACATAGAGGTATACACTCGTCAATGATGTCCGCCATGTAGCATTCATCGCTAACTAGAGGATCCGTTAATCTTGAAAAGACATTTAACCGCCACCGACGGTTACCAAAAGTCATGTCGACCGTGCCCGATTTGCAATTAATTTGGGCATTCGATGTTGCCAAAAATGGTCGACCGAGGATCACCGTTGGTTGCTTGGTTCGGTCTAAAGAAACATAATCTAATACAAGAAAGTCCACCGGATAGTAAAAGTCCTCGACCTTGACTATTACATCCGTGACTATCCCACGGGGTAGTTTAGGGGTTAAGTCGGCTAACACCACGGTGGTGTTCGACACTTGAAGTGGACCAAAATCATATTGGTCATATAAACTACCCGGCAAGATACTCACACTTGCCCCAAGATCCAAAAGTGCCCGTGTCATTTTGAATTCCCCAACTTGTATTGAAATAATGGGCGCCCCCGGATCTTGAAGTTTTGGTGGAAGTGCACCCGAAAGAATCGAACTCACGTTTTCGGTTAAATCAAGTTTCTTAGGAAACTTGTGAGTTCGCTTTTGGGTGCATAAATCTTTCAAGTATTTAGCATATGAAGGTACTTGCTTAATTGCATCTAAGAGTGGTAAATTGATTTTGACTTGTTTAAAAATTTCCCACATCTCTTCTTGTTGTGGGCCTCGTTTGTTTACCACTTTCTTAGATGGTCCCAACAAGGCTTCGGGAAAAGGGGCGGGATTAACCTCCACACCCTTTTCCTTAGCTTTTGGGACGGGAATGGTCACAACGGGTGTAGTATTATTAATTTTAACATCATTTTTCTTTGGACCCGTTTGACCATTTTTACCTTCATCATCACTCGCATCTTCCACCACCCCTTCAACAAACTCGGGTGGTGGCTCAACATCATTATCTAGGACTTGACCACTACATCAAGTAATTTTATTAATTGGTACCTCACGTGTGTTCCTAGAGTTTGACCCTTGATGCTTAGGGTTCACCGCGGTGTCACTTGGGAGCTTTCCCGTGCTTCCTCTCAATTGAGCCATTTCCTCCGTGAGTTGGCCCACTTGCTTTGCCAATGCCTCATGTGCTTTATCCCGAATCTCGTTTGTCTTCTTTATCTCCTTGATATCATGATGAGATTCTTTTATATTGTTTTGAGATTCTTTTTGCATATTCAACAAAGCATCCATTTTGGCACTCAAATCATCGCCACCGGTTTGATTGTTCGACCCGCTTCCATTACCGCCTTGATTGTTGTAATTCCTTTGGTACCCACCTTGGTAATTATTGTCCCTACCTTGGTACCCTTGGTTGTAATTTCGTTGATAACCTCCTTGGTTACCACCTTGACGGTTTTGATATGATGACCCGCTTTAACCTCCTTGGTTACCCGATTGAAAATTCGGGTTCATTTGGTTTGAAGCGTTACCATATCGGAAGTTAGGGTGATTTCTCAAACCCGGATGATAAGTGTTGGAGTTCATGTCGTATTGTTTCCTATCTCCATACACTTGGTTGACTTCTTCGGTGTAGCCACTTGACCCCGTTGGACATTGCTCGGTTGTATGCCCAATATCTCCACATTCTTCACAAACCGCAAACTGAACCGCATTTACCTCTTTCTTCTTCAGACGAGCCATTTCCCGCTCTAAAGAAGAGATTCGATCCTTGGAATCAAGATCGGGAAGTGACCGGGAAATTGGATGTTTCTTTGCTCTATCGGCCGATTCTTTTTCTTTGGACCGCTTGCTCATTCTTTCCAAGAATTCCCAATCGTCGTCTTCGTGATTGCTCAAGAGTGTTCCATTGCTTGTTGACTCAAGACGGTTCCATGTGTTGTCATCTAAACCCCGTACAAAGCACTTAACCAACTCCCACTTCTCGATTTGATGATGTAGGCATCTTCGCATCATTTCTTTAAATCTTGTAAAGGCTTCATGCAACGGCTCGCCCGATAATTGGCGAAAAGACCTAATTTCATCACGAGCATCATCAGTCTTCGCCATAGAATAGTATTCATCTAGAAAAGCTTGTTGCATTTCTCCCCATGTGCGGATGCTATTGGCCGGGAGTGTAAGGAACCATTGCTTCGCTTTGTCTTTCAATGAGAATTGGAACAAACGAAGTTTAACCTCCTCTAGTGCAAAATTATGCCCCCCTATAGTGCTGCAAATGGAAGAAAACTCTGTCAAATGTGTGTACGGTTCGTCGTTAGATCTTCCATTAAAATGAGGAAGTATGTTGATGTAATGTGGTTTACAATCAAACATCCTCCTCTCACAAACGATTGGTGAGTCATTCTCGGTGACAACCGGCCTAAAACGATCATTCACTCCCCGTGGAGGTCGTTGACGACGATGGGGACCGTTAACTTCTTGATCGACCGGTCTTCTATTATCCCGTCTTTCACCTCTTCGATCATCTCTTCGATCCTCTCTTCTATTATCCCTTGGGTTACCACCTCCCACGAAACGAGGAATCCGGTTAGGGTTTACATTGTTGTTGTTATTATAAAACCCATCATTCTGGTTCCGTTGGTCATTGTTTCGTGGTTGACGGTTGTTCCCATAACCATCATTTCTTCCACCTCCGTAACCGTATTCGTCGTCCCCAACGTAGTTGGCATTTTGGTAGCCAAATTCCTCATCATCATACCTCCTAGCGTTGTAGACGTTTCCCCTATTCACGTAGCCCCAATCTTCATCATCGTTAGCCCTATCATCATAGTATCCCCCGTCATCCGAATTTTCCGTATGAACACTCACATGTTCCGGTGATTGATAACCGGGAACACTATACGGTTCATCATCGGGGATTGCATTCCTCAAGTCATCGATGTTGAAGAATGGGTCTTCATTTGTGGGATTGCCACGATCACGATTTCCCTGACGGTCGGAATTGACATTCCGGTCATCTAGGTTGATGGGTAAAGAGGTTTGTCGATGAAGGTTTTGTTGTTGAGGTGTTCTTTGATTGTGGTTGGGATTTTGGTTTTGGAAAGGTGGTGTGGGTGGTCCGGAATTGTTGTTATTACCACCCGGTCGCTCTGGAGGTATAGGTTGAATATTTGGAGCGGGATTGAAATTGCCTCGGTATTGAAATTGGTTCGGATTTTGATTTTGGTTGAAGTTTTGGTTGGAGTTTTGGTTCGCCATTGAATCGGTTTCAATGGATGGTGTATGTTGTGGTGTGTTGGTGGTTTGATTAAAAGCAAGTGTTGTTTCTAACCGGCTTGCTAGATTTCTTCTTGCTACCCTTTCGATTTCCGGTTCGTAGACTAAAGGTGAAGTCCTCCCGGAGTTCCGCGTATGCATGCACTACCTGTAACCTGCACAAGTAACACACCCGCGTAAAAAGGAAAAAAGACAAAGTGCAAAAAGAAAGCTAAACAATTTAAACAGTTAATCACGCAAATTCAAACAATATCCAAACACAAAGCGCACGCACTCCCCGGCAGCGGCGCCAAAATTTGATCGGAGTGTCGCGCTCCGGTCAAGGATAATATTTATATACCCTAATTACCCTTAACAAATAGCTAGTGGTAGTGAGGGGTCGAACCACGAAGAGTATGTGGTTTGTGTACGGATTTGATTGAATTATGAAGTTGTCACAATTATGAAGATTGCTAAGATATATTGTTGTGTTTTTGTTTGATTGGAATATGTGAAATAGAATTACTAAAATGATTAATTAGATTAACTACTAGGGATTACTAGATGCAAGAATTGAAAATGATTGGTTGAACAATAATGGGAAAACAAGGTTCACACCCGGTTTCAACAATTGCAAGACTTAGGGTTACTATGTGTTTTAATTAGTTTTACTTGAAGTAGTTCATTAACGGGCCACAATCACAAAGCTTAGGTGTCAATCGCTATCAACGTCGTAAACAACGGACCATGATACACTTCGTTACTTTGGACTAGCAAATCCTATCGAAAGACAAGGCATAAATACGTGTATTCGTTTCACAAAGTCAAATTTAATCATTCACTCGACAGTTTGCAAATTCAATACCAACGTAGGACAATTGTCTAAGATTCAAATGCAATTCAAGTTGTCACAAAACAATTAACACACATAATAAACCCTAAACCTTACAAAAGTCTACACCGGGGTGAAACCTCCAAGGAATTAGCCGAGCATGATCGAAGAAACTTGATCACCGGATGTTGAAAGCTTGACTTGGATCATCGTGAAGTGTCAAGATGGATTGATGGATAGAGGTTAGGGTTTTAATTGAATGATGATGGTGAATGGATGCGTGGATTGGTGGGTTGGGGAATTGGTGAAGCTAGGGTTTTTTTTTTTGAAATTAAGAAGATGATGATGAATTGTTCTTGATTCCAGTTATAGAGAGGAAGGATGGTGGAATGGTAGGTGATCGATCCTGAGTTTTTGCTCCAAGATAATGTTCAAAACTCAAAAACAAAGTGTAACTCCTCGTTCAATGCCAAAAGGACCAATAAAACTCGTTCATTCAACATGGGACCCAATCTGCACGTTTCAGCAATCCCCAACCCGTCGGCGACGGGTTCTCACAAATCGAAATCTGGCTGACAGCCTATTTGACTGTTTACGGTTCGTTTGGCTGACGGCAATTTCCAGCGGGCGTCGCCGACGGCTTGGGGCCCGTTGGCGACGGGTTCTCTAACCTTCATTTTCTGATTTTACATGTTTCACTCCCGTTTGATCCGTAATACGTTCCGGTGCTCCGGTTTTCGACCCGGTGACTCGTAAAGCTCCCAAAAGACTCCTTAAACTTCATTAAACCTGCAAACACAAATCTAATTAAAAGTAGGCTATTCAAGATTAAAACTCATGTAAAAGCATAAAGTTACACGATTACGAACACCGGTTTTCAACCACGTATCACAGACCGCCGGAAAGAGGACGAGCACAATATCACCCAATGTAAGCATTCAATTCTCCTTACACTCAACCTACACTCACACTTCATTTACTCCGGACATTCTCCGGATCACATTTAATACATTCAATCTAGGGTTCACACCAAGGATATTCCGGAGACCATTACTCGTAGGAATAGACTCCATTTTCTCCGGCAAGCTTTCTTATTCTCACGCGGAGCTTGATCACAGATCCCCCCATCGGGGCCCTCAGTGACGAGGCTAACGGTGTTTTATTTTGCCGGTTAACAGGAAAGGCCCATCGGAGCGTTGAAGAGACTCGTTGACCTCAATTCAGAGATCAGGAACTCAATAAAGTGTATGAATGCCATATTGCCACATATATATTTTTTTTCTATACGGATTACTTTCAAGATTAATTTAGGTATTACTGTTATCACATTTATTATCATAGTGTAAATGATAAGAAATGTGATAACAGTAATACCTAACGGTAGACTTGTACCATTTCTTTTTTTAACATCATATTTTTATCCAAACACTACCTAAATTTGTATTTATCACATATGGTACCACTAGACCCTTTGGTCATGAATAGTAGACTTGTACTGTTGTACATAAGATTATGGGGTGTGAAGGAGGTAAGTCCTTAGAGGATGTCCCTCCACGTCATCGCCACATTAACATCCAATAAGAATGCCCCTTCAAGGATGGACCAAGGGGATAGAGGACGGGTCTCCCCTCATTTTTTTTTAATTCAACATGTTTATTTTAACATTTAATAAGTTATGAAATAAGATCATTAATATTAAAAAAACATTACATAAAAAAAACATAACTTAAAAAAAATTCTAGATTGGGAAAAATTAAAAATCCTAAGAATTCCATTTTTAGCGATATTTTCTTTTATTTTACGCAAAATTGGACGTTCTTCTTCCGGATACGAGTTGATATCGGTTGTCATTATCTCCCATTCCTTTAGTTCTACCGCCTCTTGCTTCAACGAACTCGTTCGTCCACTTCACGTTGCTTCGCTTGTGCCTTTCGGGTTGTGACCTTGGTATATGCTTTGAACTGGGCCATCAAGTCGTCCATTTTCTAACCGCCCCCGATGAGGCTTTTTTTTACAGCCGCTGCCTTTTGGCTTTGTCCCTTCTTGGCGGACGTGCTTCCTCTCGAACTACGTGTTTTTCTTCGTCAAATTTCGGCTCGTCGTTTATATTTATCCGACATCGTGCATCCGAGCCCCCAACACTATAACTTCCGGTCTCCGAAGTTTTTGTTCGTTTAGCGCTTGCAACCTCGTTTGGAACCGGCACCCACTTCTTATTGGTTTGCATAACCTCCCATTCCCAGACGTGTGGGGAAACGACCCGATGCTCATCTTCATATCTACGCATCGCCTCTTTAAAAACGTCTTCGTCACTCCACCCACTTGTAACTTTTTATAGACTAAATGTAATAAGCTAATTTCTAATAACCTTTTTATTCATATACTTTATATTAATTAATTATTTAAAAAGCAAACTTTAGTAATAATGATTTCTTTCATCTTCTAGTCTATTTTTTACATTTTCATCCTTCAATTAAAATCAGTTATTATTCTTCTCTTATTTTAACCAACTAGTGGGTTACATTCGTGCTCTGCGGCGGGGTGACCCAAATTTTAATGAAAACGTAGACGTAATAGTAAAAATAATGTTAATGGCAGGAATTCGTTTAATATTGGTTCGGTTCATTAAGATACCAACACTTACCGAAAGAGAAACAAAAAAAAGTCATGATACGACCAAAAAAAATACCGAGATGTGTTTACATCTATTGAAACAATATAAACGAATATCAATTTCGGTACTAACATTATTCGGTCATTAATAGACCGTTCGTTTTGTTATATGTAGAACACTAGGTTCGACTAAAACTTAAAAAAAAACAAAAAATAGAAAAGAAAAAAGGAAAGATGAAAAAAAATTCATAAAGGACAAAAATCACAAAAGGAAAAAAATTACTGTAATTAAGACTTCATAAATTATATATATAATAAGAATTTGAGTTAATTGCCAAAATTGTACCTGAGGTTTGGGCGCATTTGCCATTTTCGTCCAAAATGACACTTTTGTACCAAATTGCCCCCAACGTTTATAACTTTTTGTCATTTTCATCCAAACCACTAACTTAGTTTATTTTAGCTGTTAAGTTGAGGATATTTGAATGAATATGACAAATATAAAACCACAGGGACGATTTTGGCAATTTACTTAAACCCTTTTTAATTTCTTTTATTAATTTTTGTTACATATATAATAAAAAAGAATATACATGGAGTTTTTAGAAGAAAAAATTAATAGTTTTTTCACATATTTTTTATAAATTTTCATCCAAATCACTAACTCAGTTTATTTTTTCTGTTGAGGTGAAGAATGTTTTAAATAATATAAATTAAGACAGAAATTAATTTACAGCTTCTTTATATAAATCGGTTTTATAAAGAGAAAACGTCATTGGTGTGCAATTGTAACACCCCAAAAATGGGTTTGGTAATTTAAACCCGGTTAATATAAAGGAACGGGTAAAATACCGTTAGGGGAAAAAGTGAACCCGTAAATGAACATTAACTAGGAATAATTAACCTAGTTGAATATTAGTATCGTTGGTATTAAACAAAGGGTTGTAGCCTTATTTAATTAAAACGAAACATGAGGGACCAAAGTGAACAACTTGAAAGTTGTTTTATTAAAAGTAAACAACACACACATAGACACACATCGTGTGTGTGTGTTCATCAACGAGCAGGAGGCTCCCAAGGAGCCTCAAACCCTAACTTCATCTTTATGCTCAAATTGAAAGGCAAGATGACGCTTAAAATCATAACCGAGCATGGATAAATGATCACCATCACGAGGGGATCATAAGGTATGTCTTAAATCTAAGATTTGTGATCATGGGTGAAGTGGGTTATGTTCTAATCCGTGAGTTAATATGAAATTAACCATGTACAAGGGTTAGAATCCTCGTATAGAACATGGGTTACGTATGTTTTGTGTTAATTTGATGATTAGAGGTAAAACCCGTTAGTTATGGTGAAGATGATAACTAGAATCACCACCTATGTCCAAGTCTTGTGGAAAGATTGATGTATTATCTGGGTATGATGAATTCTTGTTAGATGAATTAGGAGAAATATGATGATGCTAGGTTTGATGTTTATGTGTTAATGATACTTGCTGATTAGTAAGAAGATTTGATGAAATATGAATGAACTAGGAAGATTATGCATAAACTAGTTGTACATGGTGCCTAGGAAGTAGTACACACACCACGTGTTTGATGAAATGTCTAAATGACAATAATAGGTGAAGGTTGTGTTATAATGATGTTGAGTATGCTATATGCTTGTTTGAATCGGCTAATGAAATACATATGTGAGATATGAACTTGATATGATCGTTCATATGAATAATCATGTATGCTAATAAGGATGTAAATGTAATGACATGAAAGTATAGGAATCATGTCAAGATGGATGGGAGCGTGGAAGGCTAACGGGACAAGAAGACTCAAGTAAGCGAATGCAAATACGGACACGTAAGGTAAGTAAATCCCGGACTTACACTTTAGATGTAAAATATATTGTAGTATGATGATTATTGTGATACATGTGAGAAAGTATTTAACAATGGAAGTAAATAGGTAAGTTTACGGAAAAAGGAGTCGATAGTGGATAGGGAAGTATAATGATGCTAATTGTTTTCTGTTAAGAAAGAAATGGAAGTGCAGGTATACTAATAATGGAGAATGAAGGTTAAATATGGAAGTCAGACGAGAGTGTACGAATGGAGGGACGAATGGACTCATATGAACGAGAATAAGAGATGTTGATGCTTGATTATGCACGTTTTAAAATATATATATTATGTCACTGGTTACTAATGAAGTAATTGGTTGTGGTGACTGTAGGTTGTACAGGTTTATGAATGTTTGCTCAAGATGTGTACGCGGTTGAAGATCGAGTCAAGGCATGGATTGTACGTGGGTGTGTATGTGGTCACTTAATTCGATATACGTATGTTAGTTTTTAATTAATTTATAAAAAGGGATTAATGTATTTAAGTGAAAGAAAGAATAACTTATAAAGAAATTTTTAGTATGTATTTTCCGCTGTGTTAAATTTGGTTAGAACGTGTTAGGGCGTTACAGCAATACATAACAATCGATTACAACTTTTAGTATTTATCAGTTGTAGAGATAGAAAAAAAATTTGTTGGATCTGAGTTTGATTTTGATTGTATTTTACGTTTGAAATTAAGATGAAGATGGATGAGTTGTGCAGCGGATTTAAGATGAAAACAAACTTTGCATACAATCAAACGAGAGTATTGCTTTGATCAAGACATTTTCTACAAAGAACCGAAAGATTGAATTTAGTTTCAACACCGATTACAATGTAATGCTTAATACAAACTCCCCCTCAGCCAGAGCTCAGCGTTTGTTCGTGCAGGAAAACAAGTTTGCAAAGAGCTAATAGAACAGTAAAGAGCACTGTTCTATTTATAGGCACTAGCAAACCACTGAGCATCTAAGCTGACGTCACCATGAAAGTGACATCTAACCTCCTAACAAACTCTAACCTCTGATCTATACAAAACACTACTATATTACATTACATTACATTACATTACATTACATTACATTACATTACATTACATTACATTACATTACATTACATTACATTACATTACATTACATTACATTACATAAAAGACACTTAAACAACTGCTGCATCCTTCCACTGCTGTGAACCCGGCAGTGCTTGTCCGGATCAGCAGTACTTGACTCAAGGCAGTAGATTGAGCAGCAAATCTTTAGTCTTCCATCAGCCTTTACTAGAGCAGCAGATTGACGGTCAGTGGCTTGTACGATCAGTAGATAGGAGGTCAGCAGATGTTGAAACCACTTTCAAGGGGAGAGACTTGTATGTAACATCTGCTTATTCTGGATCCACTGATCTGACCCAGTTTTGGCTTTAATTAGCTGTTCCTCTGGTAGGGTTCGATCCCAACAAAATTGTAAAACGTTACATATTTTTTAAATGTGTTGAGCACCTAGGAAATATGTTGGTAGAAATAAAATATTTATTTAATTAAGATTATGAGGGTAACAAACTAATACTTATTCTGAGTGGCTTGAGTAAAGAAACTTTTGGTTCATAGCATTATAATTACAATTTGGTGGGTAATTTTAAGGTTTGGTAACGATACGTTGTTTGATAGAGGGGGGGGGGGGCACTGGCTTCTGTTTTTCCTTATGAGCGAATTTAAAATAGTAGAATATTAATTACAAACTAGGTACATATGATAAGATTTTTTATTTGACCTTTTTCAATAAGGTCACCAACATTTTAGTTTTATAAAATTTATAGGTTTAAGTAGATTTTATTTTTATAAAACTGATCTATATAAAAAATTAGAAATTAATTTCTGTCTTAGTTTATAAACATCATTCGCCTTAATAGAAAAATTAACTTAGTTAGTGGTTGGATGAAAATTTATAAAAATTATGTGACAAATCTATTATTTTTTTCATATAAAAATTGCATGTAATTCTTTTTTATTATATATGTAACAAAATTAATTAAATAAAAGAAATTTAAAAGAGTTTGAGTAAATTGCCAAAATCGCCCCTGTTGTTTTATATTTGCCAGTTTCATCCAAATATCCTCAACTTAACAGAAAAAATAAACTAAGATAGTGGTTTGGTTGAAAATGACAAAAAGTTACAAACGTTGAGGGCAATTTGGTACAAAAGTGTCATTTTAGACGAAAATGACAAACCTGCCCAAACCTCATAGACGATTTTGGCAATTAACTCGAAGAATATATATTTTATTCCAGTGTCTCCAGTAAATTTATTATTCAACCATTGAACTTTAATAAAATAAAATTAGTTACATGTAATTTAATCATTTTTTTTCTTATGTTTTATTTTATCACTCAATCATTTATACATTTAATACTTTTTATTTATTTTCTTTCCTTATAATTAAATCTAACTTTTATATTTAGATGTGTTTATTTAACCGCACAACTTAGGGGCTGTTTGGTAGCCTCTGAATGGTCATTAAGATGCTACCTCTTAATGGAACCATTAAGAATTTTACCAATGAGAAGGTAGAAGAATGTGACATGTGATGATTTATTATTCAGAGGTTACCTCTTAACCAATCAGACTTGAGGTTACCTCTTATTCATTCAGAGGTTTTAAACAATTAAGAGGTCGCATATGAATGGTCATTAAGAGACTACCAAACAGCCCCTTACTTATTTAGACGTGCTAAAATTGCTTCTTCTTATCATCGTTTAAACGTATGATATGTACATAATTTTACCCCAAATTTTATTCAACAAAAATATGTTTGAGAATAATGCAGTTGCTGCAATTGAAAAAACGCAAGGAGGCGGAAAATAATTTCTGATTTGGATTTTCTTACCGAAAAAGGAGGTTTAACTGAAAGAAAACCTGGATTTCCAGCTTTTAACCGGATGTTTTGTGCTCTGAAAGCTCTCAACTCTTTTAGAGTTTGGATGAGCACACTAATGGAGTTTTGAAGAGTGGGACTCCAAGAACACGGATCTGAAGGTTCTCATGAAGAAAAAAAAAAGTTGTGATTCTTAGATTTAGATTGCCCCACGGTGGGCGCCAATGAAGAAACACGTGTTCACCGCCGGGATGACCTGACCGTGCTCTGCATGAGGGTGAAGAATCACGTCTTGTTCTTCCTCTTGAACCTAGATCTGCAATGGAGAAGAGAAGAAAATGGAGCTGTAGAGATTGCCGGTAGGAGAAGATTCTCCGGTTTCCAGCTACAAAAGTGTGGCGGCTCCATATGCTCTGCCCTATTCAAGAGGTGAAGACCTCTTTATATAGGGGGGTATGGGCCTCCCCTAACCTCAATGGGCCAGGCCCAGTTAGGGGTTATCTCTACAAGCCCCGACCCAAAGTAGTGTAAACTACATCGCATTGGGCCTCGCGGTTGGGTTAGTAGCAACAATAATAAATAATTAATATAAAAGCAATACGTAACGGGAAGTCTGACCGCTCGGGTCGGGTTTAGTACCGTACCCCATCAATTTAGTTATTCATTTCTATTATAATAATTTACGTTTCAATCTAAATTCGACAAATGAACACCCCACAAGACATGCGCATAATTCAACATTTTTACATCTATTTTTTGGTTCGGCTTAACTCGTACCACAACAGTACAATACACACGTGACACGTCCTAGTCCTAGATAGGGGTGTCAATCGTGTCGGGTTAATGGGTTGGCGGGTTGACGGGTTGGTGGGTTGAAATGTTCAACCCGAACCCGACCCGTATTATTATGCGGGTCAAAGATTTCAACCCTAACCCAATCCATATAAATTCGGGTCATTCCGAACCCGACCTGTTTAACCCATATTTTTAAATGAGTCATACAAGTTAGAGATGGGCAAATCGGGTTTTTTTATACCCGGAACCGGTTCTTAACCGTACCCGGTTCTTGACTGAGTTTGAATGGAACCGATTCTTGTAGGAACCGGTTCCGGTTCCTACCCGGTTTTAAACCAAAATTACCGGAACCGTTAGTAATCAAATCCGGGTAGATTGTAACCGGTTCCTCCGGGTAACTTCCAGAAAAAGTTGCAAAACTTGCCAGAATCGATTCCAACGGCTATAATGTCGTTAGAAATCGAGTTATTGGCATTAAAATCGATTTCAATTATTTATATGCATATCACCATCAAACAAAACTTACTCCCACTCAAACCAGTTTCAACTTTCAAGTTACACCTCAAATCGGTTATGGCGTGCAACGATGAAGTGGTCATGGTTTTGGAAACCAAAAGAAACCCCCAAGTTTGGAAGCACTTTGACCTGTGCTTAATGACCGATGGCCATGCGATGGAACGGTGCAAAGGTCGCGGCAAGTTCATGTAGGCTACGGCAAACTCGTCACTTAAAAAACACACCGGTCGTCATTGTCCGGTTACAAAGGCTATGACGAAGAAAAGTGAAGGCGGTGAATCAACCGGAACCGGTTCTTCGAAGGTTTAGTGTGTTTATGTGATGTTGGTTTGAGTGTGTTTTATGTTAGTGTTATGTTTCGTTATGATGTTTGGTTTTATGTTAATGTTATGTTTTAATGTAATATAATGTTTGGTTGTATAGTAATCAGTTTTATTTTAATGCAGCGGGTTATTTTGTTTACGAATGAACCGGTTGGTAGGAACCTATTTGTTTTTTATAAAATGTGGAACCGTGTAAGAACCTACGGGTTTTTTGAACCCGAAACCGGTTCTTCTATACAACGGGTAGGAACTGGAACCGGTTTCAGGTCGAGTCTACCGGGTCGGGTTTGGAACCGGTTATTATGCCCAACTCTAATACAAGTTGATGATTTTTAAGCGAGTTGTTGGGTTTAAGCGGGTTATCGATAACATGTTTAATGATAAATATGAGTTTGACAAATAAATAATATGATATGTCAAAACTAACAATTATTATAACTAACCATATAAAATAAAAACGGAAAAAAAACAAAAAGATAATTTTTTTTTTCTAAATAGTTAAACTGGTTAATGGGTCAACCCGTCTTTATACAGGTCAACCTGAACCCGACACATTTTTAATACGGGTCAACCCTAACCCGATCTATTTTTTTAAATAGACCATGTTAGTCAACCTAAACTTGTTTTTTTTCATATCAGGTTTGGATCGGATTAACGGGTCGTGTTTTTTTTTTTTTGACAAGTGAACTTCATTAAAACGAAACAGCACACCTCAAACCGAGGGGCCCAAACAGAACAAAACAAACCTTACATAATCACAAATTTACACCAATCTTCCCACCTAATATTTTTACATTTACTCCTATTTTTAAACCATAAAAAGCCTAAGACTTTAACTTCGTTGACGATCTCCCCGACTCTAGCCACCTTGTTTTCGAATCTCACTTTATTTCTGGCTTTCCAAATGCACCAAACGGCGATCCTCACAATACCCATGAAAGCCTCCTTTGCCGGTCCGTTTAAGCCCACAAAATCGTGAATGTTAGCAATGTCTCTAAAATCAAAAAAATACAGATTTTGCACCTTGCACCATCTGCTGATGGTATGCCACACAACAGTCGCCATATAAGGGTGAGGGGGGCACTCCCCTAAGAGGGGAGTCCCCTCTCTTACGTATAACCAATCCTCGTGTGCCACATCAACTCCCCTCTTAAACTCCCCTAACACCCCAATTTGATGGTGGCACTCCCTCTTAACTCTCCTTGTTTTTTTATTCAAAAAGAAAAAAAAGAAAAAAAAAAGAAAAATTTTCATTGGTTTGAAAAGTGGGTGGCCCACCTTCTCTCTCCTCCTCTCTTTGGTGCATCCTCCCCCAAATTGGTCCCCTAATTCACTCCCCTAATGGATGGCGGCGGTGTTCCCCTAAGGTGACTTGGGTCACCGAATGGAGTCACCGAAGGTGCCCCGTTCACTCTAACACGAAGTAAATAAATGAGAGACCAACCCCTCTTGTCCTAGATAAGTTATTAACATGTTTCCCAACAGAATATTACGTTTGCTAAATAAAGCCACCCACGTTGATGTGACGCCGTCAAGTCTCACTCCACCTCTGTAAAGTAAAAACCCTGTATGAATGTACGTATATGTCGCCTCAAATATGTATCTCACACCACACCTATACATACAGTACACTTACACACTGTACTACACTATCTCTATATATAACCTCTAGATCTCAGTGTCAATGGTGTCCAGTCCAGTAAAACCCCAATGGAACCCAGATCAAATTTCAAATGGGTTTTGTTGTTCTTGCTTGCAACTCAACTGGGTTGTCAATTAATCAGTTGCAGTGTCACTTACGACAGTAAATCCATTGTTATTAATGGGGAAAGAAGAATCTTGATATCTGGTTCCATACATTATACAAGAAGCACCCCTGAGGTACCCTAAAAAGCAAAATGGGGAGTTTTGAAGTTGAAGTTGAATTTGGGGGGGTCTTGTTTATGAAAGTTGTGATTTTGCAGATGTGGGAAGATCTGGTTATGAAGGCTAAAGATGGAGGGCTTGATGTGATTGATACTTATGTGTTTTGGAATGTTCATGAGCCTTCTCAAGGCAATGTAGGTTGATTTTTGCTTCTTTTTTGAGGGTTTTTTTTTTGATGATGATTTTTATGATATTGGCAGTATAATTTTGAAGGGAGGTATGATTTGGTGAGGTTCTTGAAGATAGTGCAAAAAGCAGGGATGTATGTTCATCTGAGAATTGGACCTTATGTTTGTGCAGAATGGAATTTTGGGTAATTTTTTTTTTCTTTTTTTGGGTAAGGATATACAAGGGATTAGAAGCTAAAATGTCCAATTTTGACTTTTGGAAGTCAAATGAGTTGGTCCTTTTGATGTTAAAACTCATGGAACTTGTTTGATTTTAACAAAAGGAGGACTTTTGCATTTGTGTTTTTATATTTTGGTGAAAATTAAACTGTTTTAGAGCTTAATTGGTCTAGACATTTGGGTCAATTTTGAATTTGGAAACCAACATGATTGACTTTCAAATAACTGAAGTTACTGAAATTGTCAAGTTTGTGATGATTTACACAGAGGGTTTCCAGTTTGGTTGAAGTATGTTCCCAACATTAGTTTCAGAACTGATAATGAGCCATTTAAGGTCACAATTTCCGACTTTTATTTAAAATATTTTCTATATGAACAAGCAATTTAATTTACTAAAAAAGAAGCTACACACAAATGCAGAGAGCAATGAAAGGATTCACCGAGAAAATTGTCAACTTAATGAAGAGTGAAAAGATGTTCGAATCACAAGGAGGCCCGATTATTCTTTCTCAGGTATAACCATTTTTATACACTATTTAATTACTGGTTGGTGATCATTAAATTTGAATTTATGACATGTTAATATGTTATGATAAAGTTCATTCATTTATTTTGTTTTGAAGTTGATTACATAATTGTTTGGAAATTGAAACTTTGAATGATGTTCGGTGCAGGTTGAGAATGAGTACGGATCTGTGGGAAAGGCATATGGAGGTGCGGGCTATAACTACATGACTTGGGCCGCAAACATGGCGGTTAAATTGGACACTGGTGTCCCATGGGTTATGTGCAAGCAAGATGATGCTCCCGATCCTATTGTAAGCCCGATCTGACCCGTTCTCATAGTAGCCTATATGGGCTTGGGCTGAAATAGGGGGTTTTATCGAATCAAATAACGAATTTTCGAATTGAATCGAATTATTCGAATAAATTATTTTTTTGCTTGAATTCGAATTCGATTAAAAACTAGTCAATTCGATTCGAATTCGTATTCGAAATAAAACACCAATTCGAATCGAATTCGGATAAATTCGTTTTGATTCTAATTCATTCAAAGTATGTAAATTCGTTATGGGCTATTTGGGCTTGGTAATGGGCTATTTTAGGATTTAGATTAAATTTATAAAGTAATTTACACTATAGCCCAAAATTAAGTTATATGCGTGTATTATATATAAATATAATAAATAATTATGTATACTCTGAATTCGAATTTTGAATCCAATCGAATTTTGAATTATAAAGTCGTATTTGATTTACTGAACTCGAATTGAATCCAATTTGAATTTTTGATAATCGAATAGAATTAAGTCGAATTTTGAATTTTTCGAATCCGAATCATAATCTGAACACCCCTAGGCTGAAATCTTGCTTAGTATCTAATACTTTTTTCGGGCCTTGTCAGATAAACACATGCAATGGTTTTTACTGTGATGACTTTTCGCCCAACAAGCCTTACAAGCCCACACTTTGGACCGAGACTTGGAGTGGCTGGTACGTAATTTAGTTAATTTTTTTTTCTCAACTCCATTGAGATCATATAGTCGTTTAAAAAAGTAAAAAAAAAAAAACGCCATTTCATTATATTCCTACAGGTTTACAGAATTCGGCGGGCCCATTTACGAGAGGCCCGTTCAGGATCTGGCATTTGGTGTTTCCCGATTCATTCAAAAGGGCGGATCGTTCTTCAATTACTACATGGTTGGTTTACTTATGCTTTTATTTTTGTAACGGCTAAAAAGTTCTTACTGTAACATGACAATATTACTTTTAAAGTAACATTTGAAATGTTCTTGTTTTGAAACCCGAACAGTTCCATGGAGGCACGAATTTTGGTCGTTCCGCTGGTGGCCCATTTATCACTACTAGTTACGACTATGATGCTCCAATTGATGAATATGGTGAGGCCAACTATCTATCTGTACTTTGACTTTTAAGGTCAAACAGGTCATTTTTACCTGTACTTTGACTTTTAAGGTCAAACCTATTAGTTTCCAAAATCGAGGTTGTAAGTGTTTTGGATACACATACACTTTGGGCATCTTTTAAAATGTAGAAAATTGACTATAGCCTAAATCGACCCGTTTAGGTAAACGGGTCAAAAATGCCATCTTGTCCTCAAGCGTCGAAACGTTAACATTTATTATGAACTCATACAGGCTTGATCAGACAACCAAAATATGGTCACTTAAAGAACCTTCACAAGGCTATTAAACAATGTGAGCCTGCTTTACTTTCAGCAGAGCCCGATATCACCTCTTTGGGAAACCTTCAACAGGTTGTGTGTGTGTGTATATATATATATAACTTCATTTTCCCCAATACAAAAATCTGAAAAAACCATCTTACTAAACAGTTATTCTTTTTCAGGTCCATATCTTCTCTCCCAAATCGGGACCCTGTGCGGCTTTTCTCTCAAATTACGACCCGAATAATGCGGCCAAAGTGACGTTTAATAACAAACACTACACTTTACCTCCTTGGTCCATAAGTATCCTTCCCGATTGCAACAATGTTGCTTTCAATACAGCGAATGTATGTATGACCAAAGTTTACGCAAGCTATATCATTTGTACATGTTTTTTTTTTGTTTTTTTGTAATTCTTGTAAAAATGGCACAGGTTGAAGTTGAATCCACTAAAATCGAAATGAAACCGAGTGATTCCGATATGTTTTCTTGGGAGATGTTTACTGAAGATTTAACTGTAAGCGATGAAAGCTCAACGTTCACTGCAACGGGCTTATTGGAGCAAATTAATATCACAAGGGATACTAGTGATTATCTTTGGTATACAACTAGGTAAGACTTTTATAAGTTGTCATACTATCATTAATTACATAAGTGAAACAAAGAGTAAAGTAAAGTCCACAGATGGTCTACTGTGGTGGACCAAAATTTTGGATTTGGTTCCTAGCTTTCCAAAAGTACACGAATGGTCCCTGTGGTTTGCACTTTGTAACGCATTTAGTCCCCAACTTTTGCCAAAATTACATGGATGGTCCTTGTGGTTTGCACTTTGTAACGCATTTAGTCCCCAACTTTTGCCAAAATTACATGGATGGTCCTTGTGGTTTGCACTTTTTAACGCATTTAGTCTCTAATTTAGACCTACTGAAACCCTTAGATTTGTTAGCTGGGATCTAAATGCGTTACAAAATGCAAACCATGGGGCCCGTACGTGTACTTTTGAAAAACTAGGGACCAAATCCAAAATTTTGGTTAACCACAGGGACCATCCGTGTACTTTACTCTAAAACAAATACGGTTTTATCAAAATTATTATTATTATTATTATTATTATTATTATTATTATTATTATTATTATTATTATTATATTATTATTATTAATATTTATTTATTTGCAGTGTTGATATTGGATCGTCTGAATCATTTTTACGCGGAGGGGAGCCCCCAAAGCTTCTGGTGCAGTCAATGGGCCATGCTCTTCATGTGTTTGTAAATGGAGAACACTCGGGTAAGTTTATTTGGATGTTGTTTTCGTTGCTAAACATATGTTTAACTTAGAAAATGGTGTAAATTTGATGCATTTGTAGGTTCTAGTTTTGGTACAAGAAAACATAGGAGATTTACATACAAAGAAACAATAAACTTACGCGCTGGAAGCAACAAAATCGCACTACTTAGCGTGGCCATGGGTTTGCCGGTTAGTTTCTTGATTTCATGTATTTATAAGTTTGCAATATAATTTTAAATGTTTTGTTTTGTTTTCGTGAAGAACATGGGAGGACATTATGAAACATGGGAGACTGGAGTCTTAGGTCCGGTGGCTCTTTATGGTCTTGACCGAGGAAAAATGGATTTGGCATGGGTCAACTGGACTTACCAGGTGGGTAATACTTTTTTACGGTCGGTTAATGGGTCAAACTTTAATACGGGTCAGTTTGGAATACAACGGTTCAAGAGGTTTTATGAAATAAAACCTAACCCGAATGCGTTTGCTATTTACATTAACAGGCTGGTCTAAAGGGAGAGGCTATGAATGTTATCTCCGCAAATACTAATTCCTACATGAAATGGACTCAAGATTCTTTAATCAGCCAGAAACAGAAACCGTTAACATGGCACAAGGTATGGCTAAAGTATAGAAATCTAGATCGTTAAAAAAACGTTATTATTGATAAAGATTTCATAAGCATATTGAACTTTAGAATAGGGATGAGCTTTTCTTCCCAAATACGGTGTACCGATTTTAAGTATTCGGTGGTACGGGTACCGGAAAAAAATGGTACTGGTACTGAATTTTATATATAACTTTTTATTTCGTATTATGATATTTATGGTACTCATATCGATTTTACCTATTTGGTACCCGTATGGTATAGGTACTCGTACCAATTTTATATATTTGGTACAATACTCGTACCAATTTTACCTATTTGGTACTCGTACCGAATTCATCTATTTCGTACCCGTACAATTGCTAAAAAGGGATACCAAAGTGGGTAATGTAAAGAAATACCCGTATCTGTACCAATATATTCGGCACCTAGTTTTATTTAAATTCGGTACTGGGATTTTCAGTATGGGTACGTGTACTATACCGATCCCATCCCTACTTTGGAAAGGGTAGCAGAAAGAGAAATCTTGAAGTCAAAATCATAACATTATAAACCATAAGGTTCTTGAAATCTTTGCAGGCGTACTTTAACGAACCTGATGGTGACGAGCCATTGGCTCTAGACATGAATAGTATGGGAAAAGGTGAAGCATGGATCAATGGTCAAAGCATCGGGAGATATTGGTCAACGTATGCTAATGGAGATTGCCAAGGGTGCCATTACGCTGGAGTCTATCGGCCATTGACTTGTCAACTCGGGTGTGGTCAACCAACCCAAAGATGGTACCATGTTCCTAGATCTTGGTTAAAGTCAAGTAATAACTTGTTAGTACTTTTTGAAGAACTTGGAGGTGACCCCACTAAGATTTCGCTAGTTAAGAGATCAACGATCCAGTGACCATAGCAAACCGCAACTTTGGTCAAACAGACTTGAACGATGGGGAAGGTACATGAAGTAAAACAACGGAGTGTGGTTGAGAATTTTGCCTAGTTCTTTAGCGCGGTTTTGTTTAATTCAAGTTTTTGCTTATAAGTGTGCATGCTCATGTAGATTAGTGAAGGTTATTTATGTTTTTTTTTTTTTTTTGGGGGGGGGGGGGGGGGATCAAGTGAAACCCCATAATATTATTATGATGGAATAATTTGGTTCAACTGTCATACTACCTAAATGCTATCCAAAAATCATAAAAGGAAACACAACACCAAAGAAAAAGTCAAAAAACATGTTATATAATTAATTTTCAAATCAAGAAAACAAAACTTGTAAGAAAAAACTGTACTGGAAACATCATGATTACAGGGTAGTCCAAGAGTTTTTTTTTTTTTTTTTTTTATAACAAAGGAGGAGATTTTATTAACTTTCACAACCAATAAACGAGGTGCTAGCGAACACAGCTTATTACAATCAATCAACATGGAAAAACCGATACATTGAAATTAACCCAATCCTCCCGAGTGTATGCTTTCATCCACTTATGCTTGTGTTACCTGAATGTTTAATGATTGTCTGTTGAAGTTCATCCTTTTTTGCCCCTACAACCTTTGCAACAGTCTTCTCATTTTTCAGCAACAAGAATGTTGGCATTGCTTCCACCTCCCAGTCTGATGCAATCTCCTATAATGGGTTTGACTTTTTAGGGTCAAATGAATAAGATAATGTAAAGCAAAGAAACATGTTTTTTTTTTTTTTTTTTACCTTTAGCTCATCTACATCAACTTTGAGGAAGGTGACATGGGGCATTGATTTAGCTAGTTCTGCTACAAATGGAGCAATGACCTTGCAAGGTCCACACCAAGATGCAGCAAAGTCCACAACTATCTGTATAAATTTAATTTCAATTTATGGGTAAACATCATAATTTGTATCATACCTCATCTTAGTTTAAACACGAATCGACCTTCGATTTCGGAAGAAAAATGTATACACACTGTTTAATAGTTAAGACCCCTAATTGGAACAAATGGTGATTAAGAAAAGGTAGCTGATATCGGTACACCACCACATGTTAACTAGACATCATACCTCATACGGGCAGTGGCGGATCCAGGAATTATTTTTTGACGGTGCGAATAAAGGGTTTCACCAAACTTTCAAGGGGTGCGGTTAGGATTTTGCCAATAAAATACACAAAAAAAAAAAATATTTTTAAGGGGGGCGCCCGCCCACCCAAGGCCGTCCGCCCTTGCATACGGGCCGTATAACAAGGCGAATACGGCCCATACGGTTGGTATGAGAGGGGTAAGATAGCCATATGACCCGTATGAGAGGGTGTTTCAACCAAATCATATGACCCGCATTAAAAATTCAAACTGACAAAGAAATGACAATGATATGACTCATATGGCCCGTAGCCCTTTTTCGAGCACCAATATGGCCCATATGGACCCGTACTACCCATACTATGTGAAAGGTGGCTTGGTGTCCGCTATTGGTGGTAGTGTACCGATAACAATAGCCTAAAAAAACCTATTTAATCAATACACACGACGAAACTTAAATCAATGAAAAATGGAAGGAGAATTGGAATAAAAAGGGATGAAGGAATAAAATCTCAATTATGATTGTTAGAATGAACAACATACCAATTTGTTCTTGTCCTTTTTGATATGGTGATTCCAGGCATCAACAGTGTGGCAACTAATCACCTGTCCTTCTTCCCCCATTTTCTTGATCTCAATAAAAAAATGGCTTCCAGGAAATGATTGAGTTTTGGTTTGTTTCCACCCAATTCTAACCGTAAATTACTTTGTTTTGTTAATGATTTTGTACATGACATTTAATAAAACGTTATTATCACATGTTTGCGATAAATGATAAATAAGTACTAAGTAGGCATATGCATGTCAGCATGTGTTTTAAGGGATAATTTAATTTTAATGTATAACAAGAAGTGAAGTGTGTATATTGGACATAATTTTTATACTTGAACTCTCGATTACTATTTTTTAATTATTTTATTCATCTATATTTAAAATTATATATTTTATATAACATAATATATATTATTTACTTATATTTATCATAGTTTTACATATAATATTAACTTATCCAATAAAAAAATATAAATAATAGGTTTGTTTAGACCCGTGAGCCTAGTCAAACTCAATATGTGAAACTCGAGCTTGTTTATTGAAAGTGCTCCAATATAATCGTAGACTCATTAAGCTTGACTCGATATTTTTACGCAAAAAGCAGACATGGATATCAAATCCAGTGTTTCACTAAGATTTCGAATAATGGTCACGAATTCCAGTCGATTCCATTTTGCCTCTTGTTAGGCTAGATGGTATGGGGACCGTTCCCGCCTCGTATTGGCCCGGCGCCGCCCTACACAAAATTTCCGGAGCCCCGTCGACTCGTCGTCTCAATCGTCAGGGGTGGGACGTTGGGGACGCTCGAATAAGGACAAAAATTGTTACCGTTTGCGGGCATGCGACCGTTGTAAAAAAAAAATTCAAATTCTTTTTCAAACATCCAACGGGCAGAAATTTTAAAACCCCCAAAATTTATTAACTTTTTTATAAATACAACCCAAACACCCCTTTTTTTACCCACTTCAACTCCATCTCTCTCTCAACTTTTCTTTAACTTTTTATAAAACTGTTCTACTTTTTATAAACGTTCTTCTACTTTTTTCCTGTATCCATACAACACGAACAACCCCATTCCAAACCCAAATCCGAACCAAAACGTCTTTGCAGTGCCCGACTACTATCATTCAATGGAACCGAGTTGGTCATCCTCTCAATTTTCTCTCAACGCTTTCGCGGGTTTTCAACAATCACCGGACGCTTTCTCGCAAATGCAATCGTTACAACAAATGATGATGCGAAACCCGTTCAACACTCAACTTCAATCTCAACAACCACAACCCGTTAAATCTTCTCAACAACCACAACCCGTTGAAGACAACATTGAAATTGTTCTAGAGACGCAACCGCAATCATCGAAACGTAAAAAAGGAAAGTAAGTGGCGGTTGACAAAGATCAACCTTCGAAAGCGAAAGCAAAACCGTGGACGAGGATCGAGGAGGAGGCCTTAGCGAACGCGTGGATTAGCACATCCAAACACCCCATTGTCGGTATGTAAAATTATATATATTTTACACTAGAAATATATAAATTTTTTTTTTAATATATACTTTTGTTACATTATAAAAATATAGGTACCAACCAAACAAACGAAGGGTTTTGGAAAGCGGCATTAGCAAAGTTCCTTGCGATCATGGAACAAGTCGACTCGATTTCTTCAAAGTGGCGAAAGATGCAATCGGTCGTGAACCGGCTTCCGTCGATATATAATAAGTTATACACAAGTAATCGTCTTAGTGGGATGAGCGACGAAGATGTTTTCAAAGAGACGAAGATGTTTTCAAAGCGACGATGGATAAATACGAAACTACGCATGGGTCCCATTTCCCTCACGTACGGGCTTAGGATGTTTTATGAACCAATAGCAAGTGGGCGCCGATTCCAAATGAGGTTGCGGTGGCTAAACTACAAAAAACCTCGGAGACCGGTAGTTTTAGTGCGGGGGGCTCGGACGCACGATGTCAAATTAATACAAACGACGAGCCCAGATTTGACGAAGAAGAGTACGCGGTTCGAGAGGAGGAACGTCCCCTGGACAGGGACAAATCAAAAAAGGAGACGGCTGCAAAAAAAAAAACAAGCCGCAACGGGGGGCGGTTCCAAAATGGACGAATTTATGGCCCAGTTCAAAGCGTACACTGAGGTCACGGCCCAAAAGGCAAAAGCGAAGGAACGCGAGGTGGAAAAACGGGTTCGGTTGAAGCAAGAAAAGAACGAACTAAAAGAATGAGAGATAATGACAACCGATATAGACAATTATCCCGAAGAAAAGCTAGCGGTTTTAAAAAAAATGCAAGAAAATATCATGAAAAAGTGGGGTAGTTCTTAGGATTTTGAGTTAAATGCCATTTTAGTCCTTGTGGTTTGGGCCATTTTGGCAGTTCAGTCCAAATGTTTTATTTTTCGCATGTGGGTCCAAAAAGGTTTCACCGTTTCCATTTTACTCCACTGGGTTAACTTCATCCATTATTTATGTTAACAAGAAAGGCAATTCGGTCATTTTATAGGGTCGAATTGCCCTTCTAGTACACATAATTACATATAAAATGACCGAGTTGCCATTCTCGTTAACAGAAAAAAATATTTGAAGTTAACCCAGTGGACTAAAATCACAAACATTTTTGAACCCACAGACGAAAAATGAAACCTTTGGACTAAACTGGCAAAATGGTCTAAACCATAGGGACTAAAATCGCATTTAACTCTTTACTTTTTTAGGTTATGTTTTTTTTTTTAACTTATGTAATGTTTGGTTTTTAATATTATGTAATGTTCGGTTTTTAATATTAATGATTTTATTTTTATATCTTATTTAATAAATGTTAAAAAAGTAGATGAAATAAAAAAAATAATAAATTAACTTGGTGGGGTAGACTCATCCTCCATTTCCTTAGTTTCATCCTTGGAGGGGCATCCTCTAAGGACTATGACGTGGCGCTTTATGTGGAGGGTCGTCCTCCAAGGATGAGCCTCAACCATACCAAGTAGCCTTAGAGAAAGACGATCAGTCCATTGATTGTATTTGATTTATTATATTGCTACTACTTTACCATTTTATTCATACATGGAGTTGGGTGAGAATGAAATTTTGGTTTTTTTTATCATACTGTTTTACAAATGGTTATGCTTGATCTTATATTTATCCTATAGGGATATTTGAGCATTTAGTGAGCGGATCTCAAATAGCTTACGAGCAGCTTGAATCGTTTACAACCTTACTCCAAGCTACAAACTTGCTCGTTTACAAGAAAATAAGTAGTTTTGTTCCATTTGAAGAGTTTATTAACTATATATGAATTTAGAAGGCTGATGAATAGGAAATGCATGTGATTGGTCGGTTGGATTCGGTAGGCCACATGGCAAAAAGCAGTTAGACCACTACAAAATCATATTTTTTTGTGTATTTGGGATTTGATTCAAGGATTAAAAAAATGGTTGGTCCAGTGGTTGAAGAGCTCGCCTACTCGCTCACCTACCCATGTATAATCTTTGAGATGTTTTCTTATTCCGGAATTGGTTTTTAGTATTTTTCTCCCCAAAATGCAACGAATTGTAAAACTTCAAATGTGTTTTCTTCAGCCGTGAAGCGTAGGTAATAAACCTAGTTTTAGATCAAATCTTAAATTAATAAAGTTCATCTAAATTACACACATGTATTTATACATGTAAAGTTATTATAAACCACTAGATTATTATAAGAACAAAAAGAGTAAATCTTAGTCAGATTATTTCATTTTTTATCAATAGTTTATATCCTTTTTATATTTTGTGTTTCTTACATACAAATAGTTAATTATGTACATACAAAACTATCAAACAAATTTGTTCATATATGTTTTAGTTTTATACCATTTATCATACGTAGGCATGGTTGTAAAAGTCCCGCCTAGGCTCCGAGTACTCTCCGAGTACTCGCTACAAGGTAGGCTGCCGAGGCACGAGTACTGGTCTCCCAGGCCAATTACTCCCCGAGTAATCTCCGCCTAAGCCGAGTACTTCCCGAGTACTCCCGAATCCGACTAGGGAGCGCCTAGCGACTTTTGCAACCATGTACGTAGGTTATCTGTATACTATATATAATGTATAAAACAAGGGTATTTTAAGATATCCATAAGCATGGTTGCAAAAGTCGCTAGGCGCTCCCTAGTCGGATTCGGAAGTACTCGGCTTAGGCGGAGATTACTCGGGGAGTAATTGACCTGAGAGAACAGTACTCGTGCCTCGGCAACCTACCTTGTAGCGAGTACTCGAGGAGTAATTGGAGCCTAGACGAGACTTTTACAACCATGCCCATAAGTTAAAGACTTTTTTGTTTAATGCATAAGGTATAAACACTAATTACATTTTAATTTCTCATCTTATTTACATTTTACGCCCCGCTTGCGGTCTGCTCATATAATGTAATATATGTGTGGGCGCTCGGGGGGGCAAAAGCAAAAGTGCACTAATTTTTAACGTTATTTTACTAATTTCGTGAAAATAACGTTAAAAAGAGGGGATCGTTAATCAGGCATCATGTGGTGGCGTTGATAGCCGAAAGACAAGGGGGTACATGCACCAATTGGCGTTTGTCTCAATTGCTGAGTGTTATGTGTCTTATGTCCAAGGCTTGATGCAAAACCACAATCGAGCCGGGGGTCTCATTGGAAGCAGCCTCTCTATTCCTACGGGGTAGAGGTAAGGCTGTCTACATCCCACCCTCCTCAGACCCTACCTTAGCTTTGCTATAGGTGGGATATACTGAGTACGATGATGATGATGATGATGATCTTATTTACATTTTATTGCCCTCATCTTTACCCAAATTATAGATAATTAGTTAGTAGTTACACTTTATCCCCTTATAAAAACTAACTACCACCACGATTTTTAAACCATCATAATTTCTTGCACGATAATATTTATCGAGTATAGTATTGCTATAGTTTTTCTAATTAAAAAAATGATATTTTACTTGATTGACAATGTCTAAGGATGAGCAATAACGGAATTGTTAACCAAAACCGAGCCGAAAACAAACGAAACCGAACGGAAATTAACCAAAAAACTGAACTAACTGTAAACCAATAAACAAAACCCAAAGTAACCAAAACCGGTTATCGATTCTTTTGTACCCTCAGTTTACCAAAATTAACTCAACCGAACTGAACTATTCATATTTTCATATATTTTTGCTTTTATACCTCCATTTCATGTATTTTATATTTTATACCTTCATTTTATGTATTAATCTTTCCATTTCATGTATTTCTAAGCAAAAGTTTTAACTCGGATTTGGTTTTGGCTATTAAACGAATCAAACAAAAACCGTTAAACTAACCGAATAAACTGAACTGATTAACTGAGAATCGATTGTTAATAGAATAGACTAGCTGATGACTTCGGTTTAGGTTGAGGATAATAACCGCATCAACCGAACAATGCACATCAACTCAATCTGGAGCTGAGTTCGGGCTTGGAAAATTATTAACGAGTTGAGCGACTCTTAATTAGACGAGTGATTTAGACGAGCTTGGGCTTGGCCCTAAACAAGACCCGCAAATTAAATAATGGTACAAAATGACAACAAATCATACAGTTCTTTCATATTGAACTTAAAGATATGTTTGACTTGAAAAGTCAAGGATATTGTTTCTGGGATCAAACAAACAAAAATTATCATAAATAACTGGCATTTGAAACAATTCTTTTCCCCATTATATTTGAACAAAATCAAGATCAAAACAACCCTGGCAAACCAAATTATCATATAAACAACAGTCTTGATTCTTGAATCTTGAATACGGTCAAAGTCAAATTGGGTCAATGTCAAATCGAGGCTTGAACGAAAACATTACTTACAGCTTTATAAAGTTTTTGAAACAATACGTACCCAAAAGAAACCATCCAACAAGAACAAATGCAAAGAATGCCAAAAAAGTAAGAAAATGAACACCTCCAAAAGTGATTCCCGCAAACAATATGATCACAAACGGGGCATAAGCTTGAATCATAGATGCCGTTCTTACCCATCGTCCTTTCAGCAGAATCAATGCTGCGATATTAACCACGTTCCAACCACCCCCCTCAAACTCCATCCGGTTCAGATTATTAGCCACAAACGAGTGACAATTGCAAGTCAAAATGTTATACGTTCGGTGTTGATATTCTTGTGTACTCTTTCTCAATGCAGAATCCCACGTGCTTAAGTTCTGGTTCTGGTTCTGGTTTTGGTTTCTTCCGGATTCTACAAGATTGTATTCTTCTTCATTTTTGTTCATGGAGAACTGTAAACGAACACAAACAAACACATATTGAAGGCATAATGTGAAACGTCTTCAAAACCGTTCAGTAACGAAAGAAAGTACCTTTTCTTTGTTTATTTGGACGTAACGAGCCACGGATCCAAAAGTGAAGTTATCAACACACACGAAATTTGGTCCTGCAAAGTCAAGGATAACTCCGTCCTCTCGGGCTATACCAATATGACCGACAAAAGGAAGGAGCCATGAAACAACAGGAAGTGGGGTCCATACAATGCAGCATGGAAAACGAGCTCTCGACGGGTCAATTTGCATGTTAAGCGGTGGAATGTTTTGTTCAATCATCATTGTGTGGTCAAGCTTTGTATCTGATTCCATTGCAGGATCTGCACACAATTAAGAATCTGAAAGATGGATAATGCATCAACCATGCAACTTTAATACTTTCTTATTAAATGCTATAACAGTAAGTAAATTAACCTAAATATTAAAGAGATACAGACAGTGAGATATTTGTTGAAATTCTTGCAGGAGATTCACAAACAAACCTGAACGGGGCATGTTTGTGTTCGTTCATTTAACTCTAACCGTACATGAACAATTAAACACACAGATCTTCTTGTTCATGTTTGTTCGTTAACAGTTCATGAATACAAAGGAACAAATATAAGTTAACTTTTGTATTAATGTTTAAATGAATGTTCACGAACATAAATGAACGAATGAAGCATGTTTTCATGTCTGTTCATTTATCAAATAAATGAACATAAACGAACCTCCAACCGAACAGCTGGCTGAACGTTCGGTTCATTTACACGCCTATCTATCTAATTTGTCGTTCTCAATCTCACTTAAATTGATGAAATAAAGCATTCTAATCACTTATATCAACATTACCAGTTGTATTATCCGTAAGACCGTAACAACATCAATAACTGCCGTAATTTTATACTTTACTAATCAATGAAATACAATTTGTTCGATTCCAAATCTTCACCGCTTACAAAACATTTGAAACACAAACCAAACATTTCGCTGATTTTACTGAAATTTGCAATTGAACAGATATAACATGACGAAACATATTGAATTTGAGACAAGAAACATGAAGAAATGATTTATGTGAGTACCTTTGTTAGGTTCTGCAAACCCTAGAACGGAAGTTATGAAGATGCCCAAATCCAGGAATTGAGGTACGTTAAAAAGTCAAGATCATGCTTTGACCAAGTAATTCCATATATAAATAACATCATTCCTTTTGGTAATGTTAGACGACGCGTGGGAAAACACCTCATTTTTTTGCGTTTTGCGTTATTTGGCGATTCAGTAAGTAATGGGGTATTATGAGACGTTTTTTAAAACAAGTATAGTGGGGATGTGAGCATCGTGGGGCATTATGTTAAAAGAGATGTGAAAAATTAAATAAAAAAAAACCATCAAAAAAGGGTATTGGACAACCAAAAAAAAGAAAAGTTGCCATTGCCCAAAGAAACGTGTGTGGGGGGGGGGGGGGGGGGGGGGCGTGGAAAAAAGGACGCTTCTTGGATTTTTTTTTTATTTTTGGAAAAAACGTCTAAGGGGGTGGTTTGGGGGCGTGGTTTTGGCATAAAACGCCCAAATTTTTCCTCACTACAGGTGGTCTTATTAAATTCCAACCCTACATTTACACCAGCGTAAAGTATACTTTTCTTATACAGTGGATAATGTGATTGGACGTGAAGTGGCAAAGATCACGTCTTATAATGCCCCGTACATCGTCTCTTGGACGTGATCTTTAGAAAATTGTTGTCGACGTGATTGTGAAAACGCTAGTGAAGAAAATTGAGGGGCTTGACCTTTAGGGCCGGTCCAAGCTTTTTGGAGGCCCAAAGCGAAACTAAAATTTGAGGCCCTTTTCCGAATGTCGTTATAACACCTTACAATTTCTCAAGAATCCAATTCATAACTGTTGTCATTTGTTGACTTTTGAGTTCAAAATGCTAAAAAAACTTGTTTGTAGAGAATTGTGTTTGCAAATTAATTTACTGAAAAACTCTCGTGCAACATATAGCTCACTCTTTTTTATTGAATACAATCAGAATCATTGGGGTTAATTAACAACATAAAAAACATAATAGTAAACTATAGAATCAAATTTGACCCAAATAACAATCTTAGTAACTGATCAACAATATAGGAAAATTAAATAATCAAAAAACAACAAAAATAGAATAACAAAATTTAGAATAAAAAAACAGATTAACAAATGATGGCTGAAAACAAATTAGAAATCAAGAAAAAAACTACCTTCAAGCTTCAACCATTGACGAATGAATTTCTGCAATGTGTAGTCCCTCCGACTATTTTAGAACCAACAAAAATCTATTATTTAAAACTAATCAATGATGAATGATAGTCCGTGTGAATTCATGCAATTAACGATGATTATCTTAAATGATGTTCAAATTTCAGTCCATATTGATGTTTGATGTGGGGAAGGCCAAAGCCAATTGCCGTTTAATATCCCGAGTAGTTCGCTCCATTTTAGATCGTGATGGCCGCTCTAGAAGTCATAGAGTTTTAAGGAGTCTAGTAATTAAAAAAATATCAAGGCCCAATTTCAATTTTAATACATACAATTTTTTTAGAAAAATGGAGGCCCTAGGCCCAAACCTTGCCTTGGTACTCTATTGGGCCGGCCCTATTGATCTTAAAGGGAATGTCTTTACGTCATATGTCACATAACCCTCATAGGAGGGACATTAAACACATGGTCTTAATTTCAGATCATCACGTTTAATTCACCTTTAATATTTTTGGTGATTAACATTCCAAGATTTAACATTTGTCCTTACACCTAACACTCATTAACTTCTCTGTTAATTACTCTCCACATGTCCATCACGTGAGGGGCTATTTTGTTCTTTCAAGCTTCTTCTTCATGTGTCCCGTATTAAAAGCCGTTGGTCACCGTGTCACCACCTCCGATCACCACCACACCCTAGATGTAGGGATGAGCAAATGGTACCCCGTATCAGTTCGGAACTGTTACCAGTACTGAATTTCCCGAACCGACTTGATTTTTGGTATCGATTCGGTATCGACATTTAGCGTTTTCGGTACCGGTTCGGTATCAGTTTTTACCTTCTAATACCGGTCCGTACCAGTATCGAACCATACCAGATATTTTTGGTACCAATACCCATTTCTTAATATTTTCCGTACGTACCGACGTCATCCCTACCTAGATGTTCCCGCACGCCATCGTCACCAAGGGCGGCCCGGAGGGGGTGCGGGGTAGGCAACGGCTCAGGGCCCAAACCCTCCGGGGGCCCAATTTTTTTTAAGTTACGCTGTAGAACTTAAAATATATAAGTACTGAATTGGAAAATGACAAGATGGGGCCCTTGATCTGGTGGTTCCAATGTCACTTTATTAGCAAGTTGACATTAGGTTCTAATCTTGATAGCTTCATTTTTAGTTGACTTTTTTTCTTTGTGTTTGTTACCTATGCATTAAATGCAAATGACATTAATTGACTAATTTTATGTTATCAAAATGGGAATCGTAATTATTTCTTAAATGTAGTTTAAAAATGCTTATTTTGTTATAAATAATTAATAATATTATGATTATCAATTCCTAATATAGTTCAACTTGTTCTCCAAGCCTTTTTCCTCTTATAAATACTCAATGTATTCTATTTTATATGATACACCATTAATAATAAAATCTCTTTCTTCCCCAATATCTTTTCTCATCTTCTTGCTATTTGGCTTGTTCATAACACGTTATCAGCACGCTTGCTTTGGATCACACAATCATAAGGTATATCATATTCTCTAATTATTTTACCATTATTCATCACACTCATACATAATCCATATTGTAATTCATACGATTGTGGGTTGTGTTAGAGATTCATGTTATTATTCTTTTGAATTTCCAAAAGAATCATAATAATAAACTTAAATGATTTTTTTTTTCTTATGGATATATACTGATCTCGAAGAAATCCATCTATGTATTGATGAAATTATTATAAAATTTAAAGTTATAATATTTTATAAGGATTTAGGCATATGAACCTAAATTAAAAGATAACAATTTTTTTTTAATTTATTGTACTGTAATTATCTTCAACAACCTTTGCTGTTTCTAATAGTGAGCTTGAATCGGTTTTGCCTACTTGTTTGTATTTTTTTTTTCTCCTGATGATAAAATAGAGTTGTAAATTTTGTATAATTATAAAACCAAATTATTATTGTTGATGTTGCTGCTGTTACTGTTAAAACAGTAGTTATTATTATTATTGTTATAAAAACCGTAGTTATTTTCATCAAATATAATTAATTTTTTTTTCTATACATGCATGCTAATCGATTTCATGAAATAAAACTTATTATAATTCATTTATGAAACAGTTTAGTTATGTACAAATTTTTTTTTGTGAGGTACATGAGTAAGAAACTATAATATTCGTAGGTGTATGCAACATAACCTCGTATGAGATATAGATGGAATAAACTTTACAAAGGTGAGGTAATTAATTAAAATTTAGTATAAAAACAAATGGCTAAGTAACTTAAGGAATTTTATTAATCAATCCAAAAGTTAAATAATTATTATATTTGTTATAAGTGTATATTTATGTTTAAATACCTATTAAATTATGAGGTTGGATATTAATAACATACCAAGTAAGTGTTTCTAATCTTCAAACCTACAGCTTTAGAAACGATTTTTTGTTTTACAAGTTTTATTATGGGCAAGCTTCTGTTTTATTGCATTAGGGTTTTTTGTTCTTATCTTTTAAGTATTTGTAGGGTCTAAAGTCTCTAATTCTCAACATATACAAAAACATGTCGCTGACGTCATCGGGTAATAGGAGTGTCAAGTGGTTGGCCACTTTGGGCGGCCACTTGACTTTTTTTTCTTTTTTCATATAATAGGTATTTATAGGTTATGTCAAATTACAATTTTATCCCAGATGTAAAATTACGATTGCGCCCTCGATTCAAAATTATATTTTGCTTTTGCCCCTTGCTTAAATTTACGATTTTGCCCTCAGTAAAAAAATACACTTTTGCCCTCAGTTCAAAATAAAATTATGCTTTTGCCCTCAGCTTGAGTCACGATTTGGTTCCCAGTTTAAAATTACGATTTCGCCCCCAGCTAAAACCTACGATTTTGTCCGCAGCTAAAATATTACGATTTTGCCCCCATTTAAAAAAATGGTTTTGGCCTCAGTTCAAAATATTATTTTACCTCCATTTTAAAATTACGATTTTACCTCCGCTAAAAATTGCAATCTTGCCATGGTTTTTTTTTTCTTTGGCAAAACCATGGTAGCGTTTTCTTTTACTTTGTTGACTTAATTTTGTTTTTATTCATACCAAACAGCTGCCTAGCACTCGCTAATTGGTCATGACAAATTATTGTTTTGCCCCCAACTCTAAATTACACGCTTGTCATCGTTTTAGTTAAATTTTTTTTATCATAACGGTGATACTGTTTTTCTTTAATTGGTTAACTTGATGTATCTTTTTTTTATATCGTGTTATAGGTAGCATGTATAACTAACCGACATAAAGACGTACATATTATTAACCTAAGAAATACTCGGTTTAGCGCTCCGCAACGCGGGCGGCGCATAACTCTAGCTGCCTAACACTGGTTCATTAGTCCTGAAAATTTATAGTTTTGCCCTGGGCCAAAAATTACGGTCTTATCATCGTTTTTTTATAGCAAAATTATAGTAGTCTTTTTTTAATTGATTAAGAATTATTCGGCCATCGCCCCGCAACGCGGGCGGGGCATCTACTAGTTTAGTTACATTTAAAAGACTTGAAAAAAATTGGAAATTGTGACACGTTAAAGATATTTCGTAATTTGTATGCATGTGTTGTCTTATATCTATATCTATATATATATAAATGAGATGAATTTGGGCTAGGTGGCATTTGTATTTGGCCATCTTGGCTGATGTGGCAATTCAGTTTAGGAGGGAAATCACATTTTGGTTCTACAATCACATATAAATTATTTTGGACGCGGGATCCGGCTTATTGATTTGGATTTTCGGGTCGGGAGTATGGGTTTCAGTTTCCTAATCTCTCTTTTCTTTCACTCTTTCCTTTTCTCTTCAAACCCTAGATCCATTCAATATTTCTGGCTGTCACGCTCACAGGCGATTTCTCATCTCTGTAATCGGAATCCATTCATACGCTTCTTCCTTCTTTGGTGATTCTTCAGTTTTATGCACACGTATGTTGTATCTTCTTGATCTTTTATTCTGGTTTATTAATTTGAACAATCTTTGATTTTTTTGTTTTCTTATTTCACAAACCCTACATTCTAAATCTGTTCGTCCGCTAATTTGTTTGTCAACGATTCGTCAGCCGAAAATGGTTGCCACTGATGTTGAGTACAAAAGTTTAGATTTTGGTTGCCGCTGATTTCAAAACAAATGTTGAGTACAAATGATTCGTCACGCTCACAGTCGAAAATGGTTGCCGTTGATTTCAATTTTTCTGTTTTTTAGATTTCATTTTGATTTGCTTAGATTAAACCCAAATGCTTTCGATTTTGGTTTCAGATTTTTTTTTCGCACAGAAACCTTTCGATACTCTGTTCTTCAAAGTTTTATTGGAAACTTTCAGAATTGATCAATCTGGTTCAAACGATGATCGAGTATGAGGTTTTGGTTTCGGTTTAATGATATCGATTGAAAGATTCAGATGTTTCTTTATTTTGGATTTTGAATTTGGTTTTGGTTTAATGATATCGATTGAAAGATTCAGATTTTTCTTTGTTTTGGATTTTGAATTTTGTCTTGAAGGTGGAATTGATCAATCCGGTTCAATCGCAGAAAGCGGTAGCTGCAGTAACCGACTATAATATTCGGGTTGTTGAGTGGCATTTAACTTCTGTAAGTACAAAACACTTTCTTTATATTCTCTTTCTGTTGTTTTGTTTATTGTTACAGTTTATGTTTTTGTCGAAACCTGATTCAGATTTGAGCATTAGATGTTAGTCGAAAATTGTGTTGCGACTGAATTTGAGTTCGATAGTAAAGAAGTTGTTAGCCTGTTGAGATCTGAATTATATTTTGAGTGAAATCTGAGTTTCGGACATTTTCGGTCAAGTTTTGATTGAAGCTTAGAGTGTCGATTGAAAATTCGGATTAAATCGATCAATTTCAGTTGATTTCTTATAGAATCAGTGTTTTTCAGTTTGTTTTTGAAATAGTTTTGAACATATCAAACACCTTTACATCGATTTTGAAGTGAATACTTGATTGTTCAAAGAGTAGATATGAATTAGTTATATGAATCGGATCTGTACATTCTGTCCGCAATCTTCATTTTTACGCAGATCTGAATTAGAATAGAGTTGAGGTTGTTGTCTGAACTTGAGTAACGATAAATCATAAAGATAAAAACTATTGATAGGTTTTGTTCATAATAAAAAAAAAACGCAGAAGAAAGACAGGTTGTTTTGATTTGTTTTTGCTGAAAGAAGAACGGAAGTTGCGAAGATTTGTTAAAACTGTTTCGGATCAGATCTGAATCAAAATAGAGAATAGAGAAGCTGGACTGTTCTTGGTGTTTAGTGATAACATAAGAATTTGAGTTGCCGGTGAAGTAAATTGTAAGATGTTTGTTTTTATTCTATGATAACAAGTACACGTATATAAGCATTATATAGACAATACTACACATGGAAATAGCTAATGTACATACTACACATGGAAAAAGCTAATGTACAGGAGAGAGTTATGGACTAAATATGGTTGTGGTTTGACTGAGATTTGAGTCTTGATTTCCTTTGATTTGGTTTAAGTTATCTCCTTGATATTAGGTTCCCTTATAGCCGGTTGCTGGTTTGAGTATACAACAAAGAAGAATAGCGAGTGTTTGGTTTGCGACTGAATGTTATCATATGAATGTTTGATGTGATTTGGAGTGACCATCATTTTTTTAAAGATTAGAATAGAGTTGAGGTTGTTGTTATGTGGGTCACTGGAGATGAGGTGGAGGTGGGTAGCGGCAATGGAGGTGGAGGTGGGTGGTGAGGGCTGATGGTGGTGGAGGTGGGTGATGGCGGCTGATGGTGGTTTAGTCGGGAAAGGTTTTTTTTTCTACAGGGGTAAGGTGTGCAAGAACTATTTAACACCGGCGGATTATGTCTCTATGAAAGACACATTGGGTCACAATCTGGTGGAGTGGACCAGGTACATATGGAATTAATTTTTTTATTTGTATGTTACATATGATGCCTTTATGTCATAACTAATTTTTTGTTTACTGAACTAGGCATATCCATTATGGCTAAAACTAGGTTTGCTAAGCTCATAGATTTCAACCTAATTCGTGCAACAGATGTGCAACGTCCAGCTAGCAGTTCTTTTGTGATAGCTCATTCGTTGGCTGAATCGCAGAAAGCGGTAGCTGCAATAACCGACTATAATATTCGGGTTGTTGAGTGGCATTTAACTTCTGTAAGTACAAAACACTTTCTTTGTATTCTCTTTCTGTTATTTTGTTTATTGTTACAGTTGATGTTTTTGTCGAAACCTGATTCAGATTTGAGAATTAGATGTTAGTCGAAAATTGTGTTGCGACTGAATTTGAGCGATAGTAAAGAAGTTGTTAGCCTGTTGAGATCTGAATTATATTTTGAGTGAAATCTGAGTTTCGGACATTTTCGGTCAAGTTTCGATTGAAGCTTAGAGTGTCGATTGAAAATTCGGATTAAATCGATCAATTTCAGTTGATTTCTTATAGAATCAGTGTTTTTCAGTTTGTTTTTGAAATAGTTTTGAACATATCAGACACCTTTACATCGATTTTGAAGTGAATACTTGATTGTTTAAAGACTAGATATGAATTAGTTATATGAATCGGATCTGTACATTCTGTCCGCAATCTTCATTTTTACGCAGATCTGAATTAGAATAGAGTTGAGGTTGTTGTCTGAACTTGAGTAACGATAAATCATAAAGATAAAAACTATTGATAGGTTTTGTTCATAATAAAAAAAAAACGCAGAAGAAAGACAGGTTGTTTTGATTTGTTTTTGCTGAAAGAAGAACGGAAGTTGCGAAGATTTGTTAAAACTGTTTCGGATCAGATCTGAATCAAAATAGAGAATAGAGAAGCTGGACTGTTGTTGGTGTTTAGTGATAACATAAGAATTTGAGTTGCTGGTTTGAGTATACAACAAAGAAGAATAGCGAGTGTTTGGTTTGCGACTGAATGTTATTGTATGAATGTTTGATGTGATTTGGAGTGACCCTCATTTTTTTAAAGATTAGAATAGAGTTGAGGTTGTTGTTATGTGGGTCACGGGAGATGAGGTGGAGGTGGGTAGCGGCGATGGAGGTGGAGGTGGGTGGTGAGGGCTGATGGTGATGGAGGTGGGTGGTGAGGGCTGATGGTGGTGGAGGTGGGTGATGGCGGCTGATGGTGGTTTAGGCTTCATCATCCTCACTTAGTTTATTCTGTAATTTTGTTTTAATTTAGGACTTTGTATTGTTGTTATCGATCAGACATCTCAACTTGGTCTTGAATTAGGGCTTTGTAGCATCTCAATTTTGTTTTAAGAGAGATTCATGAGTTTGTATTTGTATGTTTGATTTATAATTGAGAAGTCAGGGTTTTGGCTATACCTACTATCTAGCCAAACTACAAGAAGCAACACTCCAGATAATGAGATCAAGGTTGACTCCTACTTATATAATTTGTGCTAACAATATTTTTAGAGTAACAAAGTGCGAGGCCACACTTGGTTTAGAGATCAAAGTTGACTCCTACTTATATATTTTTAGAGTAAGTTACAAGCTGTTCTAACAATATGTTTGATTTATATATGAAGTTATTTCTACACTATTTATTTACAGACAGATGAGCAGCCGAGGGGAAGACCTAAACAACCTGTGTAGGGAATATTGAAGACCTGCTGAACCAGCAACTTGATTAGTAGGTAGTGCGTGAATGCGGAGATCGACGACTCAACTAAAAGTATAAGCGTCACCTTCTTCAAGGAAGGCATGACCTCTTTCCTCCGATTCCTTCTCCAATTCCACTTTGTAGCTTCCAGGTAACAATCGTAGTTGTCAGTTCAAAATCTTTTATTTGGAAATCTTTATATTACTGGTTTATATGTTTATCGTTTTAGGGCTTTTTACCATCAAATTATTTTGATTCATCAGTATAAAGATCTCACCTACTGAATTCACGGTGAAATTTGAAGAATAAGTGATCCGATTTGGAAACCATGGGGGATTACACCGATCCGTTCATGCTTAGAAAATAAGTTATGAGGTGTAGAATTAGGAGAATCCGTATTTATACCATACCAGCCAGATTTTGTCACCTGAAATATGTTGCTTAGTGTTTACTTGCTCATCAAAAGGTTTCCTTTTTAATTCTTTTCAGTTGTTATACCATGGGTATTTCAGTTTTGAAACAAGAGTCTATGCTATATGAAATAGTATTTAATACAGATCAAAAGACTGAGGTAAGTCTTGATCTCTTTTTTATTAATATAAAAGCTAAAAATATTGGGCCAAAATGACCCGTATTATTTTATGTGCAGGGGCAGAGATGATCCTGCAACTTAGGCAAACGAATTTGGCGATAGCTGGAGAACCACATGAGATATTTCTAATAATTGGGAAATTTTTTATCCTACAAAGAACTCAAAAAACGGTTGAAACTCATTAAACCACATGCTGACGAGAGTAACCTACAGGCGAAGACGTTGCGTATCTCCGATGAAGAGTACAAGGTGGCTACTGGTAGTGAGTTGTCAAAGGAAGAAGTTGATTTTGTGTGGTTGTTGGAATAGTAGGTTGAGAGGTTCAATTCGTTATTTTTGTTGACAAAGAGGAAGACTATATTATCAAGTTGAAGGTATCAGATTAATTCTTGAGTTTTCAGTTTTGTTAGTTATACATCTGTTCAACTATGTTATTTGTGTTTGTATGTTGAGTTCCATTATATGATTTGTTAGGTAATGTTTCAATTAGACTATTAGCATATTTTGAGCATCACTTATTAGACAATATATACATCAATTGACCTTAAAGCCTAAGCTTCAACCCACCAGTTACATCATCAACCCTATGAACTGGTTCTGCAGTTTTCACTCTGGAAGTTTAACTCTAAGAGGACACAACCCACCCCCAAAAACAACATTTTTCGCAGCCAATGCTTATCAGAGTTATTAGCAAGATAGTGTCTAAGGTTTTAACTAAATGCATAAGTTACGTGTATCTTATTTGAGTATATCGTAGTAAAAGTTTTTTTCATTGTCATTTCCATATTTATTTTGAGTGCACATCACGGTAGAGTTATATTTATTTTGAGTGCACATAACGGTAGAATTCTCCAGGTTCCACTCGGCTTTCTATTACCTGATTCCTTCAGGTGTGTTCCTAAACTATGTCTTTCTCAGATACTTATTTGCATTTTTTTCTTATGTTAAAATTTTCAAATTATAAACAGTTTCTCCTCCCAATTTCTTGAATTAAAGAAAAATAAACTCATATAATTTAAGTTATTTTGTTTTAGTCAGTTTGATCCAATTAATATAATAGGATAATTGCATCACTTTATAGATACAAAATACATTGTGGATGTTAATAACAATAACCAATAATCAACACATTAAATTAAATTCAATGGTCACACACAAAGCTAACACAAACAAATATCATAAAATATCAAACGTATTGTTACTGTATACAAAATATTTATTAATTTTTAGAAGCTTTTGAACTAGATTTGTTTTTTCATTGTTGAACTATAAAAGTTCAACTTGAATATGGACAGAATAGATGTTTGTTGTCATGTTTGTCTTTGTGATTATGTTTTCTAAATTCAAACTTTTTAAGGTATTGAAACACAAGGGTGTTGTTGCTATGGTTGTTGGGGTCGGGTCTACGTCGTGAAAAAGTCAAAGGTATATAGTCAAAGGTTGGTAGAGGTGATAAAGTTAGTTATTTATATTTTTTTTGGCAAGCAAAATGGAAATGCTTCATTAAAACTAAAGATCAAAAAGCCCTTAGCAAGGAGTTAGTTATTTATGTTATTTAGTTTTTAGGCAAGTATAATGTTTGGTAGTTGTTTTGTTAAAGTTATCTTGATCGACAACAATAGTAGCAATTAAAGGATATTCGGGCATGAGCAATACCATTTTTGCATCACTCTGTTGTCCACATCATTATATGCTCCACTCCACTTAAAAGACTAAAACATATGTGAATGGTCAAGACCCACCCGACTCTTGATATTTGTTGTTAGTGACTCGGCTCTTTTCTTAGGAACCACATCGATACCCGGGTTAACATAGCCCAATCTTATGTCTTTTTTATGGCACAAATTGTTTTTTTGCTTCGTGTTTACTACCCTCGACCTTTATATGGTTTGATGTATGTTATAGATTGTCCTGCATTTTAGAGACAAAATAACCAATCTACTCTCAACCTTTATATTTCTAACTTTTTTATAATTTAATTATTTTAATAAGTTTAAGAAGTAAAAAATATATATTAATTATTCATGTATTTGAATAATTTGAAAAGCATATATGTTCATTTCAAACCGTTGCATTGCCCTTAAATACAACCGCAATCTTTGCTATCACCACCGTGTCGCACCCATCTTATGCGGCTCTACGTCGTCCTTCCACCAGATGCCCTTTCAACAACAAACATAAATTTGCATGTTATCCGATTCTTTTCCTTCCAATATCTCCTAAGAAATCGTGTTTGTTAATTGTTTTATAGGAGACTAGGAGTTGATATTTTATGTTATTCGTAAGCCAATATTGAAATCCAATGTCATTGTGCCTATCAAAATATATCGTGTTTGTGTGTTTCAAAGGTTGGTGACGGTGGTGGTATTGAAGCCTTGGAGAATTCATGATAGTTTTTTAGTTTTTTATACATGTTAAATGTTATAATAAAGAACGGACACAACATTAATAAAGTTCTAATAATCTGTTATAGTAAATAAAAGTTTTTTTTTGTGTCTTGGGTCATTCAGTGAGGCAACTTTCTGCCTCCGGTCTTTGCCCAAAGTTTCTTACCCTACTCGCAACCCTAATGACTTCAACTTTCAATTCAAAACAATTATAAAACAAGTTTCTTTGCAACCCTAATGACTACAACTTTCAATTCAAAACAATTATAAAACAAGTTACTGACATAGTTCGATGAATATAAAGTAAATTTTCCTACCCGCGAAGTTCGCGGGTGATAACCTAGTCTATTTATATGTAATATTCTGTTGGTATTTTTAATATTTGTTGCAATATATAAGAAGTAAAATAGTAAATTTCACAATAACAATTTATCACAATAACAATCTATCTGTTATCTTATATTTACAATAACTAATTAACTATATTGTAATCAATGTTATTTATAGTTTTAATTCACATGTATTTTTTTAATACAGTTCATCATGACAAATATTGCAAAACTTGAGTTCATGGCTTTAGATATTACTGGGAAAAACTATTTGTCATGGGTATTGGATGCTGAAATACATTTGAATGCCAATAATCTGGGTGAAACAATTAAAGAAGGAAATAAAGCAAGTACCCAAGATAAGGCAAAAGCCATGATCTTTTTACGCCATCATATTCATGAGGCTTTGAAAAGTGAGTATCTCACTATCAAGGATCCACTTGTCCTTTGGACCAACCTGAAAGAAAGGTATGATCACCAGAAAACGGTAATATTACCGAGAGCTCGTTACGAGTGGATCAATTTAAGGTTGCAAGACTTTAAGTCTATAAGCGAGTACAACTCGGCAATGTTTAGAATCACATCACAATTGATTCTATGTGGTGAAAATATTACTGATAAGGAAATGTTGGAAAAAACATTCTTAACCTTTCACCCCTCAAATGTGATACTACAACAACAATATCGTGAAAGGGGTTTCACCAAATATAGTGAGTTAATATCATGTTTGCTTGTGGCCGAGCAAAACAATGAGCTCTTAATGAAAAATCATGAGACTCATCCGGTTGGAGCAACCCCAATCCCTGAAGCTAATGTGGCAACATATAATGGCCAAAGTGAAAGTTATGGACGTGGTCGAGGTTATCATCGTGGCCGTGGTCGTGGTTATGGTCGTGGTCGTGGTCGTGGTCATGGTCGTGGTCATGGTCGTGGACGTGGCCGAGGAAATTATCATAGTGTTCAGTTTAAAAACAAAGGGACCCACCAAAAGTGGCATAATAATGAAAATAAATCCAGTGATGAAAAAAATAAAAAGAAGGTGGGATCTTCATCGAATGCATGTTACCGATGTGGAAGTAACAATCATTGGTCGAAGACTTGTCGTACGGCCAAACACTTGGTGGAACTTTATCAACAATCCATCAAAGACAAAGCAAAAGGAATAGAAACAAATTTTACATATGAGGTTGCAAATGTTGATGTCACTGATGGTCATAAAGATTATAATGATGCAACTAACCTGGATTATGATGATTTCCTTATTGAGCCAACTAACTTGGATTCTGGTGATATCGTGGCTGATACAACCCAGTTGGATGCTTGCAATTTTCCTTACATATGAATTATTAGTTTTTAAGTGATGTTATTTCTTTCATATCTTTAAGACATTTTGAGATTTTGTTTTGTTTTGTTTTGATGCGTATGAAACATTTTGGGTTTTGTTATGTTTGAATCATGTTAGACATTTTATTCATATGATTTTGTTTTGTTTTGAAGCATATGGAGTGTGTAACTAAGATCCCTATTAATGGAGAAGACATATGTCTAATTGACAGCGCATCAACGCATACAATTCTTAAGAAAAAGAGTTATTTCTCTACTTTAACCATGAAAAAGGCAAATGTTGGTACTATATCTGGTAAATCAAAATTAATTGAAGGCTTTGGAGAAGCTTATGTAGTGTTGCCAGGTGGAACACCATTTAAAATAACCAATGCGTTATTTTCCCCAATGTCTCAAAGAAATCTAATAAGTTTTAAAGATGTTCGTTTAAACGGATATCATCTTGAGACTACATCTGAGGGACATGATGAGTACCTTCATATCACAAATATAAGTTCGGGTAAAAAGCATGTGTTAGAAAAGTTGCCCGCACTTGCCTCTGGTTTGTATTATACTAAAATTAATGCAATCGAATCAAATGCAGTCATAAACAAGAAGTTTATCGACCAAGAAAATTTTATCATATGGCATGACCGGTTAGGCCATCCCGGATCAACAATGATGCGAAAAATTATAGAAAATTCAGTTGGGCATTCTTTGAAGAATCAGAAAATTCTTCAGTCCAAGGATATTACATGTGTTGCATGTTCACAAGGGAAGTTAATTACTCGCCCATCACCAATGAAGGTGGAGACTGAATCCCTGATTTTCTTGGAAAGAATACATGGGGATATTTGTGGACCTATACATCCTCCTAGTGGACCATTTAGATACTTTATGGTCTTAATTGATGCATCAACTAGATGGTCACATGTGTGCCTACTATCAAGTCGTAATATGGCATTTGCACGACTACTTGCTCAGTTAATAAGACTAAGAGCACATTTTCCCGATTACCCCATCAAGAAAATCAGATTAGACAATGCTGGTGAATTTACATCCCAAACATTTAATGATTATTGCATGTCTATTGGGATACATGTTGAGCATCTTGTACCTCATGTACATACACAAAATGGGCTTGCTGAATCGCTTATCAAGCGACTTAAAATGGTTGCAAGACCAATGATTATGAAATCAAAACTACCAGCATCTTCTTGGGGACATGCAATTTTACATGCAGCAACACTAATTCGCATCAGGCCAACGAGTTATCATACTTCCTCCCCATTAAAGTTGGTTCTTGGTCAGGAACCAAATATTTCCCATCTAAGGATTTTTGGTTGTGCTGTATATGTTCCAATCGCTCCACCACAACGCACACAGATGGGGCCTCAAAGGAGGTTAGGAATATATGTTGGGTATGAATCACCATCGATCATTAAGTATTTAGAACCTACAACGGGTGATTTATTTACAGCTCGATTTAGTGATTGTCATTTTGTTGAATCAACATTCCCAACATTAGGGGGAGACAAAAAACAGCTGGATAATAGTATTATTTGGAATGAATTATCATTATCTCATCTTGATCCTCGAACTAAACAATGTGAACTAGAAGTTCAAAGGATAATTCATTTACAAGGATTAGCAAATCAATTACCAGACGCATTCACTGACCCAAAGAAAGTGACTAAGTCACATATACCAGCTGTTAATGCTCCAATTAAAATAGGTGTCCCACAAGGACAACCACTTATTGGTAATGAGTCTAATGCACGCCTAAAACGTGGTAGACCAATCGGTTCTAAAGATAAAAATCCTCGAAAGAAAAAGGGAGCAAATAATGTAGATGGTCAAGTCGAGGTAACAATAACGCAAGAAAATGAGTCTCCAGAAGAGACACTAGACATGATGGTTCCAGAAGAACCTCAGGTACCTGAAAACGAAGAGATCTCAATTAATTATATCATGTCTAGAAATGTATGGAACCGAAGCGAAATCGACGTCGATGATAGTTTTTCATATAATGTAGCGCTACAAGTAATGGAAAACAATGAGGATCAAGAACCAAAATCAGTTGAGGAATGCAAACAAAGAAATGATTGGCCAAAATGGAAAGACGCAATAGAGGCAGAATTGAATTCCCTAAATAAACGAGAAGTTTTTGGACCTGTGGTCCACACACCTGAAGGTGTAAAGCCTGTTGGATATAGATGGGTCTTTGTGCGAAAACGTAATGAGAAAAAAGAAATTGTACGATACAAGGCAAGATTAGTAGCACTAGGATTTTCACAAAGACTTGGAATTGATTATGAGGAGACATATTCTCCAGTGGTGGATGCGACAACTTTTCGTTATCTTATTAGTCTGGTAATACAAGAAGGGATCGATTTGCGTCTAATGGATGTTGTGACAGCCTACCTCTATGGCTCACTTGATACTGATATTTACATGAAACTTCCTGAAGGATTCAAATTGCCAAACTCATGTAAATCTAGTTCTCGAGAACATCTTTCAATCAAACTAAACAAATCATTATATGGGCTAAAACAATCTGGGCGTATGTGGTATAATCGCCTTAGTGAGTATTTGTCGAAAGAAGGCTATAAAAATAATTCTGTATGCCCGTGTATTTTTACAAAAAGGTCAGGATCTGAATACGTTATAATTGCCGTATATGTTGATGACATGAATATAATTGGAACTCCAGGGGAGCTTCAAAAGGCAGTTGAATACTTGAAAAGAGAATTTGAAATGAAAGACCTTGGGAAGACAAAGTTTTGTCTTGGATTACAAATTGAACACCTTAAGGGTGGAATCCTTGTGCATCAAGAAACTTATATAGAGAAACTACTAAACAGATTTTATATGGAAAAATCACATCCATTGAGTACCCCAATGGTTGTAAGGCCGCTTGATGTGGAAAAAGACCCATTCCGACCTCCTAAAGATGGAGAGGAAATCCTTGGTCCAGAAGTACCATATTTAAGTGCAATTGGTGCACTAATGTTTCTTGCTAGCCATACACGACCTGATATATCATTTTCTGTAAATTTATTGGCAAGATATAGTTCATGTCCAACAAAGAGGCATTGGAATGGGGTAAAACAAATATTTAGATACCTTCAAGGTACAAAAGATATGGGTTTGTATTTTACAAATCAATCGAAAACAGGTTTGGTTGGTTTTGCAGATGCAGGGTATTTGTCTGACCCTCACACTGGGCGATCTCAAACTGGATATTTATTTACAAGTGGAGGTACTGCAATTTCATGGCGTTCGGTAAAGCAAACAATCACAGCCACATCATCTAATCATGCAGAAATATTGGCGATACATGAAGCTAGTCGAGAATGCATTTGGTTAAGGACTGTAATACAACACATTCGTGGATCTTGTGGTATTTCTTCGGGAGAAGAGGGACCAACAATCTTACATGAAGACAACGCAGCATGCATTGCTCAACTAAAGGAAGGATACATCAAAGGTGATAGAACAAAGCACATTTTGCCAAAGTTCTTTTTTACACATGATCTACAAAAGAATGGAGATATTATTGTCCAACAAATTCGTTCCAGCGAAAATTTAGCAGACTTGTTCACTAAATCATTGCCGACCTCAACATTCAAGAAGTTAGTTCATGGGATCGGGATGCGTCGACTCAAGGAGCTTAAGTGATCATCATCAGGGGGAGATAATACGCGCTGCACTCTTTTTCCCTTAGTCAAGGTTTTGTCCCATTGGGTTTTCCTGACAAGGTTTTTAATGAGGCAGCATTAAGCGTATGGAATTGATAATCAAGGGGGAGTGTTATAAATAATTAATAATATTATGATTATCAATTCCTAATATAGTTCAACTTGTTCTCCAAGCCTTTTTCCTCTTATAAATACTCAATGTATTCTATTTTATATGATACACCATTAATAATAAACATCTCTTTCTTCCCCAATATCTCTTCTCATCTTCTTGCTATTTGGCTTGTTCATAACATATTTATGTTAATTTCTTAAAATATTATTCAATCTACAATTAGTTTTTTGTGTTCCAATTTTTTATGAAAAAAAGTCTTATTTTGTTTTGTTTTTTTCTATTTCAACTCTATGTATTTTTTTTAAATAAATTTGGATAGGTTACGATGGTTTTACATGATCGTAAATAACAATTTTTAAAGTTACGACGTAACCATTCCCCATTTTTTTAATTTACTCTTACAACGTGTTTTCTTTCTATGTTTCGTCATCCAAATGCGCGTGTGATGTGTTTTTTATCTACGTTTTCATGTAAAAAAGCAGCCCGCCGCAACATGCGGGTGATTCCACAAATTTTTAATTCATTTTCATATATTTAAAACTTTTTTGTATATTCTTTTTAAGAAGTATATATTTTAGAGGCCCGTATTTTATCTTCGCACAGGGCCTACATATTTTCGAAGATTTTTGAAGACGGCCCTGATCGTGACCATTATGCATCACCACCATCACAATCACTCCACCCATCACCAATGACTCCATTACCAAATCAGACCCACTTCACCATCCCCTTTCCTCTTTCCTGTATATTGAGTTCTAGTTACAAAACCACCCACCCATTACACCAATGATCGAAACCCGCACCCTTTTCTCTTTCTGGTTACTAGCTACATCGAGATGGGCTTCTGATAATTGTTGGTCGGAGGAAGGGCAGTGACAGGTTGGACGAACATGAGGTAGTTGTGATAATGATCTTTGATTTCAACCCCACATATTCTTCAGTGGTGTTGCCGAAAAAGCGACAGATCACCTATGGGGATATTATAACAACCCTCATAAAATGCCCGAAATATATCTCGAATACACGTAAATGGACCCGATTAACCCTAATATCATCAAAATTCAAATAAAATAAAAATCTATGTGTCGCTCACGCGCCGCGGCCAAGTTCACCAGGTGGCTCGCGGGGCGCGAGAGCCTTTGCTTGACGTCCACACAATTTTGATGCGTGTCCCGACACGTGTCGAGTCGATATCTCATGACTCACCAACCCTAAGCCTTAGTTAAGGCCCTCGCGGGCCGAGAGAGGAAGCAAGGCGAGTCGCGGGGCGCGAGGGAGGCACGTTTCAGCTATAAAAGGGGCAGACCTCTGCCTTTCATTCTCGTTCAATTCTTTCTTCTCTCAAGCCCCTATTATAGCAATATAGTAGCTCGATATTATACCCCCTAAAACACGAAGCTCTACCTCGTTATAAGTGTTTTAACCCTCGATCACTAATTCGTTACCCTACCCGATTGATCTAGGACCCCGTGACGCATGTCTAGGCTCTGCCTGACTCAGTTCGTTGGGGTTCTGTCTCGTGTTGTATGGCTAATGTGATTTGGGTTATCTTACTAACACGTGTGCGTTGTATGTTTTTACTAGAAACTCAAGATTATAATCAAGAAATATTACCAAGAAGCCCTTTAGAAATACCTAAGCCTACAATGTGAGTCATTCTTTTTTCTCACAGTTTGTGAGCCATTATATTTAAAATGCTTTGCAAAACCCTAAATGTTTATCAATTGTAATAACAGTGATTAAGTCTTTGTATTCTACAATTGCTGCCATTATTATGGGTTTTGTATACAATACTTGATAACCTTCACAATTGGGCACGGGTATCCAATGTGTGATATGACCATAGTCACAGATCCGTCGAGTGACAAGTAGAGTAATTGGGTAGAATAAACATTGTAATCGCCCTTAATACTGTAATATTATAACAATCAATGTTTTTATAAATTGGAATGTACTCGTCAGTATTTCTTGCTGATAAAATATTTTTAAAACGCGTTTCAGGTAACTTAATGCGAAGCTATAAGAAGCCAGCTATGGAGCACTAAAGGCTTAAATAAAGTGGCTATAAAGTTAACTAAATAAAAGTTTATGATTTCAGCAATTAGAGTTTATCCCTACAAATATATTATAAATGGAATATGGATTTTAATCCATTTGTTTAAATATATGAAAAGACATTATGAATAAAATATGGGTTTTATCCCCTTTGTTTATGTCACACCCCGATATTTTACCCACAAACCGGTGGGCCCGGCAGGGAGTATCGTGACGTAGTTGATATCATCATGGTCAAATATACACAGTTTATAGCACCGCGGAAGTCTTGGTAGAAATTACTAATACAAACCGAAAGTGTAAAGTACGATAAAAGAATATACAAACGGTTGTAAAGAAAGGATCCACAGGCGGATCTAAATATAATACAAGAAAAATATGTTCAACAGACTTAAGGCATTACAAACTTGCAAGATTCTCTATTTAACGCCCGGTAGCTCCCAGCCTATTACGTGTAGTACCTGTCACTAGTCTTTTGAAAATACATCAGTTTTTACTGGTAAATACAATTAACTGACTCTTTTGAAAATATTTATGAAAATTGGTTTAGATGCACAAAGCACGAAATCTTTTATAACTTGGGATAATTATATAAATAATCTTGTATACAGATTTACATGTTTGTCATACATTTAGGGCCCGAGATAGAAGCCGAGACATGATTAACCGACACACCACTGATATAAACTCACAAAGAGGTATCCCCAACAATGTGGGTATAGCTTTTTAGATACGTAACTGTCAGGTGTATGCCTACACCCTGTGCTTAAGTCGTGGCCATTTGCAATTAAATGAGCCGAGGATATCCAGGACACGGTCGCATTAACCCCCAATGTTTATGTTATCAAACAAAACAGATTAAAACGGGTTATGTAATTTATTAATCACAATCCGATTAAATGATTCCATACCTGACCAAGCGGTATTATTTTACCGTATCCCAAGCCCGTATAAGGGAAAATAAGTTAAAAGCATTTACCTGAGCTTCTAAATGCGTGATTTATCTACTCAGCCGTATAATGTACTCAAACTAGTGCAAGTAGCTTTTACTGGGGCTCCTAATCTGGAACGAAGGTTTTTTAACCTATTAGATTTCTAACGGGTCTTATTTAAGTTGTAAACTTAGACCGGTTAGTTTAAAGAAGGATTTACGGTATAAAACGCTAGATTAAGCAATGACCGGATTGGAATGTAATTTAGACCCAACAAGTATGGAGACTTGTATATTATGGGTAAACTAAATACATTCTGGAATTTGAAGTTAAATTGATAAGGTTAAATCCGTTTCGGTTAATTTATGTAAACTAGTTACATAAACCGAACGGAACGCGTATAGGCGTAAACGGGTTACCGGATGAGTCATATACAAGTTCCTTATGTTATTATGCTTAGAACATGTCATGATATCAGTAAGACATCAACAAGTATGCCCGAAAAGATTTTTAAAACCGAATTTAGCCCCATAAGGGCATTTTGGTCATTTTAAGGTTTATAAAAAGGGTTTGCATGCAAACTAAGGTTTTGGTTATAAAAATTTTGTAAAAATATTTTATTTAAGGTATTATATCAGTAGGATATCAAACATATGTGTGATTTATGCTTTATGGCCAAACTATGCACCGTAGGGGCATTTTGGTGATTTCACACATAGCTTTAAGGACTTAATTGGGATTCTGAGTTTATGAGTTATACCTACTATAAAAATATTGTAAATGGTTTATAAAATCAGTAGGTGATAAGTTTTGGGTGCTAAGTATGATTTAATACCATACTATGCACCTAGACGTCGTAAAAGTCGAAAAATGACGATAATTCTTGTGTTTAAGAAAATCTGAGATTATGACCAGCTTTGAATGGTCAAAACACTTTATTTATCATAACATATCAATAGCAAAAAGGTTTTGCATGTTTATTATGTTTGAAACTCAATTTTTGGTAAAAAGGGTAGTATCGTCATTTATTAACCTTATACAAGAACGTGGGCGTAAACTCAGCAAGTAATCAGATTTGACATCCCAAAAAATCCTAAACATGATATAATATCAGTAGGTAATGAGTTTTTATGCTAACTTATGTTTAAAAATCATTTTATGTGGAAAAAGGGTAATTTAGTCCTTTTAAATGCTTATATTTCGATTAATTAAGCAAACTCAGTTTATGAGTGGTTTATAAATGTCAAAATATGCTAATCATGATAACATATCAGCATATAATTCATTTGCATGCTTAATCATGTTTAAAGTCTCATTTTCATGCAAAAAGGGCATAATAGTCAACTTAAAGCATAATAACGGAAACTAGTAAACAAACTCGGATTACTATGTGACCATGTAAGGTAACCATAGAGGGTTGTACTAATATATAATATGGTCACAAGGGAACCCTAAATCAGTAACCTACTAGTCTAATTCGGTTCATAATCGAAAGTCAAAGCAGAAGTCAAACTTCGCGACTTTCGGTTATGAACTGACCCTAAAACTGGAATTGACGAGCCGGACATGTTTACACATGTTCTTATAATTATCACCAAGTTATTTAAAATTTAAAACATATTCTAAAACATTTTAAACTCAATTTATGATTATTTCAAAAACTGACCCGTTTGACTTTTAAAATACGAACATGTTGACTCGTCAAATGACCAAGCAAACGTGATTCTTAGGAGGTACCCTTTTGAGGGATTAACACCTACCTAATTACGATCACGTAGCCATTTTCATTGCGAACAATGGTTGGACCAATAAGGTCTAAGCTGAAAGTCAAAGCCTTTTAGCGGAACTTTGACTTTTCGTCTTTTAAAGCTTAAAAACTGAAAGGAGAAGGTAGGAATACTTACAAAAATGTCCTAGCTTCAAAATAACTGAAGGGAGTCTCCTTTATGATCAGGAATCTCCAAGAGAGGAAGATAAGAAGAATTTTGAATGGTGCAAGTTCAAAGTGTGAGACATTGCACCTATTTATACTAAATCATGAGTTCTTGAGATGAAGCCAAGTGTTATGGATCATTTCTGATCATCACAAGTGTCTTAGTGGTTTTTAAAAACCATTAACATGCTCCTAGTATCAAAATTAGGGCTGGCAATTCTGACACGAACACGATAACAAGACACGAACCTACACGAAGTTAACAGGTTTCGTGTTTGACCTTAACAGGTTTCGTGTCTAAACAGGTCGACACGATAAGACCTGTTTAAATTTCATGTCTAAACAGGTTAAAACCCGTTAACCTGTTAAGACCCGTTAACGACATGCTAAGAATTTAAATTAAAAAAATATATCAGGTATGTCATGTGAGAAGCGGGGTGGGTGTATCCTAATTTTGAAATTCATTCTTCAATTCACGCTCCAAAGTGCAAAATCCAAACCCTAAAAAGATCTCTCCAGCAGCCGCAATCAATCGACGAACAAGAACAACCATCGACGACCAGCATACGTTCAACCATCAATCGATGAACACGTTCAGCATACGTTCAGCCATCAATCGACCAGCATACATTCAGCCATCAGTCGCAATCAATCAACGAATAAGAACAACCATCGACGACCATCATACTTTCAGCCATCAGGTAAGTTAAAGATACTTGATTTGTGTTGTTCTGTTCATCTGTTGTTCTGTTCATCTGTTGTCATTACATGTCCAGTTTAGTATGCACTGATTTGTGTGAATATACTTGGTAAACTAAAAGATGAAGGTTGTCATTACATGAAGGTTGTTCTGTTCATCTGTTGTTCAGCCAAAAGATATTAAAAGATGAAATATTTTAACTTGATTTCGTGAATATGAAGATACCTTGTCAAAAGAATCTAGCTCTCTCTTTAACGGATCATAACCACCTGTACGAGTAAGCTCAAAATCATTTGTAGTCATAGATACATTAGTCACACATATAGAAAGAATCTAGATAAGTACTATTAAGGTGAGATGACCAAATTATTACTTAATATAATCTCAGATTAGGATAGAACTGGAATTAGATTGCAATTAGAATTGGTTTCATATGTCTTTATACATGTTCTGTTCATCTGTTTGTGTGAATATACATGTCCAGTTTAGTATGCACATGGGGTTATGGTATGGTAAGAGACAACAATGGAGGCTATGGTTAATGAGGATGATGATGATCTATGAGCTGTGTTTTTTTGTCTATCTAAAGTTATTAAACTACAATGAGCCAACAGATGATATCCGTCTCTGATTAAACATCATTTATTTAGATTTGTTTCATAAATTGTTTTTTATATAGTTACTGATTGAACATTATTTTTCTATTTATATATTGAAGATTTGAAGTCATGAGCGATTCACAAAATAAAGTGGGGGAAAAAGAAGGGCAAAACACCGGTAATTTGTTGGTTCAACTTTTATAGATTTTGGTTAAATTTCCTTATAAACCTTTTGTGTAACTTATTTATTTTTTTTCTCTATTGTAGGTGGATATGGATTCCGATTCTATCAAAGTCGACCTAGAAAATGATAGCTCTATGAATTTGGAAGATGATAAAGTTGGCTCTATGGAGGTACTACTTATAAAGATGTTGGTCAAATACTTTTAGATACTGACATGAAGTTAAAGGCATCTAGTTTTAGTCAAAATACGTTTCGTGAAATGCTTGTTGCTGCTATTGTGATGCATGAGTTTCCTTTGTCATTTGTAGAATATAAGGCATTTATGGATTTGTTTAAGTATTTGCAACCCGATGTGAATATCATATCTAGAAATACGGTAAAATCAGATATATTGAAAATGTATAAGAAAGAAAAGGAAAAGGTGAAAGAGATGCTTATGGAATCACCTGGAAGATTATGTCTAACTTCAGATTTATGGACTTCTATTGCTATTGATGGGTATTTAGCAATTACTGTTCATTTTATGGATAAAGATTGGATTTTGCAAAAAAGAGTTTTATCATTTTCCTTTATGCCACCACCTCATACCGACATTGCTTTATGTGAAAAAGTGTTTTCTATTTTAGTAGAATGGGGCATAGAAAACAAAATATTCTCTGTGACGTTAGATAATGCTTCTTCTAATGACACTTTTGTTGGGCTTTTGAGAGAAAAACTGAATGCAAAGTCACCACTTGTTTCTAAGGGTAATTTTTTTTCACTTCAGATGTTGTGCACATATTTGAACTTGATTGTGCAAGATGGGTTAAAAGAAATTGATGAGTTTGTTTATAAAGTTAGAGAAAGCATCAAGTATGTGAAAGGTTCACAACAAAGAAAGGATTTTTTTTTTTATTGTGTTCAGTTGCTTTCTATTAAGAAGAAAAAGGGGTTAAGGCAAGATGTTGTTACAAGGTGGAATTCTACTTTTTTGATGCTTGATGGCGCTCTTTATTATCGACGTGCTTTTTGTCATTTAGAATTAAGTGATTCTAATTTTAAGCATTGTCCAAATGCATTAGAGTGGGAAAAGATTAGAAAAATTTTTACTTTTCTTGGAGTATTTTATGATGTGACCAATGTTTTTTCGGGTACCAAATATCCGATTGCAAACTTGTACTATCCACACGTCTTTATGGCTTATCTTACGTTGTTTGAGGGTATGAGTTCAAATGATGGGTATATCAAGAATATGGAAGAACTGATGATGACTAAGTTTCAAAAATATTGGTCAGATTTTAGTCTTACCTTAG
>CM060418.1:48775747-49003954 GCA_030545235.1 Helianthus tuberosus | reverse complement strand
TCCGCGCTACATTGGTCCTTTCAGAATTTTGGAAATAATAGGACTAGTAGCATACAAGCTGGACTTGCCTGCCGAACTCCATTCAGTTCACGATACATTTCATGTATCCAACCTGAAGAAAAGTCCAACTCAAGATACCAATGCCATTCCCATCGACGAGATTCATGTTGACGACACGCTCCATTTCGTTGAAGAACCGGTTGAGGTTACGGATTGGAAAGTAAACAAGACCCGCCGGAGCAGTGTCAAGCTCGTCAAAGTTCGTTGGAATGCCAGACATGGTCCTGAATACACCTGGGAGCGTGAGGACCGGGTGAAAGAGAAATACCCCCACCTATTTCCTAAGAACCCTGCATCCACAAGCAGAACTTAAAATTTCGGGACGAAATTTTTCTAACGGGGGGAGAATGTGACAACCCTCACTAAACCAGGCATCCGTACGACTTAATTAATAATTAATTACTGCTTAATTATTGTGCTTGTTTGAAATTACTGATGAACTGCTATTTGATTTTTGATACATGCATGTACCTGCATCATACTTTACTTACCGTCACTACATTATTTACATGCTAAACCTTAGTGACAAACATGATGCACAAAAAGCACAGTAGCACTATGAACGGATAACCTATTGAACATGCTGATAAAGCCAGCATCAGGCAGACACTGCCTCTAAGGCCTGTATGAGCCAGAAATATTTTACTACACTAGTAGTGAGTGTAGGGATACAAGGGTTGTAGAACTGCGTCTCTAGGAATAAGTTACAATGACTGGATGTGCCTAAAACGTGCTCTAAGCACAAAAATTCAGCACTTTACATAATAATTCAGCATTAAGCTACCTAATAAAGTGCCAAGACATGAGAAAAATATTACTAGACACTTTCCAAAGTGTCAGGAATAAGTTGTGTCACTAAAAATAATTATAACGACACTTTAAAGCTTTGTTAAGCACTTTAACGGATTACTATCCAACCAAACAACCGGACTTTACCCGGAACATGAAAATATTGTCATTAACATTGTTTTTCTTTTTCTGAGCCAGTTAAGGTCCCTGAATACCCTAACACCTGTCACAACGCACTACATACTAGTAAATGGTTTAACATCCTAATCACTTAACTAATACTTAGCATTTAGTTGGAAATGGACTAGGAGACCCCCCCCCCTTGGCCGAACTCGGTCACATTGTGACCCTCCCCTTGTACTTGTTGATTATTTTAATCAACTATGTCCCATATCAAGTGGACATAACATCCATTGGTTAATGATGGAGGGAATTGTCTATAAATAACTAAGCTTAAACCATCATTCTTTCACTAACACAACTCACCAAAACACACTCTCCCTCTCCTCTCTACTACTCTCGGCCGAACACCCACACTTTCAACCATCCATCTTTCGATTTCCTTCAACCAATTTCAAGATCATTCAAGTGTTAAGGATCACCTACAAGGAAGCTCGGTGCATTCGGAAGGCGAAGGACCTCACCCTATTGCTTTTATCCACTCTTTTTGCGTCTAGATTCTTCCCTAGCCTCGAGCTAGTAGTAAGTTGCTTGAATCACCTTCTCGAACTATTTTGAAGTGGTTAAAATGATATTTAAAGGTTAAAAGTCGCAAACATACAAGATGAAGCATAAAAGTCTACTAAAAACACTAAAAGTGATGGTTAAAAGCTTGTTTGTTGTGTAAAACTTGTAGTATTTGATTTGTGTAGTTATTTGGACCCGATCTATGTTGTGGTAGCTCGGATCATCGTTTAACCCGGATTGGTCATGATCTTGGATCATGACATAAGGTTGTTTTGGAAGTAACGAGGGTTAAAGGATGAAACTCTACCACACACGAATCATGAACTTGTGTAAAAGCGATTTAGCTTGTGAAATAGTGTTTAAAACTAGTAGATCTACGTATCTACAAGCGGTATTTTCAAAGAACCAGGTATCAAAGAAATCATGTTTTCTAAAGACGGATCTTACACTAACACGAATGATTTTTAGAACACACAAGTGTGTGAACACTTGAGTAGCACAAAGTTTCGACAAAATAACCATTTTTGTAAAAGATGACGAGAAGTTGTAAAACGGAATTTCTCTAAAAACGAGGTTTTTACGAAATCGGATTGCTTTATATAAGGATCCGCTAAAAATATTGGGATTTACATCATAGTGTTGGAAAAACTACAAGTTCATCAGATTCTTGCAAATTACATGTTTATTAACTAGTTTGTTGTCTTGAACATTGTTTTGGTTAAATAAGAAAAATGGTTGATTTGATTATAAAAGAAAATGATACGCTTGAGAGCGTGGCCACCTCCAGTTACAGAGGAAACTCTGGCGAAATTTCTCCAAAAACCTAACACTTAGAAATATTTTCACTATAAGTGTTAGAAATACTTTTCGACTTGTTTTCAAATTATAGATTTCGCCACGACTTTAATTACAAAACATCGGGGGTGGAATTTCACAAAAATAAAACTTGGTAAAAATATATTTATATTTTTCATAAAGTCACTTGATATGTGTTTATGATTATTTTGTGAAAATACTAGTATTATTTTTAGGGTAAAAATGATACTATCGAATGTTAAAGAATCCAAAATAATACGAACGTCTCTACGATAAATATATAAGTTACACCGGTAATTATTATTACCACTCGATCGTTAAAACGTAACTTACGCATTTTAAGAAAATATGACTTAACGCGTATTTTTGTCAAGGTATTATTTTGGGAAAATTTATGTAATAGAAAATATAATATTTTTGAGAAGAATATTTATATTTTGGAGTTAGAAATAAAATATATTTTAAGTGAGATTTAATAATATATTTCGATCACACATGTATTAAATCCCCCATCCTTGGGAAGGAAAATGATTACCAAGTATTTACTAAATGTAAACACGAAATAGTTGCCTAACTATTTCCCAAAAACTTAAACCATAAAGCTAAGGCACGGCCGTCCGTCTAATAGAATTAGTACGTGTAGGTCGTCACACAGCTGCTTGATCAGGAGACATACTTGGTAGAGACGCACCACTGTGAGTTCATGTCCCCCTTTTCTCTTAACTGTTTTCAGTTTTCTAAACTACGGGGGTGAAATACATGTTACTTTGATTACAAGTACTTTATACATGGTATGGTTAGCGTAAGGAGGTTTACTACTTAGATCATGTGAGTGGGTAGGAGCAATATGAGGCCATTAGTCCTCATGGTAGGACCGAGGTACAGGAGCGGTAGATCTATCTGGGTGTAGCGAGCCCAGCCCCAGACCAAACTAGAAACGGACCTCGGGGTGACTTTGTGCCCAACGCATAAATCTGCTAGGTTTGAGTCTCCCTACTTGCACTTCACATATATCAGTGGCCTTGCAAACCATTGGTGATCTCAATTCCCTTATTTGCTACATACCAAGACTATTTTTATACTTACAAAGGTTTATTTACTCACTTACACATGAACTCGCTCAACATTATTGTTGATTTTTCAACTTACATGTATTTCAGGGAATTAAAGGATATGGCGCGGTATGACACGTTTTCCCGCTGCACTAGTTACGAGGTCATCCGGGTTTAGGGAATGTGACTATTTCCTGGACAAGTCACAGTCCTTAAACTATGCTTATGTTATGTTGTGTTTGTTGAACAATGTTTATGTCGTTAGGATGTGTTTCCGTTAAGACAATGTTGTTGTATTTGGTTTTTAAAACTTAATCGAATGGATGATCTTGCATGATTTTATTTCATATAGCTTGTTATGGTTAAGCTATGGTATTAAGAAGTCACACCAAATTAACCACGCTTCCGCAAAGCCAGGGTGTGACAATTTGACCCAGGTCCATTGCAGGACCTCTAAACGCTGACCAATGGCAAGACCTTTACCAAACTGTTCCCTTAACCTCCGACCAGGTAGCCAACATACCTCCATATAGACCGTGGAGATATGAATGGTGAAAATCTTTTATTTTATATAGACAGTAAAATAATGCCAAGACACCATGGACAAACGATAAGGAAAGATCACCTTCAACATAAGCAACTAGTTATTAAAGTCATTAATACAAAACCAAGTAAAAGTGCAAAAAGATTAGAAATAAAAAGTATTACACTAAACACTTTGTCTTCACCAAGTGATGTAAGAGACTTAGGCAAACATGGCCTTGATTGTCAAGAACTCTTACGATCAATCTTGGATCCCGAGATGACTCACACACTCTACGATGGACAATGGATGATGGTGGTGGATGACGGTGTTATGGTGGTGGTGGGTGGTGTGTGAAGTTTGAGAGAGGTGGTGTGCCAAGGATGGTTTGAGCTTGAGCCAAGCACTCCTATTTATAGGCTGAACAGAAGCTCGGGCACGGCCCCGTGTCCACATCCTTCTCTTTCTTCATTTATTGCAGCTTGTCTTATTAGTTGACCACGCCCCCGTGTCCGCTGAGCACGACCCTGTGTGCAGAAGAATCTTTGTACTATGAAGATTTGCCTGGATTGTGCGAATCTTATAGTTGACCACGGCCCCGTGTCCGCTGAGCACGGCCCCGTGGTGGGCAATAGAAGCTTCTACCACTTTGTCTTTTCTGCTGACACTTGGGCACGCCCCCGTGCTGGGTGAGCACGGGGCATGTTCAGTCATCTGTTGTCTTGTTTTGCTTGGGAAGATGCTGTCGTGGGGTTGGGCATGTCACGTCTTGTTCCTTTTCTTGTATTTATGTTAGATTTTGATGTCTTTTTGCTTCTTTTGTTAATTTGAGCTCATTTAATCCTGAAAATACAAAAGGAAGACAAAAGCACACTTTTTCCAACATTAGTACTAAAAAAGGGTTAGTTTTATGCCACAATTGATGTAATTTATATGTTGCATTTTGCACACATCAAATACCCCCACACTTGAATCTTTGCTTGTCCTCAAGCAAAACTCTTTAATAAGTGGCTATTACACACCCAAATGGAATGGGTAGAGAAGAAGTTTTTTGGGCTTGTCATAGAGTGTCGGGATTTCCAAGATTCTTTATTTAGTTTTATTTTTATTTATTTACAATCTTATTCGTCATGATTTATTTAAAACTTTTCATAAGATAAATTATTTATTAGGGCATAACATGCCTTTGTAAAATTTTATTTATATACAAGTTCACATACCCCATGGGGATCACTCAACACTCGGCCGAAAATGTATTTTTATGGATCACTCGAGAGCGGCATGGAACTTATTCCTACCATAGGCTTGCCAAGCAATCAATCATCCTCCTTTTTAACTTATAAACCTTTGTAAATATCAAGAGTACTTTTTGGGTGAAGGGTTAGGCTTGGGTTAAAGGTAGGTGGTTGGGTTAGTGGTTAGTAGAAAAAGGCGAAAAGCGTAACAAGTATCGGTTTTCGTAAGACTTTCTATTTTTGTAACTTTTATTTTGATGAAGCTATTATTCAAACAAAGTTATTTTTGATGAACTTGTTTGTTTATTTTCTTTTGCTTCATCATCAACACATTTTTTTTTTGAAAAGTCATACGAAAAACCGAACTTTTTACTAAAACAAATGGTTAAAAATAAAAAGGTTTTGGTGGGTAAAAGGGTGTTTGTTTGGTTATGAAATGAAAATGTTTAGGCTCAAAGGGGCTAACTAGGGGAATTTTGGGTAGGTGGTAAAAAAAAGAAAAATAATGGTGTAGAAATAAAAAGGGGTTAGTCCTAATGCCTCCATCATTTACTTACTCGGGTTTAAGTTGGTAAGGACTAGGAATGTATCGTCATGGCAAGTTCTAGAGTCGTAAGAACCAAGCGGCTATTCACACAAGAAACGAAAAATTAGCATTTAGTCTAATGATATGTAATTGTATGATCAATAAAGGCTCAAAACTCACTTTTGTGGGAATGGGTTTTTATGTGATCAAGTATATATAATTAAATTTTAACTAAGCTTGTCATGCCTTTTCATAATTTTCTTATGTTGGTTCTTTTTATCACGACGCTATCGGTTGTAAATTCGTAAAAATATAACCTTTTTGAGAACTTGAATTTCCCGAGTTGAACCTAGACAAGTAAAAAAAATGAAAAATTTTGAAAAAAATTTGGGGTGATTAGCGGTTCCAAAAGAGTTTTGTGTAAGGCTTGTATTTAGAACTTGCAAGATTCAAGGTTTTAGCATCCCCCCCACACTTAAATTACACATTGTCCTCAATGTGTCCCAAAAATAAGTTTTTAGGTTGATTGAATGTGTAAAAAGCAAAATTTTTGTGTTACTGGTTACTTGGCCACGACCCCGTGTTTAGTGGACACGACCACGTGCTCAGGTGCCAGTAACGAAAACTTACAGAAGGTGAACACGGGAGCGTGTTGGTTGAACACGACCCCATGTCTGTCAAGGTCTGCAGAATTAAAACAATCAGTAGGTTCAGGGGAGTGAGCACGGGGGCGCGTCGGCTGAACACGACCCCGTGTGGACAGTCTGCAAAGTTGAAAAACAGGTTTCTTTCTTCGGTTTTCCTGTCCCGGCTTTAGTAGTACTAATGTTTAGCACTCTAAGCCTCGTATGTACCTGCTTAATCAATAAACACCATACCATACCATAGCAAACATCCTACTTTTACCAAAGTTAACATCCATGTCAAAGTTAAAAGGAAAATAAATGCAGAAAATAAAAGAAGTTAAGGAAAGTAAATTGTTCAACACTTGGCACGCAGGCCATCAATTGTTCAAGATTAGAAAAGGGTTAACCTGGGGAATCATCAAACCACCGCTTTTTCCTCCGCTCCTCCCGCCTAATCCATGTCATCATCATCATCATCATCCCCTCCATGGCGCGCAATGTGGTCTCGAATATATCCAATATCATCTTGGATATCGGATATGTTTCTCTCGATAGCTCCAACCCGGTGGTAGGTGTTGCTTGCCATGTTGTAGGTGTTCCTGGTGCACATAAGGTTTTCCTGCAACAAATCATGCAAACTTTGGAAATTAGGAAAACCGCCTCCGGAGGAGGACTGGCCCGGATCACCTTGGGGCTGATACTGATACTGATGATGTTGTGGAGCTTGAAGGACAAGTGCTTCTTACGGGCTCCATGCATGACCTTGCATCCTTTGAAAGCTTACCGTCCCGTCTTCCGCCTCATAAATTAGGTTCATTGAGTGGCATATGTGTATATCCACCATACCCGACCATGGGCTCCTCTCAAATGACCTAGGTATGTGGGCGAAGTGCCTGAAGAGACGGTACACCCATCCATCAAAGAAGATAGGAGTCGGTGCACTAGCAAGGCGGTTATGATGCATGTTTCGGAGCATGAGGAACGGAACATCGAGCGGCCTGCGGTTGTGGATGCAGTGGAGGACAACCAAATCTCTTAACCCAACGACGCCACTACTATCATGCCTTTGGCTAAGAGAGTAGCCGAGGAGCCTATGGATGTATCTGTAGAGCGGATCCCTCAGCTTCGTACTCTTAGTGCTGCTCGGATTGTAGTACCCTTCACCAATCTGAGCCCAAATGGCTTGGCGTTCGTTTTCACATATCTCTCGCATTCCTCCAGTATTTTCCTCGTTTCCCGCATCCTCTTCTGCATACAACCCGACAATCGACCCAAATTGTGCCATAGAGATCGAATACCTCGTTCCGCCACATCGGAATGCTACCCCGTCATTGTCGAACGGGTCGCACCTTGAGTTGAATGTGAAGGTGCTATGGAATTCCAAAGTACATTCGTGGACGGAACGGAGTCGAGTTGTTAGAGCGACTCTGAGTGGTCCCGTGACAATGTTGTTGAAACGGTCGATTTGATTTACCACAGTTAATAGTTCTGTGCATGCTTGCCTCGGGTATTCATCCGGCCTTGTTTGAAGTATCTCGTATCTAGCTCTAGCATCGAGCTCATTGGCGTTAAATCTTGTGAACTTCCTAGCCATCTGAAAGAATACACCAAAAGTTAGCATGAAACAGAAGTATTTTCGGACAAAACTGCAAACAGTGGGCTGGACACGACCCCGTGTTCAGCGGACACGGCCCCGTGTCCAGGCGTCTGTTACTCAAAAATTCCATTTTCGACCCGGTTTCGAAAACTTGAAAATTTTTGGTCCAATAGGTGCGGTTTCCCCCGAAAATGAAACCCTGAGTGCCGTTTTTCCCAAAATAACCCGTTTACCCTATCAATTCTATCTTTTTCGGTTCAAGAACAAGGGTTTGGGGTTTTTGTGAGAAATCGGGTGAATCTATGAACAATACAAGTGTATTTACTTCCCATAACACTAATCTAACTAAATGCAAACAGATCTAAACAAAAATTTGAGGCTCGATCCGGATGAACTTCAAGAACCCTAGATTTTCCCCAAATTTTTGGTGTTTTAACTACATGCAAGTAACTAATCTAACTACTAAAACTGATAGATTCATACCTTGATGTTGTTAGAGTGATAGGAGACGTCGAAAATCTGCGAAAAATCGCCTGGAACCAGAGCTTTTTCGGGGAAACGGGGCGTGTGGAATGAAGTAACTGTTTTGAAAAAAGGGATATATCCCGTCTGCAGCGCGGACACGGCCTCGTGCCGAGCACAGTTTTGAATTTTTTTTTATTATTATTTTTTTAGTGCTCGTGTGAGTGCCCTCGCTTCCCATAAGCTTTGGTTAGAAAACTTACCGCTTTAGATGTCGTCCCAATCGTTCGTAACTTACCAGGTATGATGTTGATGTTTTCGTTCTTCCACCGTTTGAAACGAGATCTCTTCTTCTTCATCCTCAATGAATCCTTGATAGAGTTTCAGCCATTGGCCATTGACTTTGAATGGAGGCTCATTTCGAGATTTAATTTCTACTGCACCGTGTGGGAAAATACGGGTGATGGAAAAAGGTCCTGACCACCTAGACTTTAATTTACCAGGAAATAATCGAAGTCGTGAATTAAACAAAAGAACTAAATCTCCTACTCGAAATTCATTAGGTTTAATATGTTTGTCATGCCAATTTTTCATTCTTTCCTTATAAATTTCAGAGTTTGAGTATGCATAATTCCTAAGCTCGTCTAATTCATTTAATTGACAAAATCGATTTTTACCAGCAAATTCTAAATCTAAGTTTACATTTTTTATTGCCCAGTAGGCCTAGTGTGCAATTTCTACTAGCAAGTGACAACTTTTTCCATAGACTAGCTTATATGGGGTTGTGCCTATTATTGTTTTATAAGCAGTTCAAAAGGCCCATAAAGCATCATCTAATTTATCTGCCCATTCCTTTTTATTTAACCCCACGGTTTTTTCAAATATTCGTTTTAAACCTCTATTAGTCACTTCGGCTTGTCCGTTTGTTTGAGGGTGATATGCTGTTGAGACCCGATGATAGACCCCATATCTTGTTAAAAAAATTTCAAGTTGTTGGTTGCAAAAATGGGTACCTCTATCACTTATTAATGCTTTAGGTGTGCCAAAACGAGAGAATAATTTTTTCAAAAATCTTACCACGACTCTTCCATCATTTGTTGGAAGTGCCTCGGCCCATTTAGACAAGTAGTCTACTGCTACAAGTATATATATTTGTTTCCTTTCGATGGTGGGAAAGGTCCCATAAAGTCGAGTCCCCACACATCAAAAATTTCACAAACAAGAATGCCATTTTGTGGCATTTCGTTTTTGGAAGAAATATTACATGTTCTTTGGCAAGCATCACATGTCTTGACAAGACTTTGGGCGTCTTTGTAAATGGTTGGCAAACAAAATCCTGAATCAAATACCTTTCGTGCGGTACTAGCGGCACCATGATGTCCTCCGTATGGACCTTCATGACAATGGCGGAGAATTCTTCGGGCTTCGCTACCATGTACGCATCGTCGGACGAGTTGGTCGGCACACATTTTGAAAAGATATGGATCTTCCCAAAAATAGTGTTTCACATTGGCAAAGAATTTTTTTCTTTGATGATGTGGCCAACCTTTTGCGACTATACCGCTAGCTAAGTAGTTAGCATAGTCGGCGTACCATGGTTCTTCCTTGTATTTCACCATTTCTAGGGACTCAGTTAGAAATTTTTCGTTGATTTGCTCGTCCCTGGTCGCTTCTAAAGCTGGGTCTTCTAAGCGCGAAAGATGATATGCTGCAGTGTTTTCTGCTCCTCTTTTGTCTTTGATTTCAATGTCAAATTCTTGGAGGAGTAGAATCCACCGAATCAAACGTGGTTTTGCGTCCTGCTTTTTGAAGAGATATCGAATGGCTGCATGATCTGTATAGACTATAGTTTTAGAAAGAACAAGATAAGAACGAAATTTATCAAAAGCAAATACCACAGCTAGCAATTCTTTTTCAGTTGTTGTGTAATTTTCTTGTGCATCATTTGATGTTTTACTAGCATAATAAATTGGGTGAAGTGCTTTTCTTTTCTTTGTCCCAAGACAGCTCCAACTGCAAAGTCACTGGCATCACACATGATTTCGAAAGGAAATTTCCAATCAGGCGCTATCATGATAGGTGCATTGACTAACATTTCCTTTAGGGTTAGAAATGCCTGATTGCAATCCTTTTCAAAGATGAAAGGGGCAACTTTTTCAAGTAATTTTGTTAGAGGCCTTGAGATTTTTGAAAAGTCTTTGATAAACCGCCTATAAAATCCGGCATGCCCTAGGAAACTTCTGATAGCTCTAACGGAGGATGGAGGTGGTAATCTAGAAATGGTATCTATTTTGGCTCGATCCACCTCCATTCCTTCGCTTGAGATCTTGTGACCGAGTACTATTCCCTCTGTTACCATGAAATGGCATTTTTCCCAATTAAGGGCGAGGTTAGTTTCCTCACATCGGGATAGCATTCGTTCAAGGTTATCGAGGCATTGGTCGTATGAATCCCCAAAGATAGAAAAGTCGTCCATGAAGACTTCCATTGTCTTTTCTATCATGTCATGGAAAATGGCTACCATGCAACGTTGGAAGGTTGCGGGGGCATTGCATAGACCAAACGGCATGCGTCGATAAGCAAAAGTTCCGTAGGGACATGTAAAAGTTGTCTTTTCTTGGTCTTCGGGTGCTATCGGGATTTGAAAGTAACCTGAAAAACCATCCAAGAAACAATAAAATTTATGACCGGATAATCTTTCTAACATTTGATCAATGAAGGGTAAAGGAAAGTGATCTTTTCTTGTTGCTTCATTTAATCGTCTATAATCTATACATACTCTCCATCCTGTGACGGTTCTCGTTGGTATTAGTTCATTCTTTTCATTAGTTATCACCGTCATACCTCCTTTCTTTGGAACTACTTGGACGGGACTCACCCAAGGGCTATCGGAGATAGGATAGATAAGTACGGCGTCAAGTAATTTGATGACTTCGTTTTTAACCACTTCTTGAACATTTGGATTTACTCGACGTTGTGGTTGTATTACCGATTTGTAGTCATCATTCATCAAAATTTTGTGTGTGCACATGGAAGGACTAATTCCTTTTATGTCTACAAGTTTCCAAGCTATTGCGTTTTTGTGTTTTTTCAAAAGACTTATTAATTTTTCTTTTTCTAAGCTATCTAATTTAGACGAAATAATTACAGGTAACTTACCATCTTTGTCTAGAAAAGCATATTCCAAACCTTTTGGAAGTTCTTTGAGCTCAAGTGGTGGGTCTTTAGGAGACTCCTTATTTGGTTGCTCATTTCGATCAAGAACTTTAAAAGTTTGTTCTATGGCGACCTCTTCTTCAACAAAGTGGTCAATCTTTTCACTTGTATCGGGTGGTTCATCTTCATCTTCAATTAGGGGGTCATTATTGCCGAAAGGATATTTCATTGACCGTTCGAGATCGACACTTCTTTTAAATGCCCCTAATTGAAGAGGTAGATTGTTGAACTTCCGGTTTTTCAAAGCTTCGTGAGTTTTTACAAATGGTCGTCCCAACATTAGAGGAGCGTCATCGAGGATGACAAAGTCGGTCGGTATTACCATTTGATTTGTTTGAACCAATACATCTTCAACTACACCGATTGATTTTATTACTTTCCGATTGGATAGAAAAATGGGTATTTGAAGTGGAGAAAAATCACTAATACTTAATTTTTCGAAAATGTAGTTAGGCATTATGTTAACACAAAGATCTTTATCGATTGTGACATTACTAATAAACGAATTTTGAAAGAAACATGGAACCAGTGTAATGTTAATTTCAAATGGGTCTTCTTTTATTAGCGAAGTTTGACCATTAGTTAACTTAACGCTTACTGTTTCGTCAATTTTAGTGTTAGTGTTTAACTCTTTTAAAAACTTAGCATGAGTGGGTACTAAACAATGATTTTCAAAAGAAGGTGACAAGAGATTAATTTCTTCAAAATTAGACTCTTCTTGAATTTTAACGTTGTCGGACTCACCTTTTTCGTTGTTTAACTCATGTGTCGGTTTTTCACTTATTTGTTCTTCCATTTTTACACTTTCAGTTATCTCTTCATTTTTTAATTCTTCTCTTGCGCGGGACTCCTCTTCCCTTGCGCGAGATTCTTTTATACAGCGATCGATAACTCTTATGTGTTCTAATATCCTATCGGTTACTTCGGTTATAGAAAAAGAATCGGGATTTTCTAAGCTTGAATCCGGTTGTTCGACCCTTTGTTCCTCATAATACCCATGTGAAGTAGATGGTTCGCACCATTGTTCTTCATTGTAAGCATATGATGGATAAGGTTCGAAATTTTGTTCTTCATAATACTCATATGAGGTGGGTTGTTCACGCCATGGTTCCTCATAATAAGCATATGAAGGTGGTGGCTCATATCTTGGTTCCTCAAAGTATGAGTAAGAAGGCTCATACCTTGGTTCATCAAAATATGAGTATGAGGGAGGAGGTTCATACCTTTGGTCTTCATAGGATGTGTATGAAGTTGATGGCTCGTACCTGGGCTCCTCATAGTAGGTGTATGAATTGGATGGTTGATATGAGTGACTATTTTGAACTGAGTGTGTGTTACGACAATTAGTGCAATAATTACTCCTATAATCATCCTCCTCATAGGTGTAGTTGTAACCTCCTGAGTATTGATCCATACGAATCACTCAGCAGACCACAACCAAGTCTCGAGATCAGAAAACAAAAATAAAAACGGAAACAGAGGCTGGACACGGCCCCGTGTTCAGAATCTGTATCTGGGCGTTTTAATTAAATTTACTGATTTCGTTGAGCACGGGGCGTGTTCAGTGAGCACGGCCCATGTTCAAGCTACTGTTACTAGGTGTTTTTATGAAAATGTGCAGCACGGCCCCGTGTTCAGTGAACACGGCCCCGTGTACAGGTTACTGTAAATGCAAAACTAAACTAAAATGCAGAAAAATGTGCGCGCGTTTTAAAAAGGTTTTGAAAAACTGATTAGGCCGTCGATTTTAAGCTTTCTTAAAATCCTCGTGTCCCCGGCAACGGCGCCAAAAACTTGATGCGTGTGAAGTGTTATATATATTAGGTGTATATTTTAAGCCCTTTTTAACACTTATTTTTAGCCAAGTTTTAAATTTATAAAACACGATATTTTACTAACACTAAACACACATATGGGCAAGTGCACCCATCGTGAGCGTAGTATAGTGTTGGCAAGATACCGAGGTCGTCCAAGGACACAAGAACTTTTAGTACCGGTTTATCCTCAACGTCTAATCAAAATAAAAAGTTTAGAAAAATGTTTTAAACTAAGAAAAATAAAAACTAACTAAAAATGTTGAAAATAAAATAAAAAGAAAAAACAGATAGACAAGATGAATCACTTGGTTCCGACTCGTATCTAGTGTAACCTTTGATTATTTCCGCACTTTTGCACTTATTTAAGAGATTATCTTAGTTATTGTAGTAGGCTCCTCTTTTGAAGGTGATGTTACCCTCACCCCAGTAGTTTGAGTCAGCAAGGATACAATCCTAAAAGGGTGGATTATTGGAAGATAATTAATTAAGTTATTAATGCAAATTATGGTAGGCCCCTCTTTTGGAGGTGACGTTACCCTCGACTAAGTAGTCTGAGTCAGCAGGGATACAGTCCTAAATAGCCAGGTTATAGTATTAATAGTAGTTAACTTATGAGGGGATCAAAGAGTTTGGACCCCCGCCATCCAATACCGTGAAGTATTGAATGAGGTCCTACTAAATTTGACCCAGGTCCATTGCAGGACCTCTAAACGCTGAACAATGGCAAGACCTTTACCAAACCGTTCCCTTAACCCCCGACCAGGTAGCCAACATACCTCCATATAGACTGTGGAGATATGAATGGTGAAAATCTTTTATTTTATATAGATAGTAAAATAATGTCAAGACACCACGGACAAACGATAAGGAAAGATCACCTTCAACATAAGCAACTAGTTATTAAAGTGATTAATACAAAACCAAGTAAAAAGTGCAAAAAGATTAGAAATAAAAAGTATTACACTAAACACTTTGTCTTCACCAAGTGATGTAAGAGACTTAGGCAAACATGGCCTTGATTGTCAAGAACTCTTACGATCAATCTTAGATCCCGAGACGACTCACACACTCTACGATGGACAATGGATGATGGTGTTATGGTGGTGGTGGGTGAAGTGTGAGAGAGGTGGTGTGCCAAGGGATGGTTTGAGCTTGAGCCAAGCACTCCTATTTATAGGCTGAACAGAAGCTCGGGCACGGCCCCGTGTCCACATCCTTCTCTTTCTTCATTTATTTTAGCTTGTCTTATTAGTTGACCACACCCCCGTGTCCGCTGAGCACGACCCTGTGTGCAGAAGTGTCACGACCCCCGACCCACCCTGGACGGAAACGGGAGTCGCGAACAGCCCAGTGGTACCGGTGATTATTTTGAAAATGTTGCAGCGGAAATTTCATCAGAACCGTGAGTTAGGAAAAATATCAGAGTTTAGAAAACACCGGATTTTATTTATTAAATAGATGGGATAAACCCCTGTTTTACAATGGTAGCTTTAATAAAGATAAATTTACTTACATAAAACAATATTTCTTAATTTGATTTAATTATTAAAATAAGCCACTTCTTGATGCCTTTTAGTGTCGTATCCAATTCTTACTCCAATCTACTGTAATTACCTGAAACGCGTTTTAAAAAAGTTTTGTCAGCGGAAAATACTGAGTGAGTTCATTCATTTTGCTAAAACGACAAGTTTGTTATAATTCATAGTATTAAGAGAGATTACAATGTTTCTGATATCAAACCAACTACCCACAGTATTTGTCACTCGACTCATTTCGGTGACTGTGGTCATATCACCATTGGCTGCCCCAATGAATGACGAATATCACTAATTAGGTTCGCCCACCTAAAGTGACAACAACAGTAGTAATGTGCACAATACCCCACATATCGGCTGTAATTTGGTGAATACATAAACTTAATCACTGTAATTATAACTTTGAAATTAAACATGCTTTTGTAAATAAATTTGATAAAAAGAGAATGACTCACATTATAAGCATGCAGATTCATACGGGCAAAGTTTAGTCTACAAATAAGCCTTGATAGATTGCAGATTTATACAGGCAGAGCTTAGCCTATTGATTTAGCCTTGTAACCTAGTGCACACGAACTAGATAAATAACTAATACAGCATTTACGATAACTCACGAGATTAAAACCCTCACAACGAATGACAAAGTGCAATACTTAAACATCCATTGGATTCACAACGAAGGACAGAGTATTTCCCGAGTTCGGGTGGCACTCAACATCCTGTCGGAATCACAACTAATGACAAAGTATAACCCAAATTTGAGCAGCACTTAAACATCCATTGGATAGTTTCTATCGATCGGACATTGAATCGTAGCAGCGATTGAGTTAATACCCTGTTCTGTAGCACCCCGCTATACTAATTAGTGATTTGTGTGTGTTAATTGTGAGTATTTGGACGATAACTCTGTGCCAGAGTCGAATTTTATCGTCGAACGAACGCACAGAAGCAAGTCCCAAAGCCTGCTATTTATACAAGAATTTTGATTAGCTTACGGACCGTAACAAATTTTCCTTACGGTCCGTAAGGGACACCTTTTCTCCATAGGGTCGCCACGTGTGGGACTAGGCCTGATGAGTCGACGAAACGTTTAAATTCGATTTTTATAATAAGTTATAAGGATAATCGTTGAGTAGGGAATACGCCCCCTGAGTTTTAGGGCCCTGATCCTGATTCTGATTGTTCTGATAATTTTAGGGTTTGTGTAGAATTACTTGGGTTTCTCAATTAGGGTTTCCTTTTGGTTAAATTAAAATAAGAAATAGTATTTTTAATGAGAGTTGTTATATCATGTGACAACTCGAATTTCCGACGTTCTTTATTCGCATTTAATGCACGTTGACTTTGACTTTATGGTTGTGTTATGATAAAACCTAGTGTGTTGCATGAATATGTGTTTGATTGTATAACATGTGTACTGTTGTAGAACTTAAACTGTTAAGAACCCGACGAAACACAAGGCTGTTTCGCCATGGCCCATTCCGACGAAACAGAACTTGTTTCGCCATCTACATCTCGACGAAACAGTGTGTTTCGCCGAGCCCAGTTTCGCCGAAGCCCATTACGGGCCCAGAACGTTAAATCGTGTTTATTAGCGTGTAGCGACCTTAGTTTCACATCTTTGGCAAAAGTTAAAACCCTAGAACTCTCTCTCGTCTGTGCGACGGCAACAACCATTGTTCACCATCATCCCTAGCTCTCGAATCCTTGTTTCTTCATCTTGAATCGGTTAGTATGTGTTTGTTAATCGGTTTCATGTTTCTGTTACATCTCGATTCATGTCTGGATATGTGATTGATATGTCTTACTGCTGTGATAAGAGTATGATGATGATGATATAGATTTCAATATGTATGATATAGAAGGATTTATATAAAATGCTATGCGAAACCTAATACAATCGAGTGCTCGGTTCTGGATATTGTTATTATGTCCTGATTATAAATACAAGTTAGTATCTTGATAGGATGCAATGATACGATGTTGTATGTTGATATGTTATACACATAAACTAGGGTTTATGCTAGACAATGATTCTTGGATGATTGATGTATGATGATTCGATTTGCACTTTGACCTTCATATGATTTCTGTTATTGATGACGGCTGCTAGAATGATTAGGGTTTATGTGTTATTCGCAATCTGCTGTAACTGATGTCTGCGGAACTGAACTGTCCGACGAAACAGGACTCTCGGCGAAACAGAATGTGTTTCGCCATGGACCATCGACGAATAAGAATCCTGTTTCGCCAAACAAGATCACGACGAAACAGAACGTGTTTCGTCAAATGTGTGTTTCGCCAATTATGTGTTTCGCCAAATGTGTGTTTCGCCAACTTATGTGTTTCGCCATACATGTATTTTCGCCGAGCTGTGCTGTAACTTGAGTTAATTCTGTTAAGTGTTAACTGGAATATTTAACTGCTGTTAAGTGTAACCATCTTGTATATGATTGAGATTACGTGTTACATGTTTATACGTGCACAACTTGAACGCAAACTGATTTCACATACGTGCATACTTTAGGACGTGATTGATTACTTGCGAGCATACACTTAGCATACCGAGCAAACCAAGGTGAGTTCACACAGCCAAGGCATGGGATTCCCAGGATGGGAATGGGTTGGATTATTTATTCGTTCAGATTATGGAACTTAGATATATGGTCCCCGGGTGCGGGAGGGTTATTGATATGAACAGACTAGACTGGTTATACTAATTTAAACGATCTTCGCACACACGCCAAGGGTCGGCCGCGATATTATGACAATCTTCGCACACATGCCTAGAAAGGGCCGCGAACTATATACTCTAATCTTCGCAAACATGCCAGGAAGGGCCGCGATACTACTATACCTAGTCTAGCAAACATGGGAAATCCCCACTATACTTCGCAAACATGCCTAGAGGGCCGCGATACGATACATACGATACATGATTACTAAATGAACATACGAACTACATTATGAACACTATAACTAAACAAACTCACTGTGAACTCGCTCAACTAGTTGTTGACTCTCTGTTACATGCCTTGCAGGACCTTAGGTACTTATGGAGCTTGCACGGGAGGCACGGTCGTTGTGGGCACAGTTTGTGGATGTTATGAACAACATTTAAACATTTGAATTGTTACTTATGATTGGGTTTATTTATGCTTCCGCTAAACGTTGAATTTATACATATGTTTTGAACACCTTTCATATTGGTTTGTTTGCTTTACATTTAATACTTACTATGTTCAATATGATTGGTGGCTTGATCCTGGTCAGTCACGCCTCCAAGCGGTGATACTCCGCAGGTGGATTTTGGGGGTGTGACAGATTGGTATCAGAGCCATTGGTTATAGAGAACTCGGTTTTAATAAGGGAAAACGTTTTTATTGAAACCAGACTATAACCAGTACAGTGCTCAACGATCCACAACGACGCCTCGCTCCACGTGCAAGACTCAACATCCTAGGTAATAAGGTTTATGTTTATTGCCTACTTGCTAGAATTACATAGAACTTTGCTCGTGGTATGCTTAGATTACATTGATTACTATTCGTTACTGCTTGAGAACGCTTATATGCTCACACTCTTCTGTCATCGCACGATTCGCGATCCTCTCTGACTTATGCTATCTTTACTATGAAGATCATGTCTGGACGTATCAACATGACACAAGCCCAATTGACGGCTCTCATCACTGAACAAGTTACTGCAGCGGTTGCAGCCGCACAAGCAGGAGGTATACCCTGCAGTTGAAACCCACACTAGGGTCCTTAGATCCTACATTCCTAAACCAACTCTTGTGCTAAAATTTTTGTTTACTCTTACGCACACAACAGGTCAAGCACCTGTTTGCACTTTCAAAACGTTCATGGACTGTCGTCCCAGTACTTTCAGCGGCACGGAGGGAGCAGTCGGACTCCTCCACTGGTTTGAAAAGATCGAGACTGTATTCGAAATGTGTGAATGCCCTGAGGCACGCAGGGTGAAGTATGCCACCGGTACCCTAGAGGGTTTAGCTCTCACATGGTGGAAAGCTCAGGTGCAAATGCTGGGGTTGGTTGCTGCTAACGCTACCCCATGGAACAACTTTAAGGAAATGATCAAAGAGGAATATTGCAGCAGGGATGATATTCATAAGCTGGAGGTCGAGTTTTTCAATCTCAAGATGAAGGGGTCAGAGATTGAGGCATACACCAAAAGATCTAATGAACTTGCTCTATTGTGTCCTACGATGGTGGACCCTCCAATCAAGCGAATCGAACTGTTCCTCAAGGGTCTAGTGCCAGAGATCCAGAGTCACGTCACTTCAGCAAACCTCGCCACTTATCAGCAGGTTGTGCAGCTGGCTCACCGTCTCACGGATCAGGCGGTGGAGCAGAACAAGTTGCCTGAACGCATCAGCACTACTACCACCGCTACTACTCCGGTCACTCCTGCTACTCCCAGTGACAACAAGCGGAAATGGGATGGAGATTCCAGCAAAGGTTCAGCCATAGTTCAGTCCCAGGCTCAGCAACGCAAGACTAATGACTACCAGAGCCCAAGTCAGCAAACTTCTGGTGGGCAGAGACAGAGTGGTTATCGGGGAAATCATCCACTGTGTAACAGGTGCTACAAACATCACAGTGGCCAGTGTCGCAAGGCCTACTGTCAGAGATGTCTCAAAAACGGGCACGAAGCTAAAGATTGCAGGAGTTCACGACCTGCGAATCAGAACCAGCAACAACAGCCACCTGCTCCACGAAACCAGCCACAGCAACAGCAGCATGGAAATAGGGGATGCTACCAGTGTGGGGCTGAAGGTCATTACAAGCGGGATTGCCCTCAGTTAAACCAGAACCAGAACAATAACAACAACAACAATCAGGGTAACGGGAACAACAACAACGGTGGGAACAATAACAACAATGGTGCTAGAGGCCGTATGTTTGTGATCGGTCAGGGTGATGCCAGGAATGATCCCAACGTGGTTATGGGTAAGTTTCTTCTTGACGACTTTTATGTTACTGTACTATTTGATTCTGGTGCGGATACAAGTTACATGTCTCTGAAAGCTAGTGAAATGTTAAAACGTGCACCAACTCCCTTAAACACCAAACATGTTGTAGAATTAGCTAACGGTAAAAGTCTAGAGGCCACACACATAGTTAAAGGGTGTAATCTTATCCTCGCTGGTCAGACTTTCTCCATTGATCTCATTCCTATACCCTTGGGTAGCTTTGACGTCGTCATTGGTATGGATTGGTTATCTCAACAACAAGCGGAGATTTTATGCAAAGAAAAAGTTATTCGTATTCCTCGGTCGGGCAAGGAACCTCTCGAAGTTCAAGGCGACAAGAGTGGTGTCGTGAGTGGCATCATTTCCTTCTTGAAGGCTCAGAAGTGTCTGCGCAAGGGTCACACAGCTGTTCTAGCTCTCGTCACTGATACATCGAAGAAAGAGAAGAAGATTGAGGATATTCCAGTGGTACGCGATTTTCCTCAAGTGTTTCCTGAGGAATTACCTGGGTTACCGCCTCATCGTCAAGTCGAATTCCAGATCGAGCTCGCTCCAGGAGCAGCGCCCATAGCTCGAGCACCTTATCGTCTAGCTCCAACTGAATTAGAAGAACTGTCAAAGCAGCTACAAGAACTCTTGGAAAAGGGTTTTATACGTCCTAGCTCTTCGCCTTGGGGAGCTCCAGTGTTATTCGCAAAGAAGAAAGACGGTACGTTTAGGATGTGTATAGACTACCGTGAACTCAACAAGGTGACGATCAAGAATCGTTATCCTCTTCCGCGCATAGATGATTTATTCGACCAGCTGCAAGGGTCGAGCTACTACTCCAAAATAGACTTGAGGTCAGGATATCATCAGCTGAGAGTCCGGGATGAGGACGTCTCCAAAACAGCGTTCAGAACACGCTACGGCCACTACGAGTTTATGGTCATGCCATTTGGGCTAACGAACGCGCCTGCCGTATTTATGGATCTTATGAACAGGGTGTGCAAACCCTATCTCGACAAGTTCGTCATTGTTTTCATCGACGACATCCTGATTTATTCGAAGAGTCAGGAGGAGCACGAGCATCATTTACGACTTATACTGGAACTTCTACGAACGGAACAGCTATACGCTAAGTTTTCCAAATGTGACTTCTGGCTTCGGGAAGTCCACTTCTTAGGCCACGTGGTGAACAAGGATGGGATTCATGTAGATCCATCCAAGGTAGATTCGATCAAGAACTGGCCTGCGCCTCGTACACCAACAGAAATACGCCAATTCTTAGGTTTGGCGGGTTATTACAGAAGGTTCATCAAAGACTTCTCAAAGATTGCTCAACCGCTTACCCTACTGACACAGAAAGGTGTTGTCTACCGTTGGGGTAATGCACAGGAAACAGCGTTCGAACACTTAAAGGATAGACTCTGTAGCGCACCTATCCTCTCACTGCCTGAAGGCACGGACGATTTCGTAGTCTACTGCGACGCATCTATCCAAGGTCTTGGATGTGTATTGATGCAGAGGGATAAAGTTATAGCTTATGCTTCGCGCCAGCTTAAGATCCACGAACGAAACTACACTACGCATGATTTAGAGCTGGGAGCGGTTGTCTTTGCACTTAAGATATGGCGACACTATTTGTACGGTACCAAGTGCGCAATCTACACTGACCACAGAAGCCTCGAACATATCTTCAAACAGAAAGAACTGAATATGCGACAGCGACGATGGGTTGAACTGCTAAACGACTACGAATGCTCAATCAGGTACCACCCAGGCAAAGCCAATGTTGTGGCTGACGCTCTCAGTCGAAAAGACACTGCGCCTAAGCGTGTTCGAGCTTTACAACTCACCATACAGTCTAGCCTTCCTTCCCAGATACGAGATGCTCAGATAGAAGCATTGAAATCAGACAACGTCAGGGCTGAAGCCCTACGCGGCTCAAGGCAACGATTAGAACAAAGGGCAGACGGCGCTTATTACGTAACAGGACGCATTTGGGTCCCACTTTATGGCAACTTACGTGAGCTAGTGATGGATGAAGCTCATAAGTCTCGCTACTCGGTACACCCTGGTTCGGATAAAATGTACCACGATATTAAGACTACATACTGGTGGCCTAGCATGAAGGCCCACATAGCCACATACGTTAGTAAATGCTTGACTTGTGCGAGAGTCAAGGCAGAATATCAGAAACCGTCAGGTCCACTCCAACAACCTGAGATACCACAATGGAAATGGGAGCAAATTTCCATGGATTTTGTTACTGGTCTACCTAGATCTCAGCGCGGAAATGATACTATTTGGGTGATCGTAGATCGACTCACAAAGTCTGCTCACTTCTTGGCCATCAAAGAAACAGACAAGTTCTCTACACTAGCAGACATCTACTTGAAAGAAGTGGTCTCCAGGCACGGTGTGCCAACCTCTATCATCTCTGATCGAGACGCACGTTTTACTTCAGAACTGTGGCAAGCAATGCATAAATCTTTTGGCTCTCGATTAGACATGAGCACAGCTTATCACCCTCAGACAGATGGGCAGTCTGAGCGCACTATCCAGACTCTAGAAGACATGCTTCGGGCGTGCGTAATTGATTTTGGCAACGGTTGGGAAAAACATCTGCCACTTGTGGAATTCTCATACAATAACAGCTACCACACGAGCATTAAGGCTGCACCATTCGAGGCATTGTACGGGCGTAAAAGCCGGTCACCTCTCTGTTGGGCAGAGGTGGGAGAAAGTCAAATCACAGGTCCAGAAATGGTTGTTGATACTACAGAAAAGATTGCACAAATACGACAACGCATGGCGGCAGCTCGCGACCGTCAGAAAGCATACGCTGATTTAGATAGAAAACTACTCGAATTCCAGGTTGGGGATCGAGCGCTACTTAAAGTTTCACCCTGGAAGGGTGTGGTTCGTTTTGGCAAACGCGGCAAACTAAATCCACGATATGTTGGACCTTTCGAAGTTATTGAGAAAATAGGCAAAGTGGCCTACAGACTGAACTTACCACCTGAACTCAGTGCAGTTCACAACGTCTTTCACGTGTCGAATCTAAAGAAATGTACGTCAGACGAGACCCACGTAGTTCCCTTGAAGGAACTCACTGTCGACGAGCGGTTGCACTTCGTCGAGGAACCTGTTGAAATCACGGACCGGGATGTTAAGGTCCTCAAGAACACGAGAATCCCTCTTGTACGAGTTCGTTGGAACTCCCGCCGCGGCCCAGAGTTCACCTGGGAGCGCGAAGATCAAATGGAACTCAAATATCCCCAGTTATTCGGAACCAATGCAACTACTACTGAGGCTGAAGCTACCAATGCAGAATTTCGGGACGAAATTCCAAATCAACGGGGGGATAATGTGACACCCCAAGAAAACCAGTAATCTTCGCAAACATGCTCAGGGGAGCCGCGATACAATTCAGGTAAACAACGTCACACCATTAGCTTTTCTCAGTAACTGCATGCTAAATTTCGGGACGAAATTTCTTTCAAGTTGGGGATAATGTGACAACTCGAATTTCCGACGTTCTTTATTCGCATTTAATGCACGTTGACTTTGACTTTATGGTTGTGTTATGATAAAACCTAGTGTGTTGCATGAATATGTGTTTGATTGTATAACATGTGTACTGTTGTAGAACTTAAACTGTTAAGAACCCGACGAAACACAAGGCTGTTTCGCCATGGCCCATTCCGACGAAACAGAACTTGTTTCGCCATCTACATCTCGACGAAACAGTGTGTTTCGCCGAGCCCAGTTTCGCCGAAGCCCATTACGGGCCCAGAACGTTAAATCGTGTTTATTAGCGTGTAGCGACCTTAGTTTCACATCTTTGGCAAAAGTTAAAACCCTAGAACTCTCTCTCGTCTGTGCGACGGCAACAACCATTGTTCACCATCATCCCTAGCTCTCGAATCCTTGTTTCTTCATCTTGAATCGGTTAGTATGTGTTTGTTAATCGGTTTCATGTTTCTGTTACATCTCGATTCATGTCTGGATATGTGATTGATATGTCTTACTGCTGTGATAAGAGTATGATGATGATGATATAGATTTCAATATGTATGATATAGAAGGATTTATATAAAATGCTATGCGAAACCTAATACAATCGAGTGCTCGGTTCTGGATATTGTTATTATGTCCTGATTATAAATACAAGTTAGTATCTTGATAGGATGCAATGATACGATGTTGTATGTTGATATGTTATACACATAAACTAGGGTTTATGCTAGACAATGATTCTTGGATGATTGATGTATGATGATTCGATTTGCACTTTGACCTTCATATGATTTCTGTTATTGATGACGGCTGCTAGAATGATTAGGGTTTATGTGTTATTCGCAATCTGCTGTAACTGATGTCTGCGGAACTGAACTGTCCGACGAAACAGGACTCTCGGCGAAACAGAATGTGTTTCGCCATGGACCATCGACGAATAAGAATCCTGTTTCGCCAAACAAGATCACGACGAAACAGAACGTGTTTCGTCAAATGTGTGTTTCGCCAATTATGTGTTTCGCCAAATGTGTGTTTCGCCAACTTATGTGTTTCGCCATACATGTATTTTCGCCGAGCTGTGCTGTAACTTGAGTTAATTCTGTTAAGTGTTAACTGGAATATTTAACTGCTGTTAAGTGTAACCATCTTGTATATGATTGAGATTACGTGTTACATGTTTATACGTGCACAACTTGAACGCAAACTGATTTCACATACGTGCATACTTTAGGACGTGATTGATTACTTGCGAGCATACACTTAGCATACCGAGCAAACCAAGGTGAGTTCACACAGCCAAGGCATGGGATTCCCAGGATGGGAATGGGTTGGATTATTTATTCGTTCAGATTATGGAACTTAGATATATGGTCCCCGGGTGCGGGAGGGTTATTGATATGAACAGACTAGACTGGTTATACTAATTTAAACGATCTTCGCACACACGCCAAGGGTCGGCCGCGATATTATGACAATCTTCGCACACATGCCTAGAAAGGGCCGCGAACTATATACTCTAATCTTCGCAAACATGCCAGGAAGGGCCGCGATACTACTATACCTAGTCTAGCAAACATGGGAAATCCCCACTATACTTCGCAAACATGCCTAGAGGGCCGCGATACGATACATACGATACATGATTACTAAATGAACATACGAACTACATTATGAACACTATAACTAAACAAACTCACTGTGAACTCGCTCAACTAGTTGTTGACTCTCTGTTACATGCCTTGCAGGACCTTAGGTACTTATGGAGCTTGCACGGGAGGCACGGTCGTTGTGGGCACAGTTTGTGGATGTTATGAACAACATTTAAACATTTGAATTGTTACTTATGATTGGGTTTATTTATGCTTCCGCTAAACGTTGAATTTATACATATGTTTTGAACACCTTTCATATTGGTTTGTTTGCTTTACATTTAATACTTACTATGTTCAATATGATTGGTGGCTTGATCCTGGTCAGTCACGCCTCCAAGCGGTGATACTCCGCAGGTGGATTTTGGGGGTGTGACAGATTGGTATCAGAGCCATTGGTTATAGAGAACTCGGTTTTAATAAGGGAAAACGTTTTTATTGAAACCAGACTATAACCAGTACAGTGCTCAACGATCCACAACGACGCCTCGCTCCACGTGCAAGACTCAACATCCTAGGTAATAAGGTTTATGTTTATTGCCTACTTGCTAGAATTACATAGAACTTTGCTCGTGGTATGCTTAGATTACATTGATTACTATTCGTTACTGCTTGAGAACGCTTATATGCTCACACTCTTCTGTCATCGCACGATTCGCGATCCTCTCTGACTTATGCTATCTTTACTATGAAGATCATGTCTGGACGTATCAACATGACACAAGCCCAATTGACGGCTCTCATCACTGAACAAGTTACTGCAGCGGTTGCAGCCGCACAAGCAGGAGGTATACCCTGCAGTTGAAACCCACACTAGGGTCCTTAGATCCTACATTCCTAAACCAACTCTTGTGCTAAAATTTTTGTTTACTCTTACGCACACAACAGGTCAAGCACCTGTTTGCACTTTCAAAACGTTCATGGACTGTCGTCCCAGTACTTTCAGCGGCACGGAGGGAGCAGTCGGACTCCTCCACTGGTTTGAAAAGATCGAGACTGTATTCGAAATGTGTGAATGCCCTGAGGCACGCAGGGTGAAGTATGCCACCGGTACCCTAGAGGGTTTAGCTCTCACATGGTGGAAAGCTCAGGTGCAAATGCTGGGGTTGGTTGCTGCTAACGCTACCCCATGGAACAACTTTAAGGAAATGATCAAAGAGGAATATTGCAGCAGGGATGATATTCATAAGCTGGAGGTCGAGTTTTTCAATCTCAAGATGAAGGGGTCAGAGATTGAGGCATACACCAAAAGATCTAATGAACTTGCTCTATTGTGTCCTACGATGGTGGACCCTCCAATCAAGCGAATCGAACTGTTCCTCAAGGGTCTAGTGCCAGAGATCCAGAGTCACGTCACTTCAGCAAACCTCGCCACTTATCAGCAGGTTGTGCAGCTGGCTCACCGTCTCACGGATTAGGCGGTGGAGCAGAACAAGTTGCCTGAACGCATCAGCACTACTACCACCGCTACTACTCCGGTCACTCCTGCTACTCCCAGTGACAACAAGCGGAAATGGGATGGAGATTCCAGCAAAGGTTCAGCCATAGTTCAGTCCCAGGCTCAGCAACGCAAGACTAATGACTACCAGAGCCCAAGTCAGCAAACTTCTGGTGGGCAGAGACAGAGTGGTTATCGGGGAAATCATCCACTGTGTAACAGGTGCTACAAACATCACAGTGGCCAGTGTCGCAAGGCCTACTGTCAGAGATGTCTCAAAAACGGGCACGAAGCTAAAGATTGCAGGAGTTCACGACCTGCGAATCAGAACCAGCAACAACAGCCACCTGCTCCACGAAACCAGCCACAGCAACAGCAGCATGGAAATAGGGGATGCTACCAGTGTGGGGCTGAAGGTCATTACAAGCGGGATTGCCCTCAGTTAAACCAGAACCAGAACAATAACAACAACAACAATCAGGGTAACGGGAACAACAACAACGGTGGGAACAATAACAACAATGGTGCTAGAGGCCGTATGTTTGTGATCGGTCAGGGTGATGCCAGGAATGATCCCAACGTGGTTATGGGTAAGTTTCTTCTTGACGACTTTTATGTTACTGTACTATTTGATTCTGGTGCGGATACAAGTTACATGTCTCTGAAAGCTAGTGAAATGTTAAAACGTGCACCAACTCCCTTAAACACCAAACATGTTGTAGAATTAGCTAACGGTAAAAGTCTAGAGGCCACACACATAGTTAAAGGGTGTAATCTTATCCTCGCTGGTCAGACTTTCTCCATTGATCTCATTCCTATACCCTTGGGTAGCTTTGACGTCGTCATTGGTATGGATTGGTTATCTCAACAACAAGCGGAGATTTTATGCAAAGAAAAAGTTATTCGTATTCCTCGGTCGGGCAAGGAACCTCTCGAAGTTCAAGGCGACAAGAGTGGTGTCGTGAGTGGCATCATTTCCTTCTTGAAGGCTCAGAAGTGTCTGCGCAAGGGTCACACAGCTGTTCTAGCTCTCGTCACTGATACATCGAAGAAAGAGAAGAAGATTGAGGATATTCCAGTGGTACGCGATTTTCCTCAAGTGTTTCCTGAGGAATTACCTGGGTTACCGCCTCATCGTCAAGTCGAATTCCAGATCGAGCTCGCTCCAGGAGCAGCGCCCATAGCTCGAGCACCTTATCGTCTAGCTCCAACTGAATTAGAAGAACTGTCAAAGCAGCTACAAGAACTCTTGGAAAAGGGTTTTATACGTCCTAGCTCTTCGCCTTGGGGAGCTCCAGTGTTATTCGCAAAGAAGAAAGACGGTACGTTTAGGATGTGTATAGACTACCGTGAACTCAACAAGGTGACGATCAAGAATCGTTATCCTCTTCCGCGCATAGATGATTTATTCGACCAGCTGCAAGGGTCGAGCTACTACTCCAAAATAGACTTGAGGTCAGGATATCATCAGCTGAGAGTCCGGGATGAGGACGTCTCCAAAACAGCGTTCAGAACACGCTACGGCCACTACGAGTTTATGGTCATGCCATTTGGGCTAACGAACGCGCCTGCCGTATTTATGGATCTTATGAACAGGGTGTGCAAACCCTATCTCGACAAGTTCGTCATTGTTTTCATCGACGACATCCTGATTTATTCGAAGAGTCAGGAGGAGCACGAGCATCATTTACGACTTATACTGGAACTTCTACGAACGGAACAGCTATACGCTAAGTTTTCCAAATGTGACTTCTGGCTTCGGGAAGTCCACTTCTTAGGCCACGTGGTGAACAAGGATGGGATTCATGTAGATCCATCCAAGGTAGATTCGATCAAGAACTGGCCTGCGCCTCGTACACCAACAGAAATACGCCAATTCTTAGGTTTGGCGGGTTATTACAGAAGGTTCATCAAAGACTTCTCAAAGATTGCTCAACCGCTTACCCTACTGACACAGAAAGGTGTTGTCTACCGTTGGGGTAATGCACAGGAAACAGCGTTCGAACACTTAAAGGATAGACTCTGTAGCGCACCTATCCTCTCACTGCCTGAAGGCACGGACGATTTCGTAGTCTACTGCGACGCATCTATCCAAGGTCTTGGATGTGTATTGATGCAGAGGGATAAAGTTATAGCTTATGCTTCGCGCCAGCTTAAGATCCACGAACGAAACTACACTACGCATGATTTAGAGCTGGGAGCGGTTGTCTTTGCACTTAAGATATGGCGACACTATTTGTACGGTACCAAGTGCGCAATCTACACTGACCACAGAAGCCTCGAACATATCTTCAAACAGAAAGAACTGAATATGCGACAGCGACGATGGGTTGAACTGCTAAACGACTACGAATGCTCAATCAGGTACCACCCAGGCAAAGCCAATGTTGTGGCTGACGCTCTCAGTCGAAAAGACACTGCGCCTAAGCGTGTTCGAGCTTTACAACTCACCATACAGTCTAGCCTTCCTTCCCAGATACGAGATGCTCAGATAGAAGCATTGAAATCAGACAACGTCAGGGCTGAAGCCCTACGCGGCTCAAGGCAACGATTAGAACAAAGGGCAGACGGCGCTTATTACGTAACAGGACGCATTTGGGTCCCACTTTATGGCAACTTACGTGAGCTAGTGATGGATGAAGCTCATAAGTCTCGCTACTCGGTACACCCTGGTTCGGATAAAATGTACCACGATATTAAGACTACATACTGGTGGCCTAGCATGAAGGCCCACATAGCCACATACGTTAGTAAATGCTTGACTTGTGCGAGAGTCAAGGCAGAATATCAGAAACCGTCAGGTCCACTCCAACAACCTGAGATACCACAATGGAAATGGGAGCAAATTTCCATGGATTTTGTTACTGGTCTACCTAGATCTCAGCGCGGAAATGATACTATTTGGGTGATCGTAGATCGACTCACAAAGTCTGCTCACTTCTTGGCCATCAAAGAAACAGACAAGTTCTCTACACTAGCAGACATCTACTTGAAAGAAGTGGTCTCCAGGCACGGTGTGCCAACCTCTATCATCTCTGATCGAGACGCACGTTTTACTTCAGAACTGTGGCAAGCAATGCATAAATCTTTTGGCTCTCGATTAGACATGAGCACAGCTTATCACCCTCAGACAGATGGGCAGTCTGAGCGCACTATCCAGACTCTAGAAGACATGCTTCGGGCGTGCGTAATTGATTTTGGCAACGGTTGGGAAAAACATCTGCCACTTGTGGAATTCTCATACAATAACAGCTACCACACGAGCATTAAGGCTGCACCATTCGAGGCATTGTACGGGCGTAAAAGCCGGTCACCTCTCTGTTGGGCAGAGGTGGGAGAAAGTCAAATCACAGGTCCAGAAATGGTTGTTGATACTACAGAAAAGATTGCACAAATACGACAACGCATGGCGGCAGCTCGCGACCGTCAGAAAGCATACGCTGATTTAGATAGAAAACTACTCGAATTCCAGGTTGGGGATCGAGCGCTACTTAAAGTTTCACCCTGGAAGGGTGTGGTTCGTTTTGGCAAACGCGGCAAACTAAATCCACGATATGTTGGACCTTTCGAAGTTATTGAGAAAATAGGCAAAGTGGCCTACAGACTGAACTTACCACCTGAACTCAGTGCAGTTCACAACGTCTTTCACGTGTCGAATCTAAAGAAATGTACGTCAGACGAGACCCACGTAGTTCCCTTGAAGGAACTCACTGTCGACGAGCGGTTGCACTTCGTCGAGGAACCTGTTGAAATCACGGACCGGGATGTTAAGGTCCTCAAGAACACGAGAATCCCTCTTGTACGAGTTCGTTGGAACTCCCGCCGCGGCCCAGAGTTCACCTGGGAGCGCGAAGATCAAATGGAACTCAAATATCCCCAGTTATTCGGAACCAATGCAACTACTACTGAGGCTGAAGCTACCAATGCAGAATTTCGGGACGAAATTCCAAATCAACGGGGGGATAATGTGACACCCCAAGAAAACCAGTAATCTTCGCAAACATGCTCAGGGGAGCCGCGATACAATTCAGGTAAACAACGTCACACCATTAGCTTTTCTCAGTAACTGCATGCTAAATTTCGGGACGAAATTTCTTTCAAGTTGGGGATAATGTGACAACTCGAATTTCCGACGTTCTTTATTCGCATTTAATGCACGTTGACTTTGACTTTATGGTTGTGTTATGATAAAACCTAGTGTGTTGCATGAATATGTGTTTGATTGTATAACATGTGTACTGTTGTAGAACTTAAACTGTTAAGAACCCGACGAAACACAAGGCTGTTTCGCCATGGCCCATTCCGACGAAACAGAACTTGTTTCGCCATCTACATCTCGACGAAACAGTGTGTTTCGCCGAGCCCAGTTTCGCCGAAGCCCATTACGGGCCCAGAACGTTAAATCGTGTTTATTAGCGTGTAGCGACCTTAGTTTCACATCTTTGGCAAAAGTTAAAACCCTAGAACTCTCTCTCGTCTGTGCGACGGCAACAACCATTGTTCACCATCATCCCTAGCTCTCGAATCCTTGTTTCTTCATCTTGAATCGGTTAGTATGTGTTTGTTAATCGGTTTCATGTTTCTGTTACATCTCGATTCATGTCTGGATATGTGATTGATATGTCTTACTGCTGTGATAAGAGTATGATGATGATGATATAGATTTCAATATGTATGATATAGAAGGATTTATATAAAATGCTATGCGAAACCTAATACAATCGAGTGCTCGGTTCTGGATATTGTTATTATGTCCTGATTATAAATACAAGTTAGTATCTTGATAGGATGCAATGATACGATGTTGTATGTTGATATGTTATACACATAAACTAGGGTTTATGCTAGACAATGATTCTTGGATGATTGATGTATGATGATTCGATTTGCACTTTGACCTTCATATGATTTCTGTTATTGATGACGGCTGCTAGAATGATTAGGGTTTATGTGTTATTCGCAATCTGCTGTAACTGATGTCTGCGGAACTGAACTGTCCGACGAAACAGGACTCTCGGCGAAACAGAATGTGTTTCGCCATGGACCATCGACGAATAAGAATCCTGTTTCGCCAAACAAGATCACGACGAAACAGAACGTGTTTCGTCAAATGTGTGTTTCGCCAATTATGTGTTTCGCCAAATGTGTGTTTCGCCAACTTATGTGTTTCGCCATACATGTATTTTCGCCGAGCTGTGCTGTAACTTGAGTTAATTCTGTTAAGTGTTAACTGGAATATTTAACTGTTGTTAAGTGTAACCATCTTGTATATGATTGAGATTACGTGTTACATGTTTATACGTGCACAACTTGAACGCAAACTGATTTCACATACGTGCATACTTTAGGACGTGATTGATTACTTGCGAGCATACACTTAGCATACCGAGCAAACCAAGGTGAGTTCACACAGCCAAGGCATGGGATTCCCAGGATGGGAATGGGTTGGATTATTTATTCGTTCAGATTATGGAACTTAGATATATGGTCCCCGGGTGCGGGAGGGTTATTGATATGAACAGACTAGACTGGTTATACTAATTTAAACGATCTTCGCACACACGCCAAGGGTCGGCCGCGATATTATGACAATCTTCGCACACATGCCTAGAAAGGGCCGCGAACTATATACTCTAATCTTCGCAAACATGCCAGGAAGGGCCGCGATACTACTATACCTAGTCTAGCAAACATGGGAAATCCCCACTATACTTCGCAAACATGCCTAGAGGGCCGCGATACGATACATACGATACATGATTACTAAATGAACATACGAACTACATTATGAACACTATAACTAAACAAACTCACTGTGAACTCGCTCAACTAGTTGTTGACTCTCTGTTACATGCCTTGCAGGACCTTAGGTACTTATGGAGCTTGCACGGGAGGCACGGTCGTTGTGGGCACAGTTTGTGGATGTTATGAACAACATTTAAACATTTGAATTGTTACTTATGATTGGGTTTATTTATGCTTCCGCTAAACGTTGAATTTATACATATGTTTTGAACACCTTTCATATTGGTTTGTTTGCTTTACATTTAATACTTACTATGTTCAATATGATTGGTGGCTTGATCCTGGTCAGTCACGCCTCCAAGCGGTGATACTCCGCAGGTGGATTTTGGGGGTGTGACATATCAGGGGTCCGGGTTTATACTTACGGAACGTTTTTAGGACGTTTTTGTGTGTGTCGTTACATTCTCCCCACCTTAATAAAAATCTCGTCCTCGAGATTTACTGGAATACTTTTTCTTTATCTTAGATTCCAGATCCCAAGTATATTTGGGTTATGATATTTCTTTTAGACTTATGTCACCTTTTAGTTAATAAAAAAAATAATATTAGGGTAGATGATATTTAAAATATCAAATAAGAGTTGTACCATAAGTAGGATTCAATGGTTTAACTGAATTAGTTCAAGAAATCGATTATCAAATGAATGAGATGAAAGGATATAATTTCCAAGATGACTAGGTTCAAGCTAAAAGATAGATATTTAGAATGAATTAGAATTAATAAAAATTCTTTGTGAAAAGAAACCTTACTTTGATTGGTAATTGAGGAAGATTTAGAATTGACAGGTTCCAAATGAAATGATTTGTCAGATATTAAATTATGATATGAGAAAATTAAAGTGTTGAAATGAGTGAATTGCAAAGATACACGAAAAGACAATAGAGTTAGTGTATCATTGTTTAGAGTTCCAAAGTTGTTTTAATTATGAAACAATGTGATAGTATCCTATTAGTAACCATACTTTTTTCATACGATGTCCTAAATATCGAAATATAATAAGAACAAGTTGTTTTGGCATGACCAACCATTTATATTATATTTGTAAAGCAAATGTAATATATATTATTTGTGTTCCTGTCTGAACCGTATCTTACATATCAAATACTATGTAATATATATATATATATATATATATATATATTACAAAATTCCGCAATGAAAAAAAAATATTTTAGTATTTTTGTAAAAGAAATTACTATTATTTATATTGTTTTATTTGTCCCTTTTATTGGATGAAAATATGTCTTCTCCAAAGTATATATATTTTCATATATAATTAAAATTTACTAAATAAGTATGATGACTTAATTTATATTAACTAGTCATTATCATGGTGGATATTGGTTAATGCTCCCTTGTTTAAGCATAGGTGATCAGTCCATGCCTAACTAAGGCTAGGCTATCCAATACCTACCTTTGATAATAACCCTAGTATTTAAAAATAATCTTAATACTACTACTAATAATAAAATTATCAATAATAAATAACTAAACAATAATTTTAAATAAGAGTATACCTCAAACATAGTTTTTATACATATATAAAAATATAATTTCTTTACCGCAATGGTTTAAAATATAGTAATACTATATTTGTAAATTAGGTAATTCCATATATAATCAATTAAATTTATATATAATGTTTTTCGATCAACGATGATAGAGCAATAAAGATTACGAAAGGCTCAATTGATATTTATAATAACTATTAAGAGATATACCGAAATATGAATTTGAGTATCATTATCTGAGCACATGATTATTTTAAGATTCTTTGTATAGAATAAATCAACAATGTGGATTTAATATAAATAATTAAATGATTAAATCCGAGATTAGCGCAATCTTCAGATTTTGTGAAAATGTTACCACAAAGTGATTGTGATCACATAAATGATTTAGTGAAGTCGAGGATCACACCAGCGTGTTATAGTTCAAGAGAATTGAAATGCTTGTTAAGATTATTTTGAAATATGATGGTTTTAATTCATCATATGGAACTTTGAATTGAATATGTAATGCGAGCAAATTCAAATAATTGAACTTGGTTTAAACAAAACGAGTTTAAATAAGAAAGTTCGGACATGGTCATAACAGAAACCATGGATACCAAAGAAAATTGAGTTTTTCAAAAATTTATTGACTCGATATTAAGGGTCATTGTTTAGCAATAATGCGGTTCATCGTGCCAAAATCAAATCTAACTAAAGGATATTTGAGTTTGGATAAAATGACAAATTAGAATGAATCCCTCCAGTGGAATTCAGAAATTAAACGAACCACATGCGCAACAAACGGTGCATGTGTAACGTGTGGATTTACCAAGAAATGAAATGAATCAATATCCGCTACTATGAAATAAATTCTCCTGGTATGATGACCGTTGCGAAAGTCAACTTATTATATGCAGAAGTCAGAATTTTTAACAAAAGAATATAAGAACTTCTGTTTGGAATTTCGAGTAATAACCGTTATTAAATGACATTACCAAGGAATGTCAAATAAAATGAAATAGGGAATTTGTAAAGGTATATGACTCCTTTTTGCAGTGATAATAATTATGACTCTGATTAGACTGTGCACTGATGATTGTGAAATCTTGTTACAACGTACCTTAGCGAAATTTCATGTTGTTTGTAGGATCATGTGGCAAAGTGCTGCTTTTAGTTCTTCTACTGACGGATTTTAATATTGGTGTCATCGTGCCCAATTTATATTTTCCAAAGGTCTTGCCTTGGAAATTGTGTGTGATATACTTCATCTTTTGTGGACTTATAATTAAATTTTCATGTATTTTCTTGTACATTATCACCACTTTACATGCTTCTTACTTGCATTAATAGTTCATGATAACGCGTTAGAAATTCTTATTGATGGTGTTTTAACTTAAAGGATTTCCTTTGTTTATTTTATCACACAAACTACGAGACAGATGATCAAACGAAATAATGTTTGATATTGGAAAAGAGATTCCTAATAAAGAAATCTAGACACAGATGCTTGTGCTTTATTCCAATTTGATTTTTTGGAATTCCTTATAGATATACTTATCTATATAATCACATATTTCACATGCTGTAATATACATACCCTTAATAAGATCATGTATTTAACAGATTCATATTTCCAAAGCAATTCAGATATCAAATCATGATACTATTTAGGGAAATCTTGTCACTTGCTGACATATTATATACCTTCTTACCCGGTTCTCGCCGGAGAGGTAACTTCAGTATATCCGGACAAACTGGAGAGTCTGCTACATCATACCCAGTCTTGCCGGAGAAAATTTTCTATTTCCCATAAATAGTATCTTTTTAAAAAAAATGCCTATCTTATTAGGGCTTTTATTCAGAATTTAAGGAAATTTGTATTTCCATAACATGTCTTATTATTATATTGATCACTAGACGATTCCTATGACAGTGTCAATTTTACTATTGATCATTCTTTCAACTAGTGATTCTAATCATAACACTGTTGATCATTCTCTCAACTAGTGCTTTTGGTCATGTCACTGTTGATCATTCTCTCAACTAGTGATTCTGGACTTAGTTGTCTAGTGACATTACTTCATCAATTACTTATGGCACACCAAAATTCCATCATATTTATTTGCACAAGTACTTAGCTTATCGTGAAGCTAATACTAAGGCATCTTTTCTTAAGTTCAAGTCTAAATGCTATCATGTGTGCTACCAGTTAACAGCAATCTCCTAACTCTTTTATATAAATTTAGGTATTATTATTACAACACCTAAAGGCTTAAAGCAGTGGCTCTGATACCACCTTCTGTCACGACCCCCGACCCACCCTGGACGGAATCGGGAGTCGCGAACAGCCCAGTGGTACCGGTGATTATTTTGAAAACGTTGCAGCGGAAATTTCATCAGAACCGTGAGTTAGGAAAAATATCAGAGTTTAGAAAACACCGGATTTTATTTATTAAATAGATGGGATAAACCCCTGTTTTACAATGGTAGCTTTAATAAAGATAAATTTACTTACATAAAACAATATTTCTTAATTTGATTTAATTATTAAAATAAGCCACTTCTTGATGCCTTTTAGTGCCGTATCCAATTCTTACTCCAATCTACTGTAATTACCTGAAACGCGTTTTAAAAAGGTTTTGTCAGCGGAAAATACTTAGTGAGTTCATTCATTTTGCTAAAACGACACGTTTGTTATAATTCACAGTATTAAGAGAGATTACAATGTTTCTGATATCAAACCAACTACCCACAATATTTGTCACTCGACTCATTTCGATGACTGTGGTCATATCACCATTGGCTGCCCCAATGAATGACGAATATCACTAATTAGGTTCGCCCACCTAAAGTGACAACAACAGTAGTAATGTGCACAATACCCCACATACCGACTGTAATTTGGTGATTACATAAACTTAATCACTGTAATTATAACTTTGAAATTAAACATGCTTTTGTAAATAAATTTGATAAAAAGAGAATGACTCACATTATAAGCATGCAGATTCATACGGGCAAAGTTTAGTCTGCAAATAAGCCTTGATAGATTGCAGATTTATACAGGCAGAGCTTAGCCTATTGATTTAGCCTTGTAACCTAGTGCACACGAACTAGATAAATAACTAATACAACATTTACGATAACTCACGAGATTAAAACCCTCACAACGAATGACAAAGTGCAATACTTAAACATCCATTGGATTCACAACGAAGGACAGAGTATTTCCCGAGTTCGGGTGGCACTCAACATCCTGTCGGAATCACAACTAATGACAAAGTATAACCCAAATTTGAGCAGCACTTAAACATCCATTGGATAGTTTCTATCGATCGGACATTGAATCGTAGCAGCGATTGAGTTAATACCCTGTTCTGCAGCACCCCACTATACTAATTAGTGATTTGTGTGTGTTAATTGTGAGTATTTGGACGATAACTCCGTGCCAGAGTCGAATTTTATCGTCGAACGAACGCACAGAAGCAAGTCCCAAAGCCTGCTATTTATACAAGAATTTTGATTAGCTTACGGACCGTAACAAATATTCCTTACGGTCCGTAAGGGACACCTTTTCTCCATAGGGTCGCCACGTGTGGGACTAGGCCTGATGAGTCGACGAAACGTTTAAATTCGATTTTTATAATAAGTTATAAGGATAATCGTTGAGTAGGGAATTACCCACCTGAGTTTTAGGGCCCTGATCCTGATTCTGATTGTTCTGATAATTTTAGGGTTTGTGTAGAATTACTTGGGTTTCTCAATTAGGGTTTCCTTTTGGTTAAATTAAAATAAGAAATAGTATTTTTAATGAGAGTTGTTATATCAGGGGTCCGGGTTTATACTTACGGAACGTTTTTAGGACGTTTTTGTGTGAGTCGTTACAAGAAGAATCTTTGTACTATGAAGATTTGCCTGGATTGTGCGAATCTTATAGTTGACCACGGCCCCGTGTCCTCTGAGCACGGCCCCGTGGTGGGCAATAGAAGCTTCTACCACTTTGTCTTTTCTGCTGACACTTGGGCACGCCCCCGTGCTGGGTGAGCACGGGGCGTGTTGAGTCCTCTGTTGTCTTGTTTTGCTTGGGAAGATGCTGTCGTGGGGTCGGGCATGTCACGTATTGTTCCTTTTCTTGTATTTATGTTAGATTTTGATGTCTTTTTGCTTCTTTTGTTAATTTGAGCTCATTTAATCCTGAAAAATACAAAAGAAAGACAAAAGCACACTTTTTCCAACATTAGTACTAAAAAAGGGTTAGTTTTATGCCACAATTGATGTAATTTATATGTTGCATTTTGCACACATCATTGTTCTTATAAAGAATTCTGGTCTTGTAAACCAATGGAATTCTCGGGCAATGAAGGGACCGTTGCATCTCTACGCTGGATAGAAAAGACTGGGGCAGTCTTAAGAATAAGTAAATCTGTGGAAGAGGATAAGATAATGTTTGCTTCCAATTTGTTTAAGAATTCAGCACTAGAATGGTGGAACACTATCCTCCAGTCAAGGGGAAGTAATAGAACTTACAATATGGGATGAGAGGAGTTTAAAAATATGGTAGAAAGGAAATTCTGCCCTCCTAATGAAAAAGAACAGATAGCAAACAAATTCCTAAACCTTAGAATGATTGGGGTAGATAGTAAGGGTTATACTACATTATTCTTTGAATATGCACGAATAGTACCAACCCTTGCTTCACCCGAACCAGTTTTAATCTCCCGTTACATCTGGGGATTAATTGGGGAAATTAGACATGTAGTCAAGGCGGCTAGACCTCAAACCATAGAAGAAGCTGTAGAACTAGCCAACACCTTGACAGATGAGTTAGTCCGTACGCGAGAAGAGGATCAAAGGAGGAACCTAACTTAGAAGCTGACTCAAGAATTCCGTTCTGGAAATTCAAATCATGGGAGAAATGTAGGTTCTACCTCTGCACCTTACTGTAGGTATTGCAAAAGGAAGCATTCAGGAAGATGATCCATATACTGTAACTTTTGCAAAATATCTGGACACAAGGAGGAAGACTGCAGGAAAAAGCCTAACAACAGAATATGCTACAATTGCGGAGAACAAGGTCATATCAAGCCTAACTGTCCAAAGTTAGCTCCAGCTACAAACGCTAAGAATACTAAAAATGCCAGAGCATTTGTTCTGACTGCAGAAGAAGGAAAGATGATCCCGGATGTGATCACTGGTACGTTTTTAGTTAATGATGTTTTTGCTAAAGTATTATTTGACTTTGGTGCGAACCAAAGTTTTATTAATACTTCATTTTGCAAACTTCTTAATCAATCATTAACTAAACTCCCACAAGAATGTCTAGTAAAGACAGCAAATGGGGAAACCATTAAGATTTCTGAAATCTTGTAGGGAGCAAGAATAGAAATTTTAAATCAGAAATTTATTGCAAACCTTTACCCCATGAATCTGGCTGGATTTGATGTTGTATTAGGAATGGATTGGTTAATAGCCAATAAAGCCAGTATTTTATGTGATCAAAAGTCAATTCAAGTAAATTCACCAAGGGGTGAAAAGATCACAATTAAAGGAAATAAGTTATCTAAATCCACAAAATTCATCTCTGTGATGAAAACAGCAAGTTATATAAGAAAAGGATCCTTAGTGTATTTGATTTCTATAATCACTAACACTAAAGGAAAAGAATTAAAGGATATTCCAGTAGTATCCCAGTTTCCAGATGTGTTTCTAGAAGAGCTACCAGGACAACCTCCAGACAGAGAAGTTGAATTCAGAATCCATTTGATACCAGGAACTGCATCAATTGCCAAAGCACCTTACCGATTGGCACCCGCAGAAATGCAGGAACTAAAGAAACAATTAGATGAATTATTGGAAAAAGGATTCATACAGCCAATCTTTTCGCCTTGGGGAGCACCGATTTTATTCGTTAAAAAGAAGGACGGATCAATGCGTATGTGCATTGACTACCGCGAATTGAACAATGTCACAATTAAGAATCGGTATCCATTACCAAGAATCGATGATCTGTTCGATCAGTTGCAAGGAGCACGATTTTTCTCTAAAATCGATTTAAGGTCAGGATATCATCAATTAAAGGTACAGGAAGAGGACATTCTTAAAACCGCTTTCAGAACAAGGTATGGCCATTATGAATTTACTGTCATGCCATTTGGTTTAACCAATGCCCCAGCTGCATTCATGGACATGATGAACCGGATATGTAAGCCATATTTGGATAAATTCATAATTGTCTTTATAGATGATATTCTTATTTATTCTAAAAACAAGGAAGATCATGCAGCCCATCTGCACGCACTTCTAAGTTTATTGAGAAAAGAGAAGCTTTATGCTAAGTTTTCAAAGTGTGAATTTTGGTTAGAGCAGGTACAGTTTCTCGGACATTTAGTGAATCATGAAGGAATTCATGTAGATCCCACCAAGATCGAAGCGATAACCAAGTGGAAAACCCCCGAGTCACCAACTGAGGTTAGAAGTTTCTTAGGATTGGCCGGTTATTATAGAAGGTTTATTTGAGATTTTTCTAGAATAGCCATTCCCTTAACTAAGTTAACCTGTAAATCCATTAAGTTTGAATGGGGACCAAAACAAGAAGAAGCCTTTAGAATTCTTAAGCAAAGATTAACCCATGCACCCATACTAGCATTACCAGAAGGAACTGAAGATTTTGTAATCTATTGTGACGCTTCTAAATTAGGTTATGGATGTGTATTAATGCAACGTCAAAAGGTTATAGCTTACGCCTCTAGACAACTTAAGAATCATGAAGATAATTATTCAACCCATGATCTAGAATTAAGAGCTATAATTTTTGCCCTTAAGATTTGGAGACATTACCTATACGGTAGTAAGTTTACCATATTCACCGACCATAAGAGTTTAAGGTATGTTTTTGAGCAAAAGGAATTGAATATGAGACAAAGACGCTGGATGGGGATACTTAGTGATTTTGATTATGATATTCAGTATTATGCAGGAAAGGAAATTGTAGTTGCTAATGCTTTAAGTCAGAAGTATCATGAAAAGCCAAAAAGAGTACTTTCTCTTAATTTAAATCTACAAGTAGATTTAAATAATCAGATTAGAAAAACACAAGAGTCAGTAATCAATGATGATACTGAAAAATTGAAAGGAATGATTAAGGAATTAGAATAAGGAACAGATGGAATTTGGAGATTCCATAAGAAAAGAATGTGGATACCTAAATTAGGAAACCTACGCCACCGTATATTAGAAGAAGCCCATAAGTCTAAGTATACGATGCATCCTGTAAGTGATAAGATGTATCAGGACTTAAAGAAGAATTTCTGGTGGATAGGAATGAAAAAGGATATAGCAGCATATGTTGCAAAATGTTTAACTTGTTCACAAGTCAAAGCTGAACATCAGAAACCTTCAGGTTTATTACAACAATTAGAAATGCCTGTTTGGAAATGGGAATTAATAACAATGGATTTTGTTACTAAATTACCCAAAACAAGAAAAGGTTATGATACAATATGGGTGATTGTAGACAGACTAACTAAGTCAGCTCATTTTCTACCAACGAAAGAAACTTTCAGTATGGAACAGTTAGCTAAATTATATGTAAACAAAATAGTTTCATTACATGGAATACCTCTATCAATTGTTTCTGACAGAGATGGTCGTTTTACCTCTCATTTTTGGACAAGTTTCCAAAACACAATGGGAACCAAGTTGAATCTAAGCACCGCTTATCATCCTCAAACGGACGGACAAAGCGAAAGGACGATTCAGACAATGGAAGACATGCTTAGAGCTTGTGTAATTGATTTTGGAGGTAATTGGGACGATCATTTACCATTGATAGAATTTTCTTATAATAACAGTTATCACACAAGTATCAATGCTGCACCATTCGAAGCACTTTATGGACGAAAGTGTCGAACGCCAGTCTGTTGGGCAGAAATTGGAGAAAAGCAACTATCTGGACCTGTGATAGTACAAGAAACAACAGACAAAATCATTCAAGTCAAGGAACGACTGAAAGCAGCACGAGATAGACAAAAGAGTTATGCTGATAACCGACGGAAGCCATTGGAATTTCAAGCAGGAGATAAGGTGTTATTAATAGTCTCTCCCTGGAAAGGGGTGGTAAGATTCATCAAAAGGGGAAAGCTAAGCCCTAGGTATGTTGGACCTTTTGAGATTATTAGAAGAATAGGACTTGTAGCATATCAGCTACAACTGCCAGAGGAAATGGCAGGAATACATGATGTATTTCATGTATCTAATCTCAAGAAATGCTTAGCTGATGAATCGCTTGTAGTACCTCTTAAGGATATAGAGGTAAATGAACAATTAAAGTTTGTAGAGAAGCCTCTACAGATTGAAGACAGGAAAATTAAGAACCTCAAGCACAAGAGACCAGTCCTAGTCAAAGTGAAGTGGGACTCCAAAAGAGGACCAGAATACACATGGGAGCTTGAATCAGAAATGCAAAGGAAATACACACACCTGTTCCAGTAGACCTCGAGGACGAGCTCTAAAACAAGGTGGGGAGTATATAACAACCCTCCTGAATATTTTTGCTGACACCCTAATATATTTTAAAATACCACTATATGTCTCTAAATACACCCCGTATGTGAAAACCGAGCCCAAAATACGATCTAGCATTAAAAATTAATTAAAAACAAAGTTTATAGGTCGCTCGCGGGCCGCGTAGATCTCTTAAAGATCTTACGCGGGGCGCGACAGCTCTATGATCAGACGAGCCCCGGTGTTGACACGTGTCAAACGCGTGTTGAACCTAGTTCGTGACCCGGATCACCTACGCCTAGACCCCCTACTACGCGGGCCGCGTAAACCTTACTCTAATCTTACGCGGGCCGCGAGAACACCAATTTTCAGCCCTATAAATAGCGGGCATCAGATCTTCAGAAAACTTGTTCATTTCTTTTCTGTATCTCGAATTTCTCACATAGTAGGCATAATCTCCGAGTATAATACCCCCTAATTAACGAAGTTCTACTCCATTGTAAGTATTATAACCCCGGTTATATATTAGATACGCTGCCCGATTGATCCAGGGTTCCGTAACGGCTGTCGAGGTTCTGTCCGACGTAGTCGTTGGAATACCGTCTCGGGGAGGGTATCGTTAATATAAATATAAAGGGTTATTATACTAACATATGTACATTTGTGTAAATTATAGATTATCACCAGGAAACCCTTTGAAGAAACCTAAATCAACAATGTGAGTAATCTCCTTTTTGTAAATTGTTTTTACAAAACCTTAAATGTTTTACAATGCAATTAAGCAGTGATTGAGTCTTTGTAGTTCTTCAATTACTGCCGGTATGTTGGGGTTTTGTATACAAAATGTGGAACACGTTACCATTGGACAACGAGTTAGCCAATGTGTAATATGACCCACCAGTCATGATTGACAATACTGAATGAGTAATTGTGTAGAAATAAACAATGTGATTGCTCTCAATACTGTTAAAGGATAAAATGTTTCTTGATTAAACTGGGATTCACTTACTAGTATTTCCCACCGACAAATGTTTTTAAAACACGTTTAAGGTAACAAAATGTAAAAGCCAATTAGAAGAAAGCCAGCTGGAGAGCACTGACGGCTTGAAAAAATGTGGCTATAAAAGTTACCTAAAAGACGATGTTTTAAATTCAATAAAATAGGGTTTGTCCCTATAAACATGTTTTAATAAGAAACTTGGGTTTTACCAATGTGTTTATTAAATATGGTGGTTTTACTTTGATAAACATTTCTTAACTACGGTCTTGATGAAATTTCCGCTGCCAAATTAATAATAATAATAGACAAAATTGATACCACCACAACTGGTTTCGCGGCCGCCCGTTCCCGGGACAGATAGGGGGCGGGGGTTGCGACAGTAATCTTCATATCACGTGCGGAATCCACGTATAAAGTTGACAAACATAAAGATCCACCGTTTAAACCTTGATTCTATTAGAAAATATGAGTTACAGAGCCGAGAATCAAAATGGACAGTCTCTCCACTCAGATCCAAAAGTTACAAATGAGAGACACAAGCTCTATATTTATAGGTATTCCTAGCCGTCCGAACCAGTAGGGACGAACGGAGCCGACTCGCACGAAAGGGTTTATGTCCCTTCGTACGAAAGACTCTTTCGTGCGAAAGGGTCATTTAAAAACAATCCAGACCTTTTAGTGCGTAAAACTACATAATTCTAATACAAAACAATATATATCAAACTAGACACGGCATGTGAACGTAGGCTGTAGACATTTGCATTCACATAAACAAAGCAATATGATACAACCCATAAATCAAACAAACATTAAACTAAAACGATATGATATAACCTATAAATTCAAACAAATGTTCAACCAAAAACATCAAATATTGAAAAGTACAAAATCTGACTAAGACTTTATTACATGTTGATTCACTTCGATTTTAATGGTTATGGAAACATTGATAACTATAGCCAATTCGCCACTTTCGATTTCTTGAAAAAAATTAATCGTCCAATTTTTTGATCTAGGTTAATTTGTTTTTCTACACACCCCTAACCAGTACAATTCCCCGCGAGATACGAGGAAACATAAAATATTATTTAGACTATGACATACTTAATTGAATCGGATCATAATGCTACTTAAGAAAAAGAGTTAAATACCATTTTAGTCCCTGTTGTTTAGGCCATTTTTCCAGTTTGATTCAAAGGTTTGAAACGTTGCCATTTTATTCCAAATAATTTCAAACGTTACCATTTAGTCCACTGGGTTAACTTCATCCATTTTTTCTGTTAACTAGAAGGGCAATTCAGTCATTTTTATGTAATTTTTCTAACTAGAAGAGCAATTCGGCCATATAAAATGACCGAATTGCCCTTCTCGTTAACAAAAAAATGGGATGGAGTTAACCCTGTAGACTAAAATGGCAACGTTTCAAACTATTTGGACTGTAATGGCAACGTTTCAAACTTTTGAACTAAACTCATAAAATGACTCAAACCACATAAACTAAAATGGCTTTCAAGTTTCAACTCTAGAAAAAAAAGTCCACATGATTATACTTAAAAAAAGGGGTTCAAAATGATTGTGGCAAGTGAAATTAGTGTTTACCCTCCCTTGATTACACGGCGCATGAGCGAGCGTATGAAGCACTAAACCAATGGCCAAGCTGCCCCAGAATCACGGGCAGAAAGAGAGTCTCCCCATAAAAAACCAAATGACACCACCACTTGAGTTGGCTTTCCCTTAAACTCAAATCATCCCCTCCCCTCATCTTATTACATTACATTACCACTGCCAAAAGTAGGTGAAAAGCAACCACTATCACCTAATCTTACATCCATACTTCTTTTCTTCATCAATTTCAAACCCTAGATCCCATCCACCTGCGTTTTTCGATCTGGGTCTCCCCTAATTTGGATGATTATCGATACCCACTTCACAAAATGTCTGATTTCTTTACTTTCAATGGTTTTTAAGAATGTCTGCTTCCTTGGCGCCGTTCGAGCGGCCCCGAATTGGACCTTCAAATACGGTACTGTTTGTTTTCTGACATTTTGTTCTCATCGGTTATGCCGATCTTTTTTGGAGTATGCTTATGCTGTTTCAATTGAAATCGACTAGGGTTTTGGTTACAGTTTTATGAAGTTCAATGTAGGTTTAATTTCTTTGAAAAAAGTTTTCATTTTTATGCGAGTTGTGGAGTGAAGAGGGAAGTTGTGTGATATCCCCAGATGTGACTGTAATCTGTTTTATTTATTTAGTGTTCATGTTCACAAAAAAATATATATATATTTCTTTTATAACTTGATGATGATCTGTCGAAATTATCTACAGGTTTTTAAAAGCGGGCCGCTCTTCATATCTTCGAAAGGTGAGTGAAAGTTCTTTCTTTTGTTTAAGTTTGTGATGTCAAGTGCTTAATTTTATATTTATGTTTCTGTTTGGTTAAAGAAAATTAAAGGTCATATGTTTGCGTATAGCCAATGCAGTGATAAGTGAAAAGTTATTTGCTTTAAAGCATATGCTATATGTATGATCTAAAAGACATTTTGAAATTTCTTATACATGATCGGTATCTATGTTAGCTTGTGGGATATGTATCTTTGTTAGCTGCTTGGCAGTGTATTAAGCAATGTTGTCAATAGCACCTAGCTAGCATAGCGCTTGCTATAACGTTTGGCATGGCGATGCGATTACAGGTTGCAATCTGATTTTGGCATCTCCATAGCGTGGAAATAGCGGGATTTTAGGATTTTTGTTATAATATAAAAAGCAGAATTTTCGACGAAAACAGCATATTTTGATAAAATACACATAAAATATTTCTAAAATTATCTTCTAGTGTATCGCTGCTAAACATAAAATAGCACCCGCTATTTCATGGCTATCGCCATGTAGCGTATAGGTAGCCTGTCGCTATCGTCCGCTATTCGCTATTAACAACTATGGTATTCAGTATGCTTTGGCCTTTGATGGCTAACAAGGTGCTGTTAGTTGAGAATATAATTTATGAACTCAAGTTAGTTTGAGCGTAGGGCTCAACATTTAGTCAAGCTTTCTCTGTATGAATTTTTATAACCAAACACTAATCTTAGGTAGATACTTCTAACCGACCATTTGTTATATCCTGCTTAAAGTTTCCTCAAGCTTGAACGAGTTAGTGAACTTGATTATTTTAATAGAAGGCAAACAAGAAAGCTGTACGCTGCGTGCCCCATAGATTATGCCTAGTGAATTTCTGGTTATGGGGGTGTTCTCTTAGAGGTGTAGGGTTCAGTTTGATCAGGAGTTTATAAAGTAGCACAACCATCTGATGGATTGTGTTAGACACATGCATATTATTGATGCCTTTTTTTTTAAAATGACGTTTATATATTAGTAATTCCAAAAATGTGTCGTCTTAAAGGTTTATTACGGTGAGTAAAGAGAGGGGGTGTTATGTGTGGAGGGAGACGATAGCGGGGACAAGTGTGGAACAGAGTTGGTTGTGGTGAAGGAGAAATCTCTGTTGTCAAGGCTCACCTTAGCGTGCCTAGGCCTAGCGCATCCTTCTCGTCGCTTCGCTTCAAAGCCCCACTTTCAGGCCCTCTGCCCTCAGGCGCATTTTTCACCCAAGTTCCGACCAAAAATTGTTTGAACAATCTGAAACAATTATACCAGCCCTAAACAAACCTGAAATCAATCTAAAACAGCCTAAACAAGCCCTAAACAAACCTAAAACATGTCTAAAACCCCTAAAGATGTGTTTTTATACTATGAGCCTTGCTTATAAAAGCCCTCGTTTTTTAAGCGCTTTGCGCTGAGGGGGAAGGCTCCTCCTTTGCACCTTTGACAACTATGTGAGAAATATTATAGCAAGTAAAGAGGAAACGGGTTGATCTTGTTCCAGATTTATTTATTTCAAATACAATCCTTTATTAGTGGGTTAGACCATGATCCAGTTAGTTGGATAATTGGTGATACTACCTAGCTGCCCTGGCCAAGGTTTAAAAAGGCGATTAGAGGCGCGCCTCGAGGCGTACGCCTCAGGTGAGGCGCTGAAAAATCGCAATTAAGGCTTAGCCTCACAGGGGGGAACTGAAACCTAAGCCTCAGCCACACGAGGCGGTCTGAGGCGGTGGGGCGGTGAGGCGAGGCGGTGAGGCTTAAGCCTCACCAGACTTGTGCAAATTGATAAGTTTTTTGTTTTCTGGACTATTTTTTTCGGCCCATTTAGTTTTTATTGGGCCTAATTGGTGAATCGAAGCTTACCTGCTGATCGAACCTTAGATTCCCTGCTGATCGAACCTTGGATTCCCTGCTGAAGCGTAGAATGAAAGAAGCTCTGTGTCGGCTGTTTGTTTTTTAGGTTTAGAAGATGGAGGAGCGTACAGGGGAAGGAGATAGACAAGACGGCGACTGCTTTAGTTTAGGGTTTTTATTTATTAGTAGGGACTCATTCTTTTTCTTGTTTACACCTTTTCTTTTATCTAAATTACAATTTCATCCTCCAGTTATAGATTTATCAAAATTAACCCTAGACTTTTACAAGTTAGTGCATAAAGATGTTGTATACATATATTATATAGGTTCTAGATATTAATATACATATATTATATGTTAGGGGTATCGGATCAGAGTAGGCTCGAGCGGAAGCAGAACAAACACACACACACACTAGCAGAAAATAAAGAACACAAGAATTTACGTGGTTCGGTCAAGGTGACCTACGTCCACGGGTTGCAACTAGGGTTTTACTTTTATTAGATGCTCACAACTGTTTTCAGAATGATACAGACTACAATTACATCATAGGTATTTATAGAACAAGATTAGGGTTTCCTACTTGGTTAACAAGTTAACTAAGTGGGCCTAATAACTAGGGCCGGCTAACCCTAACTAGGGCAGGCTAACCCTAATTAGGGCCGGCTACCCTAAAGCCTACGAACCCAACAATCTCCCACTCGGAGGCTTTGCATAGTCCACAAAGTGCATCCAAGAAACCCATCACCAGTAACTTCAGTAATCTTTACGTTCAAGTCTTCCCAGCCTCCAGTTCCAAGAACAAGCTAAGACTTCAGTCACATCCAAGCCACCTAGTTGCAACCACACCTCTCATCAAGTAACTGAGAGACCAGTTGAAGCTCCCACAAGCTCCAACCCAACAGTCTTATCAGACCCATTCTCTATCTCAACCAGCTTGCACGATCCACCAGCTCCAGAGATACACCGAGAATTAATACCACTCTCCACATTTTGCAAACTATTTCCAGGAGAGCCTTTTTCTTCAGTCGGAACCTTCGTCTTCAAAACCCAACGGTTCTTTGTGATTGTACCCGGAACACGACCCGTGCTCCCACTATCACCAAATCCCCTGACTGGCTTAAACTTAGACCCCCGACCACATTCAACTGACATCCCCAAAGCACCAGGATTCAAGTTCGCAAATTGAACCCTCTTCCGCTTACTAGATTCAGTGAACCAGACTTTATGTTGTACAGGGACGGCTACTCCCTCAGCAGGTATCTCAACTAGATACAACGATCCTCGTCTCCTCCCACAGGCAACAACAAGATTTCCATCAATCACCTTCCACTTCCCACCACCAAACTTAACATCTAGTCCCTGTTTATCCAGTTGACTAACAGAAATAAGTTTCTTCGTTAAACCTGGAATTACCCTGACGTTCTTTAAGTTCCATGTAGTGCCCAGTGGAGTCTTCAGATTGACATCTCCCATACCCGTAACATTAAGAACATGACCGTTAGCTAATCGTACCTTTCCAAAGTCTCCTTTTTTCAGATTCACCATCGTCTCCCCGCTGTGCATGGCGTGAAACGAAGAACCAGAATCCATAGCCCAAGAATCTATAGACTCTTCACAGCAAACCAGTACGTCACCGTCAGATTCATCTGACACAACACTGTTTACATGCTGGCTACCACCCTCTTTCTTAGGATCAGGACACTCGTTTTTAACATGCCCCTTTTCACCACAGTTCCAGCACCTCACATTCTTCCCAGCTTTAGACAAGCTTTTCCCACGACTCCCACTGCTTCTGTTTTTACCTCTTCCCCTGCTAACACTGAGCATACCACCAGAAGTAGATCCTCCATTAGTGTTCCTCCGGCGAACATCTTCACCCAAAACACTATCCCGGACCCGATCAAACTTCAAATTTCCAGTTCCAGCAGTTTCAGTGACCGTTGTCACAAATCCTGACCAGCTATCAGGTAAGGAAGATAACAAAACCACAGCCTGAGTGTCATCATCCAACTTCATGCCCACAGTTGCTAACCTGGACAAAATTGAATTGACCTCGTTAATGTGATCAGCAACTGAACTGCCCTTGTTCATCCTCATATTAAACAGTTCTCTCATCAAGAACACCCTATTACCGGCAGACGGCTTCTCATACATATTTGACAGAGCTTCTAACATATCACGAGCAGTTGTTTCTTTCATGATATTAAATGCAACGCTCCTCGTCAAAGCCAATGTAATTTTACCTCTTGCCTTTTTGTCCTTTGAGTTCCAAATTGCTTCGGCAGCTTTATCCATTCCAGCAGGTTTTTCTTCCAGTACCACATCCAAATCGCATTCACCAAGCAACGCCTCTATTTGCATTCTCCACCATGCAAAATCAGTACCGTTGAACTTCTCGATTCGGAACTTCCCGTCTTCAGCCATAGCAAACGAGAAAACCAGAAAAAAAAAAACCACAAGAAACCAAGCACCCGAAACCTGAGCAACTTTCAATAAACCAGAAAACCCGAAGTACCCGAACCAGCGACTTCTCTTGCAAACCCGAGCGTAAAATCAGCGAATAACCAGGGTTCAAGAACCGAAACCCTAATCGCCAAACACCCCAAAACCACCAGATTTGCAACAGCAAACCCTACGGCGCAAACCCTAGACCTTACGAGCCGTAACAAGAGAATAGGTACGGGCCGTAAACAAGTCAGCGGCGACGGCAGCAACAGCAGATCAAGATCTCTCGTCCAGCTCTCTCCTTCTCCTGCGATAACCGTGTGAACCGTGTATTTTACTGAACCTTTGGCTCTGATACCACTTGTTAGGGGTATCGGATCAGAGTAGGCTCGAGCGGAAGCAGAACAAACACACACACACACACTAGCAGAAAATAAAGAACACAAGAATTTACGTGGTTCGGTCAAGGTGACCTACGTCCACCGGTTGCAACTAGGGTTTTACTTTTATTAGATGCTCACAACTGTTTTCAGAATGATACAGACTACAATTACATCATAGGTATTTATAGAACAAGATTAGGGTTTCCTACTTGGTTAACAAGTTAACTAAGTGGGCCTAATAACTAGGGCCGGCTAACCCTAACTAGGGCAGGCTAACCCTAATTAGGGCCGGCTACCCTAAAGCCTACGAACCCAACAATTATATAGGTTCTATATATATATATATATATATATATATATATATATATATACACACACATTATATTATAAATTACCGATATCCCACCGTGATAACCGATATCTCAAATATCGGTCCTTGACCGATATCCAATATTTTTCCGCATTAACTGCATAGGTCATAACATTACTAGTTAGTCTAGTTTAAGGTGTTTGAACTATTTTATGATGTTTGTTTTATGTTATGATGTTTGTTTTATGCTAATTTGTGATTTTTATGAGACATCTATATATTTTTTTAATTTTTTTTAATAATGTTTTGAGGCTTACGCCTCGACCTGCCTCGAGGCTTACGCCTCGTGAGGCTAAGGGAAAACGCCTCGATACCCGTTTTAGCCTTTTTAAACCTTGGCCCTGGCCAAGAGCTTCATAGTGTTTATCTTGTAAGTTTCGTAAGTCAATATATCTCATCTTCTAGAGCTTCACACTCACACTGTGACACGGCTAGATATTCCTAAGCATTTAAAGGGTGCACCAAGTCGAGGCACCGCATATAAACATCACGGCCATCACACTATAGAGGGGACCACGTATATCGACTCTGATGGAGATCCTAGAACTAGATGGTCACTGATTATTGTGTTTTTATTGGAGGAAATATTGTCTCTTGCCTCTTGGAGGCTAGAAAATAGTGTTGGGTCATGTTCAAGTGTTAAATCTGAATATAGGACTTGTATGGCTACACAATCTACTGTTGAATTTGTGGTGTGACAGTGAGGCTGTTATTCATATTGCACGGTCTTGTGATTCATGAAAGGACCAAACATATAGAAGTAGATTGTCATTTTGCTTAAGACAAGCTAAAAAGAGACTATCACATCACAACTTCTCATGTTAGAACATTAAACCACTTGGCTGATGTCTTCTTTGTGTCACTACTTGGAAGTCGGATCACTTTTACGTGTAACAACCTGGGTAATTTATATACAGATCTCTCATTTTGAGGTCCCGGTATTAGAATGTAAACGTCTATAGGTGTTGGTCCACTACTTGGGCTTTTTCTATTTATATACCACTCTATTTTTTGGACAATCTAATACATATCATCTCTGATTACAAAACCAATTCTTCTGCTGCCTCAGGTTTAGGTTGGAAGTCATGGAAGAAGCGATGGTTTATTCTCACACGCACTTCTTTGGTGTTCTTTAAAAATGATCCTGTTAGTGATCTTCTTCTTCAATTTATTTCTTTTCTAGGCTTATTAATGAATTCTTTTTTCTCTACTGCTAAAATTTATGGAATTACCGAAGGAAGGTTTTATGGTCTTCTTACTTTCACAAATCATCAGTGTTTCTCTGATTGTTCTCTAATCTGATCACAATCTCATACCTTTACAGGATTTGACTTTATTTTTTGCAAGATTCAGTTATATGATTTCTTCTTTTATTGCTAAACATGTACTATATAACTATGCAGAGTGCAATCCCTCAGAGAGGTGGTGAAGTAAATATGACGTTGGGAGGGATCGATTTGAACAATTCAGGAAGGTATCGGTGTTTTTGGTTTGTGTATGTAATATTGTTTTTGAGTAAGCATTAATCTACATTGTGGTATATCTTATTTTGTAGTGTCGTTGTTAGAGAGGACAAAAAGCTGTTAACTGTTCTTTTTCCTGATGGACGTGATGGCAGGGCATTTACCCTCAAGGTTTTTCTCGACATTTCAGATTGCTTTTTGTTATTAATGTATGCCTGATCTCTATTTTATGTAATTTCTCCATAATAATTGTACGAAATGAAATTTTAGGCCGAGACATCGGAAGATTTGTATGAATGGAAGTCAGCGCTGGAACACGCACTGGCTCAAGCACCAAGTGCAGCTCTTGTTATGGGACATAACGGAATATTCCGCAATGATACTACTGATTCAATTGAAGGCCCCTTTCATCAATGTTTGTCTTTTAATCTTAGCTGTTTCACTGTATTGATCTACTATTGGAAGTCATTTAATGAATGTCTCGATATTTTTTTATCTAGGGAGGGACAAAAGGCCGGTTAAATCCTTAGTTGTTGGACGCCCGATATTGCTTGCGTTGGAAGACATAGACGGACGACCCTCTTTCCTTGAAAAAGCTCTTAGATTTCTTGAGAAACACGGTAAGCTTCTTCTTTCTCAATGTATAAATCATATGGATTCATGTACAAAGTTTGGGTATGATTATGTGCAAGCTTGTATTCTTAATGTTACAGGAACAAAAATAGAAGGTATCTTAAGACAGTCCGCGGACGTCGAGGAAGTTGAGCGCAGAGTTCAGGATTATGAAACAGGTAAAACAATTTCCGTTTTATTGTTATACCATTTTGCATTTGTTGCACTTCAATTTCACTCAACAATCAAGTAGCAAGAATGCTAAAGCATACCATGTATTTGTTCCAGGCAAGACCGAGTTTGGTTCTGATGAGGATGCTCATGTTGTTGGTGACTGTGTCAAGGTGCATACCTGATTAAAATATTTATTCGATCAGTGTAAATAAATATGATAAAAAAAGATGTTTTAGAAAGTAACTACAGAAGATACATTTAACTTTATATGTTGAGTCTTGTTTTGGTTTATATTTACTGAAGCTCTTTCATCTGTAGCATGTTCTTCGAGAGCTACCGTCATCTCCTGTTCCTGCATCATGTTGCACTGCTTTACTGGAAGCTCATAGTGAGTTCATATCTCTTCTTATTTTGGTTGTTACATTTGGAATACGTATACTGATATTGTTAATCAAACAAGGAATTGATCGCAAGGAGGCTCGAGTAAATGCCATGCGTGCTGCAATCTTGGAAACATTTCCTGAACCAAATAGGCGTTTGCTACAGAGGTACCTTTTCCTATTTGTTACTTTGTATTTCTGAAGCACACATGTTTTGATTTATGTTCATTTTGCTTGATAGCTGTTGTAATAAGTATATTAAATTGGTGAAATTCATCTGCAGAATTCTCAAGATGATGCACACTATTTCTTCACATTCATTTGAAAATCGGATGACACCATCAGCGGTTGCTGCTTGTATGGCACCATTACTCCTACGCCCTCTTTTAGCCGGTGAATGCGAATCGGAGGATGAATTTGATAATAACGGCGACAATTCTGCACAGCTTCTTGCTGCTGCAAATGCCGCTAATAATGCTCAAGCTATTGTCACAACTCTACTTGAGGAGTTTGAGACAATCTTTGATGTAAATATGCTCTTCTGGTTTTTCTTTACTTTAATCGTTTTTTAAAATGTAACCGTCGAAGTTTAGTTATTGATCTGGAATTGTTTCCGCTGTGGTTCAGGATGATGCTATGCTCAAATGTTGTACATCGGCAGATTCTCGGATAGACAATAGTGGGAGCGAAGATTCGGTGGATGATGAACATAAAGTAAACGGTTACCATGATGCTGAAAACGAAGCTGATCCAGAAAGCGACGAGGATCCTGAGCGCGTACTGAGTGGAAAGTTGAGTGAAAGCAGTGGTTATGCTTGCAATGATCTTTACGACTTTAAGGTACTCGCTTGCTTGCCTAGATGTTGATTTGATGAACTTGTACTGATGTGAAGCACTCGTTGTATTGAATTTAGGCGTATGAAGCGGATGTATCCCCAGGGAACAATGTACCGAACAATAGTATATTAGACCGGTCTCAACTTCTAGAAGATTCCAATGGTCAAATGAATGAGCCTCAAAATATTCAACATAACAATGAAAATGAAAATGGGAAGGGGATGGAGAGTCCGCATGGCATGTTGTCGAGAAGCGAGTCTCATCGTTCAGTGGGGACAATGATATCTTCTATAGACCCTTACTCTGCTGCCAAATCTTCAATAGAGACTCCAATAAGCAAGTTTCCAGGCTCCAATAGTAATAGTAATGCCAAACATTCCACATTTTGGGGACGGAAAAATGTAAGTCTTGTTTGGCTTAGTAGAGTCGTAAGACGTTAATGCTTTATGCAAAATCTGGGAATTTTTTGGCTCTTTGCTGCACTTTAGAATTAAATTATAGCCAAATGGGTCAAGGACCGATATTTGAAATATAGGTTATCACGGTGGGATACCGGTAATTTTAGTATCATGCAAAATTTATATTATATATATATATATATTATATATATATATAGGATTAGGTTCAAGAGTGAACACTAGTGTAGTTTGCGAACTGAGCGAACTAATCATGGCCATACATGTGTGTAGATCAATGGCCGGGATTTAATGATGAAATACACTAGTGTATTTTACGATTTGATGATGAAATCCTAGCCATCCACGTGTGTAAATCAATGGCCAAGATTTGTTCACTCAGTTCGCAAATACATCAGTGTTCACTCTAGAACCCCACCCCTATATATATATATATATATATATATATATATATATATATATATATATATATATAGGAGAAGGATCCGTTAGGAACCATCCTTTATTGCGAGAACCGCGAGAACCAATGTGAACACAACCAAAAATACCTAAAAAACACAAAATATTATTATTTATATTTTTAATAAAAAAATCGCTACTTTAATTTTTTTTTTGCTACTAAAAGTAGCGATTTTAATGTAAAAAACATTAAAAAAAAATTGTGTGTGTTTTTTGGATTTTTTTAGGTTTTTTGGGGGTTTAGTTTTTAGCTATGTTGCCATAGACGCAAGGCGCATCGGCCTCGCCCGGAGCCTAGGCGCAAGGCGCAAGGCGCAAAAAAAGCGTGGACTTTTTTAAGAAAAGCGCACATAGAGAAAAAAATATAAAAAATATGTTATGCTTTGAAAATAAATAAGATTCCACATATAAAATTAAAAAAACTATTATATATGTCATTTAAGATCATGGAGCTAATAGTTAGTAGCAAAAGTTTAGGACTTATATGTTGTAAGTTTTGGGTGTGTGAATAAAAGTCTCAAAAGGTGGTAAATACTTTGTCCCACATTGGTGTGGGAACAAAGTGAGTGGTTGTTTATAAGGTAAAGCCTTTACTACTCTATAGTAGCTTTATGACATGTTTTACTACAAGTCCTACCCTCGCGCAGGGGGGGGGGGGGTGCAAAAATAAGTTTCTGAGCTGGAATTTGGTTGAACTCATGCGTGCCCGCACCTGCGGACACGAATGCAGCTCCGAAAAACCCGGGCCCGCGTGAGGCAGTTTCGTTCTTTTCTGTTTTTTTCCTGCGCCTCAGGCTGTTTTTGTGCGCCTTTCCTGCGCCTCAGACCGTTTTTTTCAAAAAAACCCATTTTTGCGCCTAGGCTGCCACCAGGTGCGCCTCGCTGCGCCTAGGCGCGCGCTTTTTGCGCTTTTGACAACATAGGTTTTTAGCATTTTAGCTTTGGGGGTAGGGGTTAGGTTTTTTTTGGGGGGGGCGCGGGGGGGGGGGGGGGGGTAGGTTTTTTTAGGTAATTTTGGTTGTGTTCAGATTGGTTCTCGCAATAAAGGTGGTTCTCGCATGAACCCTACCCTATATATATATAGGGTAGGGTTCATGCGAGAACCACGAGAACCAATGTGAACACAACCACCCCCCACCCACCCAAGCTAAATGCTAAAAACTAAACCATAAAGATAACCCACAACTAAATGCTAAAAAAGTTTTTTTTTTTATATATTTTTGTGCAACGATACTTTTTGTTCAATTTTATTTATTTATTTATTTTTTTCATAAAAAAGCGCTAAATTTCGTCCCTAAAAAAGAACAACACATGTGCAGCGGTACTGTTGTTCAAATTTTTTTGGTGACGAAATGTAGCGTTTTTTATAAGAAAAATTACTGTGTTTTTAAATTTTTTAGGTAGTTTTGGTTGTGTTCACATTGGTTCTCGCAGTTTTCGCAATAAAGGGTGGTTCCAAACGGATACTTATCCTATATATATATATATAGCAATTTCACACTGATAATTCAGTATACTCTCCTATCATTAACACATTAACCTTTTGCTACTTGCAAAACGCTAACAATTGTAGCAAGTAGGAACTAATGAAGACTTCAAACACCAACATTTAATACTAACAATTAATAATCAAGACTTAACACACTAATAGCAGCAATAAGAAGAAAGACGAATGGTAGAACTAAGAAGAAAGGTACTGATATTGTGAAAATCGGTGATATATTGGTCAATATCAACGATAACATCAGTATCGATATTCTGATCGATATTTTACATGGAGTCGTATAGGCATAATGACTCTTTTCATATTCTTGTTTCTCAGGGAAGAAAGACTCCGTCAATGGAATCAGTTGATTCTTCTGGAGAAGAAGAGTAAGACTATTAACTTTTGTTTCATTAGTGTGTATGTAGCTCTTTTCCAAAATTGATATTGACGAGTGCAATATTATGTATGTTGCTAGACTTGCTATTCAAAGGCTTGAGCTCACGAAAAATGACTTGAGGCAGAGAATCGCAAAGGAGGTAATATTAGGTTTTATGATACTTTCTGTGCATATTCTGCAATGATGACGATTTTTTCTAATAGCACCTACGTTTTGTGGATATTAGGCTAGGGGGAATGCAATACTTCAAGCTAGCTTGGAAAGAAGGAAACAAGCACTGCATGAGCGTCGGTTGGCTCTTGAGCAAGATGTATGCTTCTCTCTTTCAAGTTGAATGCAATCATTATCTCATATATATATCTGTATATGTATACATTAAAATCAAATCATCACAGGTTTCAAGACTTCAGGAGCAGTTACAAGCTGAGAGGGATTTACGGGCTGCATTAGAAGTTGGTTTAAGCATGTCTTCCGGACAGGTGTCTGGATCCCGTGCTATGGATTCAAAGGTTTCTACTATTCATTTCTGTTACTAAATAAAATTTTAAGATTTTGGGTTCATTTTCTTATATGTATTGTTTTCAAATGACAGACAAGGGCTGAGCTGGAGGAGATTGCTCTTGCTGAAGCTGACGTGGCAAGGTTGAAGCAAAAAGTTGCGGAGTTGCATCATCAACTTAATCAACAACGCCAACATCACTATGGTTCTCTATCTGACGCTTCTGACAGATACCAACATGTTCATAACCATAATCCTCAACAGTAAGTGTTTCAACTAATATATGCTTAGTGAAAAAACCGAACCGAAATTTACGGTTATTTTTTAAAAACCGAACCAAACCGAATAACCTAAAAAATCATTTTTTAATGTTTGTTATATATTTGTTTAAGAATTATTAGGTTTATTTTTGAATGTTAAGTATTTGTGATAAAAACATTACCATGTTTATCTATCTTTGAAATGATTTATCCATTGCCTACAACAAATAACAAAATTAACATATAAATTAAATGATTTTCAAAGTATTATAAGACAAAATGTCTTGATAAAATTAAAAACTTTGGAGAAACATAAAAATATATTAGAAGGTTAGGTTTATGTGAACAATATTAATTAGAAAGGTTAAATGTAATAACTTATATATAAACATCTAATAAAGATTCCTGAATCATGGATTTTACTTTTTTACGTAATTTTGTTCTAAAAACTGAAAAAACCTGAAAAACCGAACCATTACTAAAACCGAAACCGAACGGTTTTCAACAACCGAACCGAATTGAACCAGTGCACACCCCTACTTAGTGGTGGAAAAGTGGCCGGACCGAGTAATGGTCATTTTTGTATGGGTTGGCCCGGAACCTTTTGTTTGTTAAATTAATTTGTAAACGATTAGTATGTCAAACTGTCAAATACGATGATAATAATTATATTATTTCAGTACTGATTTAATTTATTGAATAGAGTGATTTCAAGTAATTGGGTTCACGCATTTAGGTTAATTTTGGGTGACTTTTGTTCTATGACCCTATCTGACCCGTAAGAGATGCATGATCCGAATCAACCTGTTTTCAAGTAATTGGGTCAAAATTTCCACCTTAAAAATGTTACTTGTGTGTATGTTGGAATGAAACGGGAATACACACGTTCGTTATTTTGTTTAATCAACTATTTATACTAATGCTCTATACTTTTATGAAGTTAATCATCTGGTTTTTTTTATTACGTCTTTTCTTAGATGTATTTAATTTAAGATAACATAAGGGAGGTATGTACTGATTGGATCATATATCGTATCATGTTCTTATGGGTTTGTTTGTCTTTGGCAGGAGATTTTTCCAGCAAGATTTTGATACTACACTTGCTTATATCAACCATGAAAGGAAACAAAGAACGGAGGTAAGTAACTTCTTAATTGTTTCTACAGTTTTTTGACTGAATATTTATTCTTTTAGAAAAGATTATGATGTCCAAGTTATTACTAGTTTATCACAAGTTCTGCCTGTGGACATGCAATTCGACAAGCTGACATTTTTCTGACGTTGAAGCAGGAAACTTCACTGGGAACGGAGTTGAGGAACATTAAAGGACAAACGTTAACATCTGGTAATAGTAGTAGGCAGCCTGCACCTGCACCTGCACGCAAGCAGCACTTGATGGATTCCAGCGACTCTAAAAGTACAGAGGCCTCTACAAGTCTTTCTATGGATGATTTTGCGGCCGTTGATTCTGTCTCAATCCCATCTTCATCCAGACCAGCAACAGAGGTTCGTTTGTTTACATACGTCTCTCCTCTTCAAGCCATCTGTTAATTATGTATAACTAGTGTTAAGCCCCTGCGTTGCAGCGGTTGTTGTAAAACTGTGTCAAGTAGTACCAATGCTATGCCACTGTCAGCGACCGCCAACACCGGAAAAGCTCGTAAAAACAAATTAAATAAAAACGAAAAAAATAACGCCGAGCGAAAAGCAGACGTAAAATCTTTGAATCACGAACGCTCGTTGCAGAGAAATTAAACCGAAATGTAAAACATAAAAAAAAAATAACCAAGTCAATCCAGGACTCGCACGCTGGTCGAACTTGTTAAACGGAGAAAAATAGATGTGTTGCGACGGGCCGGTCAAACGGGAAAAAATATACGAAAAAATTTTGAACCCCACACGCACGTTGTGGTGCATTTACTCACAAAATTTAGAACGAAACGAAAAACTTGGGAAAGATGATAAGCATGGTTGACCAAAATTGAAAATAAAAAAGAGTTGGGATTAAATTGCAAAAGATGAAAAACTTTGAGTTAAAAGTAAAAAACAAAGGGTCTAAATTGCAAAATTGAAGTTATTTATTAATCTTAGATAAAGATAAGGATAAAAATAAATGATATCTATATATTAATATTAATATTAAAAGAAATTTATTAAATAATTATAAATAAAATTTATGAGGTTGAAGGAGATAATGCCATGTGTCATTATTTGGAGTCTTTTATTATAGGTTAGATTAGATAGAAAAAAAAGTATCTTAATTTTTTGACTTAATGAGGAATGTGGTAAAACATAATTTCTAATTGATTAAAACTTTCCTCTTTTTTAAAAAAATACAATCCTGCCATATGTGTGTTAATTATATGGTCAAACAGTAATCGGTATTTTGTTCACCACAGCACGGAACTGGTAATAAAGCTTAATATCTCATGGTGGTCAAAACAGCCAACATTTATGTCTTTATTTCTTGATTTAGTGTTTTAAGTAGGATTTACAAAACTCTATTATTACAATACTAAGATAATTTTCTTATATAAAGTGGTCTAAATGTAGTTTGGGTCAGTTTGGACCCATGTGGCTTGTTAGACCGGATTGAAACCCATTTCTCAAGTTTATAAATGGGTTTTGGTGATAATATGGGTTAAGTTATTCTACAAAGACTCCTAATTGTAAGAAGGATTTATAGAGTGACAAGTGTCCAATAACCTAAAACCTAAACCCACTACACCACCATCCAAAACCTACCCCCCCTCCCCCCCCCCACACACACACACCCCTCTTGACAATTTTTTTTTGTTGGGGTGGGTGATGGGTGGGGGGGGGGGGGGGGTTGGGTGGTGGTGGGTGTTTAGTTTTTTTTTTTTTTTTTTTTTTTTTTTTTTTTTTGTAGTGGGTTTTTTAAGAAACCTTTGTACCCTTCTTACAATTAGGAGCCTTTGTATTTGATCCTAATCCGTGATAATATACTTATTTTCCCGTACATATTGTGATGTAATAAAAGCGTGCATTTGATAGGTGGTGGAGTACCCCCGATATCAGTCGGCTGCATCTTCCACTTTGGTAGAGTTAACAACCCGTCTTGATTTCTTTAAGGAAAGACGGTCTCAACTTATGGAACAACTTCACAACCTTGATTTAAACTATGGCTCCCAAGATTTTATGTACAAACAGTCGTCCCCTCGCTAGATCAATTTGTATGTATATATCATATCCCTTGCTTTGTTTTTGGAGTGTAGATGTTTCTGTCGCTCTTTTTGGACTCGTCCATTTCCCTCTCATTTCGGTGTGGAGAAAAACAAAAAATTGATGTTTTGTCAGGTGTAGCGCGGGTATCCTAGTATATCTGTTTATCATAAAGTGTTATTATGTGCAATAGATCGGTAATCTTGCTATTTGAGAATGTAGTGAACGTTTGTGGTTTGTTGATACAATCACTTTATTATATATATGTGTGTGTATGGGTTTTATATTTTATATCATGTTATTGGTCTGGTATTAAGCAGATTGGCTGGTGAAAAAGTTGGCCCTGTTTTTACTTGTGTTATGCCTCAATGGCTCTTACATTTGTGTAATGTTTATGGGCTTGATTTTATTGATTGATTGAAAAACTTTTATATACCATGTTTGCAACTCAAAAATGGTGATATTTTTGTAGTATAAATACCCCCTCCATGTAAATGAGTAAATCTATCTTCAAAACATCTTTACTGCTTACAATTAGGGATGCCTAATTTGGTACCGGTATTCGGTACCGTACCGTACGTCTTAAATGAATTTCGGTACCAATTTGGCTTTTTTAGGATTGGTACGTTCAGTATAGTATGGGATTTTACCAATCTTTTACCTTCGAATACCGTACCATGTAGTATGGTATTTTACTAATCTCTAGTGGTGCACAAATCAGGCTTTTTTAAAAACCGGGTTTCGGGTAGGATCGGGTTTTACAAAATCGGGTTTTTTTAAAAACCGGGTCGAGTCCGGGTCCAGGTTTTCTACCAAAAATGTATACCCTATATACCCGGGTTCGGGTATTCATCGGGTAGGGTTCGGGTATGCATCGGGTTGGGAAAAAACCCGCACCGGGTATTAAAAAAACCCGACCGGAACTATGCTTATAAAATGTATCAAACATAACTCTCACACATAGACATCAAATCTATTGATAATTAGAGGCACAATTTATAAACAGAGGCACAATTTATAGTTCTTCATGTGGTTATTCTTGAACTTTATAAACAGAGGCACAATTTATTAAATACAAAAACTAATAATGATATTAAACAAACAAAGAAAATAGAAGGGCTAACATATATTGGCATATTTGTTTCCACTTGTAATGAAATATACTAAATAATTAAGTAGCGGTGGCAAATATCATTAGAAACCTAATAATTAAACAAGATTACATCAAAGTGCATACATAATTCGGGTATAAACCGGGTATAAAAAAACCCGGTTCCGGGTTCGGGTTTTAGATCAAATATGCATACCCGGTCCCTACCCTACGGGTAGGGTCGGGTTCGGGTATAGAAAACCCGGTTTTTATAATACCCTGTTCCGGGTTTTTTATCCGGGTCCGGGTTCGGGTTTTTTGTGCACCACTACTAATCTCTTTTAGATCGGTACTTTTGATACTGGTACTAATACCCACTTTTAACAAATTTCAAGAACGGTGGAACCGATCTCATCCCTACATACAATTCTCTCTAAAGTTCTTAAATTACATTATTAATCTTGTGGTAGCTATATTATTTAGGTAATAAATATGTGTATTTTAAACTTTATTCACCCTGCACTATTTTTTAGCTTCATACTAAACCAGTTTAAGTACTCGTACGTTACACGAGTAACTCAAAGTAAATTATATTATTTAACAGTGTTGATATAAACTTTGAAATAAAAGAAACATTCCAATGTAAATTCCAAATTACAATGAACTGAAAAAAAATGAATACGGCAAATCACAGGTCGTTAAAAATTCATACACCACTATTATTTTAACTCACGTTAGCTGGTTAATTGGTTGGATAATGACGACGAGGGTCCCCGCGTGGGCTCCTCGTCTGGGCTCATCGCCCTAGATTGGTGACTGGGCTCGAGCCCACTTGTGTCTTTCTCGGTATGTTTAGTTGGTTTGAGTGGGCCATGTCCTGATAAGCCCACTCTTGGACCAACCCATTAGGGTTATGGCCCAAGTGTGTTATTATAAAAGGAAGAGTTCCTTCACCTAAAAAGGGGGCAGCCAACCTCTCACCAAACATCAGGTTATCCATTCCTTCCTTCTCCCTTAAGGCTGATGCTTTTCTCCCTCTCTCTAAATTATACTTGCACTAATAACATCTTTACCACACAAGATACTGACTTGAGCGTCGGAGTGCCCTCGGGGTGAACCCCCTCGGGCCCTCTAACTAGAGTTTCATGTGGATGCAGCCTGAGACCCGACACTCCGCAAAAGGAACCATCACTATGACGACAAGATGACGAACCTGAACCGGAGCTCACCGAATCTAAGGTTAGTACCGCCAAACCCTTCGAACGACTTCAGGGATTTGGGGATTCGACATTGGCGCCATCCGTGGGACCGAGTACAAGCGTGTCTCGGTCTCTTCACATGAACGGTCAGATCTGTGATTCTCGTGTGCTCAACATACTTCCCAGATCTGCATCCATCTCCGGTCAACAGGTTTCATCCCCTCACCTCATAACATGCTCAATATAGATAACCCTTGAATACTTGGAAAATTACGTGCAATCACCAGATCTTAAAAAAAAACTATGCTTACACACTCAGAACTGAGATCTGTAGCCCATGTAGGCATAAATGTGCCCCGAGCATAGCATCTTGTTTTTAATCCTTCAAACGGTAAAAATGAACTGAAAGAAAGCTTTGCGTTTCAGTTGATTGACTACCATCAAAAAGTAGGGCTATTTGATTTACTCAACACAAAAAAAAATGACTAATTGGTATAGCACATGTGTCGAGACAAAGGATATACCATTAAAAGAAAGAAGTATTAGTTTTTCACAAGTGCAGATGTGGTGTCTTGTACTTCCCAAAGTTGAAAAGTCAAATACATATGAAGGTTTGTAATAACCTTTTGCTTAGTGCATTGGACATCCGGTACATAAACTACCGCATGAATTGCAAACAGTTTGTGCCCATCAAAAGTGTTCAAACACATCTCGAAATAAAAATTTGGATCTTTATTTTTCGGAAAAGCCTTACGAGTTGTTCTTACCAAAGTTGTACATTTTTACGAACAAGTAAAATTGTGGAACCAAGATCATGAGCCCCGCTCATGAAGTACTACCCAAAGAGGACTGGGTTATTTACTTTATCTTTTGAATGGTGGGTATTTACTTACCAACTTAGTTAATTTCTTTGTCAGAAAAGAAAAAAAATAAAAGAGAGAGGTGTATCTTTGGGGAAAAGTCAACAAGCTTCTCTAATAAGCTTGTCTCTGATAAAGTACATGACTTTCTTGAAAATGTAAAATAAATTATAGCCACATATATATAAAAAGAAAAAGAGAAAGGAAAAAAGCTAAACCTTTGTTTTCCTAAGGTGATGTGACATTACTTTCTGGAAAAAAGAAAAGAAAAAGAGTAATGATGTTTTACCCTTACCAATGTAAAATAATAATATTTTACTAGTACAAGGTCTTTTCCTAGGTCATTTCACGGGGCCCCTTCCCCTGGCCCCTTCACAGGGTCCTTCCTCAGGCCCTTCCACTTGGTCTTTCCTCAGGTTCTTTCACAGGGTTATCCCTCAGGACCTTCCACCTGACCGTTACTCAGGTCCTTTAACGGGGTCCTTCCTCAGGCCTCTTCTACCAAGGTCCTTCCCCAGGTCCTTCCTCAGGACCTTTCACGGGGTCCCTTCCACTGGCCCCTTTCTTTAGGTCCTTTCACCAGGTTCCTCCCTCAGGTCCTTCCACAGGGTCCTCCCTCAGGCCCTTCCACCCGGACCTTCCTCAGGACCTTTCCCAGGTCCTTCCACAGGGTCCTTACTCAGGCCCTTCCACCCGGACCTTCCTCAGGACCTTTCCCAGGTCCTTCCACAGGGTCCTTACTCAGGCCCTTCCACCTGGCCTTTTCCCAGGTCCTTCCTCAGGCCCTTCCACCTGGCCTTTTCCCAGGTCCTTCCAAGGGTCCTTCCTCAGGCCCTTCCACATGGCCTTTCCTCAGGTCCTATCACAGGGTCCTTCCTCAGGCCCTTCTACCAAGGTCCTTCCCCAGGTCCTTCCTCAGGTCTTTTCACGGGGTCCCTTCCCCAGGCCCTTTTCTAAACCCTAACACAAAACACTCATGCAAGGCCCTCCTTCGAAGCCTTGTGTCGTGCGCTACTTCTAGAGACTAATTTATTGTTTCCAGTACAACGTAGTTAGGGTATGTAGGCTACCCCCATTAACGATATGATGATCACATGTCTTCACAAAATAAAGCATGAGGCACAAATGCTTGTGCACACAACATAACATGTTTAACACATAAAGAAATTGATCTTTGGTATGACTTACCTTTTTGAAAGTGTTTCCGTGGCAAGTATCAAAGAATGAACATGAACAACACAAGTAGCTGTTAGCCACGACCTACGGGACATGTCGACAAAGGCTAGCATTGGAATGAATAATGTGCACCCGAGAAACAAGACATGATCTTTGAAAAGATACTAAAGAATAGTGGTCACCTTAAATATCCTTAAACATGGATATAACTTCGGTCAGGAAGAAAGTAACACAACATTGGGGAAAGCAAGAAATACCTCGGCGCAACATTGAACGGGGGGACTAATATGCCTAGGTGGATATTGTTGGACATAGTTTTTGCTAACCTAGGGCTACTTTCATTCAACAAAGAATCATATGCTAATCTGTCGGATACATCTATTAGCTATATCCTTGCGTGCTATCGTGTCTCGGATAAAGACATCACTCATTAGAAGTGATTATGATTTAGAAGACTTCCGATACTCATCAAGAGTAACTATGTTCTTCATTCACAACCAAGGGTCTAGACAGACGGGCTCAAGGATAGCCTATTTCATAAGTTAAGTATTACCAACTACGCTTGACAACACTGAACTGGGGAGCTAGCATGGTATAAAACCATCGGGTCCTACATTGAAGACTTCTCGAAAGGATCTTTATTTTTGTATTACCCCCTCCGAAAAGGATTAAGCATCTCCATAAGTTCTCATGTTCGAAGATCTCAAAAACAAAAAAAAGTGGAGGGAGGGGGAATGGGCATGAACTGCCTTACTAACTCCTCCATTGGAAGAAAAGAAAAACCTGGGATGTGTATTTGGCTCCTTCCCTGAAGGAAAAAGAATCAGTAAGCTGCATCATTCGTCCTCCGCTGGAAGACAGGGAAAAGCCAAGGATGTGTATTTGGCTTCTACCCTGAAGGGAAAAAGAATCAGTGGGCTATGTCACTAATCCTTTGCTTGAAGAAACGGGAAGCCTGGGCTGCATATTTGGCTCATCGCCAGAAGGCGAAACACTCCCTGGACTGCGTTATTAATCCATAAACCGGGACACTTACTCCTTGAAGGAAGGAAGAACCCCCTCCTGCGAGCCGCTAATTCAGTCTCTTCCATGGAGAAAAATAATCCGCACAATAAGTTCCCAACACTAATACTCTATACCTTAGGGGGAAATGAGCTCCTCCCATCAGCTAGCATCTATAAAGATTCTACAAGGAAAAAGAAAAAGAGGGAAACCTTAATAAGCATATCTTCGCTTTAAGGGGAAAGTGAAGTCCTTCTACGATCTTTCGTGCTAAAGAAACCCTGGTCTCCTTGAACAAAACGATATTCTCTCCTAAAGACTAAAGCATTTCGGAAGTCCCTTCCATCAACAAGAAAATCCCTTCTCTTGTGGACAAGGTACCTCAGCAGTCGCTTGCAAGAACAGGAACGTATACTTTCCATGGAACTACATCCAGGAAAAGTTCCATCCAAGAATATGAAGAATATCCCATTATCTGGGATCAAGTATTTTAGAAGTCCCTTTCGTAAACAGGAACATACCCCCTTCCTCAAGACTAAGTCTTGAAGAAACTCCTTCCAAGAATAGGAAGGAACATATCCCTCACTCGAGATTCAGCCTTGAAGTAGCCCCTTTCCAAGAATAAGAAAGAACACATCCCTCCAGCGGGATCCAATCCTAAAGAAACTCCTTCCAAGAATAGGAAGGAACATATCCCTCACTCGAGATTCAGCCTTGAAGAAGCTTCTTCCAAGAATATGAAATGAGGAAGTACAGGGGTCGTTCGGTCATTAAACAAAAGTTGAATTGAATAAAAATACAAGAGGAATGTGGGAGGTAATTAAAGTGGGAGCAAATGAGTCGGGGATCCAATGTGTCATTATTTGAAACTTAAATGTGGGAGGTAATTAAAGTGGGAGCAAATGAGTCGGGGATCCAATGTGTCATTATTTGAAACTTAAATGTGGGAGGTAATTAAAGTGGGAGTTTCACGATGGGGATTAGTATATCTGGGGATTAAGTCTTGGAGGAGCCGCCTCCGAAAAAATGAGGATGTCCCCCCTATGTGATTAGGGGTCTCGTAAGTCTCTTCAACGAACAGGAACAAGTTTCTCCCAAGAAAAGGAGGGTATCTTCTCCCATGGGATTAAGTATCGCAAAGGTCTATTCAACGAACAGAAGTGCACCCGGATATGGGATCAAGTATTGGTAAAGTTTCTTCTAAGAACGGGAAAGTACATCCGTCCCTGGGATTTGATATATGAGAAAAATCCTCCTTGCGATTTCGCACCTGAACAACTTATTCAAAAAAAGGGGGGGGGGGGGGGGAGAGCCCCCTTGACATGGGACTTCGAATCTGAAGAATCCCTTCCTTGAAAAGAAAAGATCTCCGCCACAGGTCTGTGTTTTAGAAAGTATATCTCCAAAGAGGAGGAGCCCCATCTCGGGGTCGCATACGTTTGAAGAAGTCTCTCCAAGAGGAGAGGGTAGCACATTCCATGGGCACCCATTTTTAGAGAACTACAAAATCTCTCCAGGGTAGGGAAGAGCCCTTAATAAGGACTCATGGGAAGGCTCCCTCTACATAACAAATGTTTCTAAAGGGCTCACAAAACCCCTCTAAAAGGAGAAGATGCCACCCCTTCTCGAAGAACAAAAACCTGAACAGTTTGAGGACCTTGCTAACGGGTCAAACAGGATCATCTAGGCAGACGTGCCGAACGATCTTACAATAAAATGAACATGTACATAGGCATACAGACATGCCGCCTTAATCAAAACAAGGCAAAGCCCGGCCGTGGGGCTAGGACTAAGTCGACTACGTCCAAAAAACGCCGAAGCAGGCATATGAAAATCCAAGTGGCCCAAGCGCCATTGGACAACAGGTCCAACAGAAGCTTTAACAACTTAAAACAAGTTACAAAGTGGGCCTAGGAAAAGCCTTTACAACTTGAGCAAGTTACGAAGCAAACTTATACAAAGCTTTGACAACCCAAGCAGGTTACGAAGCAAACTTGTACAAAGCTTTAACAACCCAAGCAGGTTACGGAGCAAACTTGTACAAAGCTTTAACAACCCAAGCAGGTTACGAAGCAAACTTGTACAAAGCTTTAACAACTCAAGTAGGTTACGAAGCAAACTTGTACAAAGCTTTGACAACCCAAGCAGGTTACGGAGCAAACTTGTACAAAGCTTTAACAATCCAAGCAGGTTACGAAGCAAACTTGTACAAAGCTTTGACAACCCAAGCAGGTTACGGAGCAAACTTGTACAAAGATTTAACAACCCAAGCAGGTTACGAAGCAAAACTTGTACAAAGCTTTAACAACCCAAGCAGGGTACGAAGCAAACTTATACAAAGCTTTAACAACCCAAGCAAGTTACGAAGCAAACTATAGAAAGCTTCAACAACCCAAACACGTTACGAGGCAAACTCATAGAAAAGTTTTAACAACTCAAGTAAGCTACGAAGCAAACTTACACAAAGTTTCAAACGAGTCACAAAGCGGGTCTATACAAAGCTTTAACAACTTAAAAAGTTACAGAGCGACCCATAGAAATTCTTAACGACTTAAACAGGGTACAAAGAAAATTCATGAGAAAGTTTAACAGTTCAAGCAATACAAAAACCCTCATTAGAGGAACACAATACAAAGAGTACAACACGATAAACAAGGCATCACGGTCGATGCCCTTTGAGAAATTACTCTCGAACGAGTACTCTGATCGAAATGCATCTAAGAAGTATATGCAAAGATGGTCTAAATAACATAAACGCTATAAAAAAGCACTATCAAACAAGTGCATTGGAAAAAACGCCTTCAAGGAGGCATAGATTAAAGTAAGGTATTATGCTACCCTACTTGAGGGGTCACCTTGCTATTTTGAGTACTAAATACAAAGTTGTCCTAAGGATAACTAAACAGATAACTTTGGCATAACGTGCCTTAGACTACATGTACTAGACAGATAGGGGTGACAATTAAAGGGCGGATAGCGACCCGCCAAGATTTTCAGGGACTGGAACAAGTCCTGCACCCATTCATGAGTAAATAGGCTAGGACTAAGGATGACTTGACGACGAGGGTCCCCGCGTGGGCTCCTCATCTGGGCTCATCGCCCTAGATTGGTGACTGGGCTCGAGCCCACTTGTGTCTTTCTCGGTATGTTTAGTTGGTTTGAGTGGGCCATGTCCTGATAAGCCCACTCTTGGACCAGCCCATTAGGGTTATGGCCCAAGTGTGTTATTATAAAAGGAAGAGTTCCTTCACCTAAAAAGGGGGCAGCCAACCTCTCACCAAACATCAGGTTATCCATTCCTTCCTTCTCCCTTAAGGCTGATGCTTTTCTCCCTCTCTCTAAATTATACTTGCACTTATAACATCTTTACCACACAAGATACTGACTTGAGCGTCGGAGTGCCCTCGGGGTGAACCCCCTCGGGCCCTCTAACTAGAGTTTCATGTGGATGCAGCCTGAGACCCGACACTCCGCAAAAGGAACCATCACTATGACGACAAGATGACGAACCTGAACCGGAGCTCACCGAATCTAAGGTTAGTACCGCCAAACCCTTCGAACGACTTCAGGGATTTGGGGATTCGACAGATAACTGTTTTTTTTTTGTGATGGACCTCCACTCTTAACACCTGTGAAAGCTCTTTTTACAATAAATTGTTAATTACCATACAATCAACTATGAATCTTTTCTAGCTGTTTAAAATTCATAAAAAACAATATATAAGGCCACACGGGGTGGTCCGTTATGGAGTCACCATAACGAGTGATAGCACTTGGAACACCGCCGCCTCCACTTCCATAACGAGTGATAGGGTATAACTCGTTATATATATAACGCGTTGAAGATATTGGGTGATGAATGTGTATCTTGTACATTGTGCATTAATACTTGTACATTGGAATCACATCACTAGTGATACCACCCCCACTACATTTCTATCATTAGTGATAGAATATTGGGTGATGACATGGCATGATTTGATTGGATAGTGGGAGTGATAGAATCCTATCACTAGTAACCACCCCCTCCCCTAAGAATGTAATATAATAACATAGAAAAGGCTTATATGCATAAGGTTAGTTAATAACTTAATAGAAGTGAATACCTTGATATGTTCTTGGTCTGTTATTTGTCCGGCCAAATCTTTGTTAAGCAATTCTCCAATAAATCAAAAACCAACCTTGGTTTATTGAAAGCCCTAGCTAATGGTAGAAAAGTCATTGCGAGTAAAATGAAAATCAACAAAATGAAAGGAATAGCTTTCGTTGAAAATGAGTAATCCTAAACAAACGACTTTTTGCCGTTCCATTCCTTCTTTTATTTTCATACTAAACATTGCAATAAAAATCAGTTATATATCAAGAAGGTAGCGTTAACAAACCTGTCAATTGTCATGGGCATGTTGAGCTTGAAAGTGGGAATAAAATCTTTAGACTTAGGTAGAGTAACTTCATGAAACCACTCACGGTTGAGAGCTTCTTCAGTTGTTATTCACTGAAAATATTCAAAAAAAAAAGTTGGACCTACAAACGAACAAATGATATTTAAAAGCCAAAACATGAACAAAAGATCAAGAAATAAACAGTTGAAGAAGCAATTTCCTCCCAAAGAGCATCTGCGGAAGACCGGCTAACAACTGTTTGAAGCCTTGAAACCGTTGTTCATGAAGAAACAAGATCTGTTTAAATTCTAAAGTCTCTTGAAGCAAATGTTTGAGGAAGAAGACCAAACATCTGTCTGGCCAAACAGATGTTTGGAACAAAGCAACAGAGGGTAGCTTAACAGTAACAGTATTTGCTTTTTAACACTATTTAGCATAGTTAGATCAGATGTTTGATTTACACAGATGTTTGCAACATCTACAGATGTTTGCAACATCGTTTGCAACATCGTTTGCAACATCTATTGAATCTTTTCCGTTAGGATGTCACTATCAGGGTGATGTCAGCCAAACACAAACAGAGCTTTCATACTTAGTATAAATAGATCTCACCTGTTAAAGATCTATTTCATCCTTCACACACATTCTCTTTTGTACGAATAGATTTGTGAGTGATCAGGCTAAGGGGGAGATTGTAGAATCATTAAGCTTTAAAACATTTTGTAATCATTTGAATCATTAATGAAATACAATTATTAACAATATCTTCCTACCTGTGAATTTATTATTTACTACAATCATAATTGCTTGTTTAACTTGCTTTAATTCACAAGTATGAAACTCAGATATTTACAAAAGTTAACATAAACTTTTATGTCATGTTGAAAATTGAAATAGAGAAATAAACCTTTATAACCACATAAAATTTGTCCAATAAAGAATGATACCTTCTCATGATCCTAAGTTAAAAGTTTGTTTGTTTAGTAGACCAATTCCAACGTCAGACAAAACAATTGAATCATTGAAAGATGTTGCCAAGAATTTTCTCCTCAATAAATTATACCTGTAAAAATGTGTTGGGATTGAACCCTATCAAAGGAACAGATAATTAAAGCCAAAACTGGATCAGAGCAGTGGATCCAGAATAAGCAGATGTTACATACAAGTCTCTCCCCTTGAAAGTGGTTTCAACATCTGCTGACCTCCTATCTACTGATCGTGCAAACTGCTGACCTACAAACTGCTGATCAAGTAAAGGCCTGATGAAAGACTAAAGCTTTGCTGTTCAATCTACTGCCTTGAGTCAAGCACTGCTGATCCGGACAAGTACTGCTGGGTTCACAGCAGTGGAAGGATGCAGCAGTTATTTAGATGTCTTTTATGTAATGAAATGTAATAGCAGTAGTTAGTATAGCAGTGTTTGTATTGATAAGAGGTTAGAGTTTGTTAGGAGGTTAGATGTCACTTTCATGGTGACGTCAGCTTAGATGCTCAGTGGTTTGCTAGTGCCTATAAATAGAACAGTGCTCTGTACTGTTCTATAGCTCTTTGCAAAATTCTCTTCCTGCACGAACAAACACTGAGCTCTGGCTGAGGGGGAATTTGTATTCAGCATTGCATTGTAATCGTAATTGAAATAAATTCAATCCTTCGGTTCTTTCTGAAAAATGTTTGATCAAAACAATTCTCCCGTTTGATTGTGTACAATGTTTGTTTCCATCTTATTTCCGCTGCACAACTCATCCATCTTCATCTAATTCAAACGTAAAAACACAATCAATACCAAACTCAGATCCAACAATTGGTATCAGAGCTTGGACAGTCAAATTTGATTTAACAATCATTTTGACATAAATAGTTCAGCTCATAATCGTTGATACTGATAGTTTATTCGTTTGTGTTGAAAAACAGAGCAAGGTTTAATCACCATCAAAGTTGATTGATCAGTGCCTGTAAAACAACCAGGATGACGTCACAATCACAAGATGATAATAATAACATTGGCTCGCTTTTTAAACCACCCATGCTTAAACGTAATGAATACAACATCTGGGAGAGAAGGATGGGTCACATCCTTGCTCAACAGAACACTGGATGTTGGAGGTCTGTTGTTTTTGGTCCCCATGTTCCTATGGTGCCAAGTGTTGAGGATGCAAAGAAGTTCGTTCCTAAACCAACTGAAAACTATACTGAAACTGATTTTCAAAAGTTCGAACTCGATGCCAAAGCATTTAGCATCATAGCATCTGCATTACCTAATGAGATCTATGCTAGACTGTTACATTGTAACAGTGCCAAAGAGCTATGGGATGCACTGAAGGAACAGTTTGGGGGAACAGAAGAAGTCATTGAAAACAATAGGGAAATTCTGAATCAGCAGTATGAAACATTTTGTCACATCAAGGGTGAATCACTGACTCACCAATTTGAGCGATTCAGTTGTCTCATTAGTGAACTAAGGCTTGTTAAAGTAACATTTCCAAATTCAACTCAAAATAGCAGGTTCCTTAGGTCACTACCAGAAAAATGGGATACCATAGCTTTTGTCACTAGAAACTTTGCTGAGTTCAAAGATCTGACCCTGACCCAACTTCATGGTAGACTCCTGACCTATGAAAGGGAGTTGAACCAGAAAAAGAAGTTGCAAGAGTCTGGCAAAGTTGCTGATGATTACTCATTCGGTAGCACAGCTCTTTTTGGTCAGGAAGAATCTGGTAGCACTGGTAAGGATCAGGGTTATGATCACTTCATTGATATAACTGCTGGTGGAAATTTTAACAACCCTGATCCTCACTCTGCAAATTATGCTTTTACTGCAAATTGTGAAAACCAGATGTCAGATAATTTGTGTTTTGAACTCAATGATTTGCAATACTTTGATCCCACTGACTTAGAAGAAATGGACATTTTGCATCAATTGGCTTTGCTTAGTGTAAGAACAAGCAAATTCTACAAAAGAACAGGGAGAAAATTCCCAGGGTTACATGGGAATTTAAGGGTGGGGTTGGATAAATCGAAAATCAAGTGTTACAAGTGCAATAGGCTAGGTCATTTTGCTAGGGAATGCAGGAATCAAAATACTGGTCCTATAATAACTCATCCCAGCTCAAACCCTAGACCACAAAATCAAAGCACTGTGCACTATACCCAATATACCCCTGCAGCCCATGTTAACACTGCTCACTATGCTGCTACCCCTGTGCCTGTGCATTATGTCCAAACCACTGTTCCACAAATTCAGTACGTTCAAACCCCTATCCCTCAGGCACAAGTGCAACCTGTTGCACCTCAAACAGCTGCTCCAGCAGTGGTACAACCAGATCAGCAAAGCTTCTTCACTCAAGGCTTTGTTGACTGGAGCAGCATGCCTGATGAGCTTGGTGATGAAAATTTTGCACTCTATGCTTTTAATGAACCTTCTAATGATGAATTTTGTTTAATGGCATTAGAGTCAATACCAGAGGGGGTAGAAACTAAAGGTGAATAGCTAAGTGCTGAAACAGTGGATGAAGTGACTGAAGCAGTGGTTACTGCAGTTGCTGGTGAACTGCTGCTGGGAGAAAATTCAGAAACCCTGATTGAACCACTGACAGATCCCTGGTCCGAAGATGACAAAGAAGAAAAGGAAGAGAAGAAAGCAGGTGAGAAAGAAGATAGAGCTAATGAAGAAGGTGATTTTAAATGTGATTGTGCCATGATGGCTGCTGCTAAGGTAACACCTCAAGTTCTTGAAAAACTGTGTTCAGACCAATGCATTATTGCATTTGCTAACATCAAAGAGGTAAATGAAAACCTTAGGGATAAAGTCTTGTCTGATGAAGTCAAATTTGAAAAGTCATTAAAAGAACTTAGAAACAAATTGGCTGAAAAGGATAAAGAGATCAGCAGTCTTAAAGAAGAGCAAAGCATAACCAAAACTCAACTCCAAACTATGGTAGAAAAATACCAAGTTTGCAAAAAGGAGTTAGAGTCCACCCAAATCACATGTGAGAAATGGGTGGAATCCTGTAAAGGATATGAGGCAATGCTTGAAAAACATATTAAAAGCAATGTGAAATTTGGTGTTGGTTATAGAAAATATGATGATGAATACACTGCTTTTGAAAAATCTGTTCAAACCACTGATGTAACAACTGAGTTCATCCCCACAAACAAGAATGGCCAAGAAGTGAAAATCACTGATAAACTTGGGAACAAAATCACACTTGACAGACCCATGGGATCCTCTACTTTTGAGGAGATTGAGAAATACCAGTTTAAACCCACTTGGTCTGATGAGTGTGACATTCTTGAAAATTTCAAACCCATGGACTTTACAACCACTGATGGTGTTAAAGCTCCAAAAGCAAAAGTCATTCCTCTTAAGGACATCCCAACAGAGGTTAAAAACTCTGTTGCAAAGGAGTCTGAAAAGAGAAAGAAGAAAGAAAAGATCAATAACTTGTTCTGTGAATTTTGTGAAAAGAGAAACCATCTAACAAAAGACTGTTTTCATCTAAAAGCATATGATCTAAACAGAACAAGTGTCATTGTTCCTGCTGAAAGCTGCACCATCTGTGGTAAAACAAACCACAAAACTCAAGCATGTGTGTATCTCAAAAACTTTGATGTGAAAAAGAATGAATACACTGCTAAAACATCCTTGAGTCCATCAACATCATCGTTCAAATTCACCAAGAACCAACCACTGTTTGTGCCAGTTCAAACAGCTGTCACAAAACAGCTGAACCAAACATCTGTTAAAAGAGATGTTCAGGTTACTGATGCACCCCCTGCCAACCAGTTCAGAAAAGGCAAGGAACAACAGTCTTACCAAAGGATTCCACACGTTTATGAGACCTACAAAAGGCCCTCTAAACCTAAAGTGAACAGGCATCCGTTTGGGTACCAACAGGTGATTGGGCAAAACCCACAACAGTGGTTAGAAAGAAACAGTCCTAAAACTGTCCAAACCCCTGACCTAACCACTGTCCATCAATCTGCATCCATTCCAGACACTGTTGAGACCCCATCCAAAGCCTTATTGGCTTTGGAAACCCTAATGAACTAATCCTTTTACTTCATGTGCAGGGAGCTTCTGCATGCTTAGATAGCCTTTGGTATGTAGATAGTGGAGGCTCCAGGAACATGACAGGATGTAAAGCCCTACTCAAAGATTTCAAAATTCATGGAGGGGGTGATATATCCTTTGGGAATAATAGTAAAGGAAAAGTTCTGGGGTCTGGTACAGTGCAGTCTGGAAATGTAAAATTTGAAAATGTCAATCTGATAGACAATCTGAAATTCAACCTCCTGAGTGTTTCACAAATGAGTGATAAGGGGTATGGGTCATTCTTCACAAAGGAGTGTTGTAGGATTGTTGGACCAGAAATGGTTAAAAAGATTGAAGCAATAATAAACACTGGAAAAACAAAACTTGTTGCTCAAAGAAGTGGCAATGTTTATGTTGTTGATATGTCAAAAGAGTGTCCCAGAGCTGATGCCTGTCTGTTCTCAGCTGCCTCTAACAAAGAGACAGAACTTTGGCACAGGAGACTGGGACACACAAATCTCAAGACAATCACTGAAATTTCAAAAAATGGTCTTGTAAGAGGTTTGCCACAAAAACTGTTTTCATGTCCTGAGCATTGTGTTTCCTGTTTAAAAGGAAAACAACATAAAAGCTCTTTTAAGTCCATTGAAGAGTCCAAAACAACCCAGTGTTTGCAAATGCTGCACATGGATCTGTTTGTCCCAGTTCAAGTCATGAGTCTCAAGAAAAAGAGATATTGTTTGGTTATTGTTGATGACTTCTCTAGGTTTACATGGACTTTCTTTTTACACTCAAAAGATGAGACTGCAGGCATTTTGCAAGACTTTGTGACACATGTTGAAAAGCAATTTGACATTCCAGTAAAAGTCTTCAGGAGTGACAATGGCACATAATTCAAAAATAAGGAGTTGGATGCCTTCTGTGTGAAGAAAGGGATTGTAAGGCAGTACAGCATCCCTAGAACACCAGAGCAAAATGGGGTAGTTGAAAGAAAGAACAGAACTTTGATTGAGGCTGCCAGAACCATGCTTGCTGATTCAGGTTTGCCATTAACTTTTTGGGCAGAGGCAGTAAACACTGCTTGCTATGTCCAAAACAGAGTTTTAATAAACCCCAGGCACAAAAAGACTGCCTATGAAATTCTGTATAAAATCAAACCACTGATCTCATACTTCAAGATATTTGGCTGCCCATGCTTTATTTTGAACTTAAAAGATTCCATCTCAAAATTTGCAGCCAAAATAGATTGTGGTTATCATCTGGGATACTCAACCACTGCCAAGGCCTACAAAGTGTTTAATACACGGACCAAAGCAGTGGAGGAGACCTTAAATGTGAAGTTCAATTAACTTTCATCAATGAAAATCCCAGCAAATCCTGCAGATTTGTTTGATCTTGATAAATTCACTTTTGAAAATACTGTTATCAAGACTAACAGTGCAGGTCTATCAGAGGATTCATCACCAGACTATGGGTATGAAATTATCATCCCTCAAAAGTCTGCCACAATGGGGAAGGCATCAGTTGTTCAAAACAGCTGTCCAAGCTCAACCACTGCTACCTCAACAGTTGTTGACCAAAGTAGCCCATCAACCACTGCTTCCACATCATCAAACACTGCTGACAAAAGTCCCCAAACAGTGGATAAAAGCCAGTACGTGTCCTCACCATTACCTCCTATTCCACCACCTTTTGAAGCCACTGCTGGATCATCAAAGTCACCAGCAGTGGTTAGCTCAGATGATACACATTTGCAGCCTTCACCAACAAATGCCATCATACCATACCAAGGAGATTTAATCTTCTTGAGATCTCATCCACCTGATCAAATCATTGGCAACATCAATGAAGGGGTGCTCACAAGAAGCCAAACCCAAAAGATTTGTCTTTTTGCTGGTTTTCTATCACTCCATCAGCCAGTCAAGTACCAAGAGGCACTAAAAGACAACAGCTGGGTAGAAGCCATGCAAGAGGAGCTCCAACAGTTCAAAAGACAACAAGTATGGGAGCTTGTACCACTGCCAAAAGATGTGAGTCCCATCGGCACAAAGTGGGTCTTCAAAAACAAAAGTGATGAAAGGGGCATTGTTATCAAGAATAAATCCAGGCTTGTGGTTCAAGGTTACAGACAGGAAGAGGGGATTGATTATGATGAAACATTTTCCCCTGTAGCAAGATTGGAAGCTATAAGACTGTTCCTGGCCTTTGCTGTCAACCACAACATGAAGGTGTTCCAAATGGATATCAAAAGTGCTTTCCTCTATGGTACAATTCAAGTAGAGGTGTATGTTTGTCAACCTCCAGGTTTTGAGGATCCATTTTATCCAGATCATGTCTACAGGCTAAACAAAGCCTTGTATGGCCTGAAACAAGCACCTAGGGCCTGGTATGAAACTCTTTCCACCTTTCTACTCTCAAATGGTTTCAAAAGAGGTACCATTGATAAAACACTGTTTCTAAAATGGAGAGGAAAGGATTTAATGATTGTCCAAATTTATGTGGATGACATTATTTTTGGAAGCACGTGTAATAAAATGTGTGAAGAGTTTAGGGAACTCATGACATCTGAGTTTGAAATGAGTGCAATGGGTGAGCTGCAATGCTTTCTTGGTCTCCAAGTTCAGCAAATGCAAAATGGAACTTTCATTCATCAAAGCAAATATGCTAAAGAACTTTTAAACAAATTTGATATGAATGATTGTAAACCATGCAGCACACCCATGGCAACAAATAAGCTTGTCATGTCTGATGAAAAGGATGAGCTGATTGACCAAACACTTTATAGAAGCATGATTGGGTCTTTATTGTACCTAACTGCATCTAGACCAGACATTATGTTTGCAACATGTGTCTGTGCAAGAAGTCAATAAGCTCCCAGAAAATCAAACCTCATTGTTGTAAAAAGGATCTTCAGATACATAAAAGGTGCTCCCACACTTGGTATCTGGTATCCAGCTAATGGGAATATCAAGCTTTCAGGATTTTCAGACAGTGACTTTGCTGGATGTAACACCACAAGGAAGTCCACATCAGGAGGGTGCCAGTTTCTAGGTGATTGCTTAGTTTCATGGCAAAGCAAAAAGCAAGCAGCTGTTTCAACATCCACTGCTGAAGCCAAGTACATTGCTGCTGCAAGCTGTACAGCCCAACTCCTGTGGCTACAAAATCAGTTATTGGATTTTGGTATCACTGCCTTAAAGACACCACTCATGTTGGATAGTCAGGCAGCAGAAAATATCATCAAAAATCCAGTTTCCCATTCAACCACCAAACACATCGACATCAGACATCACTTTGTGAGGGATTGCTATGAAAAAGGTTTGATTTCTCTGCATCATGTTCCAACTAAAGACCAGTTGGCAGATGTGCTCACAAAAGCATTAGATACAACCACTTTTGAAAGTTTGGTATCTAGGATTGGCATGCTAAACATGGAATAACAAGCAACATCTTGTTTTTCTATGAATAAAAGCATTAAAATGTTTTCAGAAAATCAAAAATCCATCCTTAAAAATAGCTAAAAATGAAGTTTTCATTAAAATCCTTAAAAGTCTGCCATAACCACTGCTTATTCAAAAGTCTGCTCTACTTCAAAGTCTGTCCACTGCTGAAAGTCAACCCCTGTTTTCTCATTTCCTTGATAAACACTGTTGTTCAAAAGCAGTGTCTTATCCACTGATATGCTATCAACTGATAGTGAAAATCATCCACTGCTTCCATTTGTTACCGTTGTAATCACTGCCTTCATCAGTAACTTTCATAAAAGTACTATCCTTCATTTCATCAGGGGTTGGCATGTGGGCAGTACATAGTGGTCAGACCTTTTGTAACCGCTGCCACGTCAGCATTCACTTTTTCCCTTATAAAACCCCCACTTTACACCAAAACAGGGTTTTACTGTCAAATTGAATTCTCAAAAATTCTCTTCTCAAAGCAGTTTTTCTTCAAATTCCTTCAACATCTTCTTCGATCATCATCTCCAAAATGACAAAATCGAAGTCATCTGCAAAACTCACTTCCAAATCATCGTCAAAAGATGCCTCTCAAAAGGCAAAACCCACTGAAATTCCACATAAACCGTCTCACAGTCTTCTGGGTCTTCTCACAAAACCCGGCACTACAGATGCTTTCGACTCCATCCTTGATATCATCTCTGCCTCAAAGTACAAAACTTTGTTAACAGCAGACGCACCAATTTACATGGCAACCCAAAGAGAGTTATGGAAGAATGTAACCCTTGATAAACAAGGTGACACTGTCATAGCCATTAACTCTTCTCTAAAGGGTAAAGCAGTCAAGATTACACCACAATCAATTTCAGAGGTCTTTCAACTCGATGATCAGGAAGGTATAATTTCTTTTCCCAAAAATGAGTTAAAGAATGATTTTCTGGAAAGAGGGTATAATGCAAAAGTAAAAAAGGACACCTTACAAAAAGGTTACTTCCCTTCTGCAACAAGATTTTTATTTCATACCCTCCTAATGTGTGTTTCAAACAAAACCACTGCTTTTAATGAAATACCATTAAAAATTCAAAACCTGGGATATGCTATTCTTCAAGGAGAAAATTTCAATTATTCTCGGGTAATTTTTAATGATTTGGTTAAAAATGTTGAAACAAAAGCATTCTTACTGTTTCCAAGATTTCTAAGTTACTATTTTGAAAAGAAATTCAGTAAGAATGATATTTCTGCAACAAAACAAGGTGACTCTTTACAAATGCATAGCTTAACTGCTGAAACTTTTACAAGAATGTCAACACCTTGCAAAACACAAGCAGAGGTGCCTGAGCAGATTTTAGCAGCTACCACTGCTCCTCAGGTATCTGCTGCTGAGCCTACTACTCAAGGTGATCAAAGTAGCAAAACAACTGCTTTGAAACCCACACCTACAATCACCAAAAAGCCAACAAAAAGAAAAACTCAAAAAACCCCCAAACCAATCAAAAAGGCAACTCTGGAGGATGAGATACCAGAGCAACTGCCTGTGACAGCACAAAAGTCACAAGAAACCACTGCTGCTTCTTCTTCACAGCAGTTGGTAAAAATATCTCAACCCATAGCCGAAACCCCTCCTGTTTCTTCTAAAAAAGAACAGGTTGTACATATAGGGACACCACAACATGATGCTCTAGAATCACTTGCTTCCATCATCCACAGCCCAATGCCCGGGGCAAATCCTCTTTCTACACCAACCATCACATCCATAATTCCCTCACCAACTAAACTTTTGTTGGATGCAATTGATTTGAACCAGGCACAAACCAGTCCTTCTCAATCACCTATCAATGAGAACATGCCTCAACAAATGACTGGGTCTGTTGTATCAATCTTTGCTAACCCACCAACACAACCTGAGGAGGTTACACCCCTTGAGTTACAAGTAACTCTTGGTGGTAATCCAAGTGTAACACCCGTTCTTATAAATTAAGGTTTAACGTATCATTTACGAAAAACAATCATGTAATTAAGATTACATATGCATTGGAAATTACGGGTTTATTAAAACTTTTTACAATTTAAAAGTATACAACATATCATGTGTACGTTCGTCGTTTAACATAATAACGATACATAGTGCGGAAGCTTATTTCGTGATCGTGTTCGGTTCTTGCTCGTCGCTTGATCTTCATCCGTGCACTCTTGGCATTCACCTATGATCAAAACCAACTTAAAAGTTAGTTTTGATAGTCAAATATTAAGTTCAAACAAGTACAGGGGTTAAAAATGACAAAATTTAAAAATTTTCGGAGTTAGGGGGCTTCGCGTGACGCCAAGGGCCTAGGCGTCACGCCTAGCCCTGTTTTTCACAGCCTGTGCCTTCAGCTGATGTTGTACATACCCAGCACGACCTGATTTCACGGAAACGGCCATAACTTCTTCGATATTGATCCGTTTTACCCGATTCTTTTTCCTACGCGTCCGTAATTTAATCCTCTATCTTATGGAGTTAAAATCCTACATCCAACATAAGAAATTTTGAGACTTCTAAGCCTTCGACTCGTTACCTTTTTACCGAATTTTAACCCGTTTATACATTTTATCAAACAAACGTATTTATTTGATTCCTATATCTCATACACTTCTTCAAATTAATGTTACCTACTATATTAGGTTCTAATCATAGGTTTATTACACAAATTAAACCCATTTTCGCTCGTATGCTTATTTTGACCCGTTAAGGGTATTTTAGCACTTTAAAACTTGAACTCGCTTTCATTCTTTTCTAGCATCTTATTCCTACATTTCTTATCAAGTTATCTTCCACCACATCTATATGTGTGTTGGATTTAATATGGATATCTATATGTTCCGAGTTTCTACCCCTCGGATTATCATTTTACGGCAAAGACTCATATAAAGTCTTTCGACCCAAGGATTTACATCCTTCACTACCTATACTCATTCTAAGCATATATTTAATCATAAAACTTATTTCTGAACCACCTTTATGGGTCGTTCGTTCAAATTAGCTTACAAGGGCAATTTGGTCAATTTTCATCCTTCTTTTACTACAAGGACCTTTAAATACTTGTTTGACTAAAAATCCAACCTTTTAACTATAATTCTTGTTTGTAAACTCATGTGCTTCTAAAACACCATAAACATAATTCAACTTATTCGGTTTACCTAAAGATAACTGAATATCTATACTTTAACCTTGTCTAACTCTTATAGAACTCCAAATTCTACGTGATGAGTTGTGTTATTATACATACCTGGCTCGGATCAATATATTGACCCGTTTCAATACCTTGCCTTAGTGGCTGTTAAGTGATAGCGCTGTAAACATCCATATGATATTCATTCCTATAATCATATAACTCAACGAACCATTAGTCGATATTATCAAAGGGTGATAATTTCACCTTTTGACCCGTTTATCTACTTAGTGATCTTCGTCACTTTAACTAAATACCAATTTCATCTATTATGAAAATTTAAAGTCTACTAGCGAAAATACGTAATCGAGCGTATCGTAACGAGACCGTAGTTACGTACCTTTAAAGCATACCTTTCATGCGTGTATCACCTCCGGCTTGTCCACTTGACGACCCGGATTCTTTACCTATAGAGTTCCATTCACAACCTAATTTAGAACTCTTTTTATCACCAAAAATCGGACAATTCATTATAATATTCGAATCTGGGTTTTTGTCCGATCTTTAACGTTTTACTCCTCACTTAGGCGTTTTAACAAACACCTAGCGGGTCAGATTTTTACATAACCATTACTAGGTTCTTGACATGTTATTTTCATCTACATCCACTTCAATTAACAAATTTATACTAAATTTTAACATGAATAATTTCATATTCACCACATGAATTCAGATTTCACTAGAATAAGAACCATAATTCTAGTGTTTATTTAGTTTCTACAAACTAACTAATCACCTACAATGGTGATTATAAACCCCACAAGTATAATGCTAGATTTTAACAAGAAATCATCTAGGGTTTATCCCTAGATGCCATATTACTTCTAATTCCATCCATGCAAGACATAATCAAGCTCAATTTCAGTTTTTCACAATTAACCTATAATTTAAGATGGATCAAAACATCAAGATTTTGCATACCTTATGATCCCCTCAACAAGGTGATCACTAATTCGTGCTTGAAAATCGATTTGGAGCTGATTTGGACTCTCAATTTGATCAAATTTGACATGCACTAGGGTTTGGTGGGGAGCCTGTGTCGCCCCCTGTGTTCTTGTTCGACCAGAACCTCAATTTGAGGTGTTTGGTTTTATTTTTTTGTTTTAAAACTAATAATAATAGTTTCAAATTTAACAACATTGGTCCCTCCCCCTTTGTTTAACATTTAATTTTGGTTATTCTAACCTTATTTCAAGTTATTTATAGACTTGTAGTTAACTAGGTTATAATTTTTCCTAGTTAATTAGTTCTTGTTCAAAAACCCGTTTTATTTTAAGTCCCGTTAAATCTCGGGCCTTTTTATATACTTTGCTTTCTCAAAGTATTTCCCATTTTTTTAATACATATTAGATTTATCCTAATATTCATCGGGTTAATTTTACCACTAACGGTATTTTACCCGTTCTTACTATTAACGAGGTTTGATTACCAAACCCGTTTTCGGGGTGTTACACCAAGTGAAGCAACCACTACAAGTGTTGAACCCACTGGTTTGCATTTGGACAGTGGTTACATCAATAAGACTTCCTTGGAGGCAATTCCTTCCATAGCACCTCTGACATCCACCAGTGGATTCTTTTTTACCACTGGCAACATCAAAAAGTTGTCAAGTGTTGAAGGAAGAAGACCCCAGTACCAAGAAAAATGGGCATCAATGGTTAATGTTTGGAGTACACTCCCTACCTCAACCACTGATAAAACCACTGCTAGTGGGAAATCAGATGATCCCATTAAATTGGGTGATGGTTTAAAATATCTGGAATTGACGGAACGAGTTGACAAACTGGATATAACTGTTGCAGATATCAAAGACATGCTACAACAGTTGTTGAAAGTACAAAAGGTGCAATCCACTGCTGTTCCACCTCAAGCACATGCTCCAACACAAGCATCTGCTACAAATGAGCTCTGGAATCTATTTCAACCTTTTCTCCAGCAACAAACACAAGTGGCTGATCAGCAACATGCAATACATGTACAAGAGCTGAGAAACACAATGGAGTATAGGTTCAAGAACACACAAGCAGACATCAAGGCACTAAAGGCCCACATTTTCAATACCACTGGCACTGCTCCACCAACTGTACTTTTCATTGATCAATTACCCTCAGATAATGCCAAAAAGGGGGAGAAAATTAAAGAATGGAAGAAGAAGGGAGTAGATGATGGTCTCTACATAGAACCAGAAATGGAGAATATGACCAAGCAGATACCTTTGCTAGATGGTAGCAAAAAGGTTGATGTTACCCAAAATGCACTTGATGAAGCTATAGCAAGTGTAAAAAGGGACAGAGCGGCAAAGGATATGTCAAGGTGGAACAAGGAGAAAAGAGCTTACATGGAGCTAAATAAGCAGGGTTGTTCTGGGCTAAAGGATGTTCAAAATCCTGAGCTAAAAAGAAATCCCACTAGAAAAGTGAGGGAACCCAAGTCCACACCATCCAGACTCAAAAAGCATACTCCTAAACCATCATCCAAAAGCCCCCAACATCAAACCTCCATCCAAACAGCTGTTGTAACTCCTGTTGTATCAACTACTGCTGGTACTTCAGAGGTTTCATCATTTGTTATCATTTCAACACACACCACTTCAACACACACCACAACCACTGCCTTACCACCACCACCATCACCACCAAAAACAACTTCACCACCATCTCCTCCTGCCAAAAAGCAGAAGACAACAGATGTTACAACATCTGCTGTAATGACAACAGTGGTTGAAACACCAGTTGTTTCAACAGCTTTTAGTTAATCACAAACCACTGCCACTCAAATCACCACCACTGATCCACCCAAAACATCATCTGCTTCTCCTAAAATAAAAAGGAGAAGGATTTTCATACCAGATGATGATTCACCATCACCACCACCAACATCTTCAACATCTCTATCACTTGTTACAATACCCAAACCTGTTCCTCTCTCATCAGCACCAGTACAACAATCAATCCCTGTCATTACTCCTGCAAGTGTCAAATTTCCTCTAGAACTTGAAGCAGTTAGAGAAGAGATCAAATCCTTCTACTATGAGGATGACCCTGCTAAAAGGAAGTTGCCATCAGTTAAAGGATATCCAAGGCCAAACAATATTGAAGAATATTTGAAAGTCAAAGCTAAACAAGCAGAGGATATCTCAAAAAGAAATGCACAAGGAAAAACTGATAGAGAAATTCAGCAAAATTATCAATTCTTGCTCACACAAGTCAGATCCTTAGAACAATTTGCCAAGAATGTATGTCAACAGATCTCAGAGAGAGCAGATGAAACTTTGAGAAAAGACTACATTGAAAGCATCATGGCAACCAAAAAGTACAAGGGTTAAAAGAACATGTACAAGGAGTGGACCATTTCTGAACTTGAAAATGAAGCAGCCAGGATTCAGGAAATGATAAAGAATAAGGTCAAACATACTCCTCCAGATTGGGCAAAGTTCAAAAAGAATGTACCTAATAAAAAGGTAGAGCTGAGGAGAATGAAAGAAGAATTGGTTACTGCTGATTATGGGTCTAAAAATCAAGTGGCAAGATGGAAAGAAGATACAGTCAGGGCCACCTACAAAAGGTTGGACGAATTAAGGAAGAAAGATCCCACTGTTCCACAAAAACCTGACTATCCTGAAGCAGATGTTTCAAAAAGACCATCTAAACTACAAATCAGGAGAGCCACTGCTCCAGCTGGTGCAGCCTTCTATAAAAGAAGGCAACAAAAACAGTTGGGTGGTGAAACCATCCAAGAGCTGATAAAAGGAGATGCCCTTGTAAAAGAAGGCATAAAGAAAATGATTATAGAAACTCTTGGTTTGGATCAAACTGCAAGTGCTGCTCAGTCAGTCATCAATAGGCCAGCTTCACCAAACACCTCGTCAAATAAAAATCTCCCAAGAAACCCACCAGGCTCAAAAGTACTAAAGTGGGAAACTGACAAACAGACCCATGTATTGACTATGTTTAGGTCTGGTGGAGAAGTGAAGAAAATAACAAGGGAACAAGCTCTTGGCCTGAGTCTTGAAGATATGCAGGATGTCCTTGATCTTCCACTTGGTAGGGATGAAGATGACATAGATGCCCTAGACTTTGAATTACAATTTAAAGGTTAGATAAGGGAGCTGTTGATGAGGCAATAAAGTTCCACAATAATGAAGGGTTTTGGCATTATCTGTTCCAGGGGGAGATTGTTGGGATTGAACCCTATCAAAGGAACAGATAATTAAAGCCAAAACTGGATCAGAGCAGTGGATCCAGAATAAGAAGATGTTACCTACAAATCTCTCCCCTTGAAAGTGGTTTCAACATCTGCTGACCTCCTATCTACTGATCGTGCAAACTGCTGACCTACAAACTGCTGATCAAGTAAAGGCCTGATGAAAGACTAAAGCTTTGCTGTTCAATCTACTGCCTTGAGTCAAGCACTGCTGATCCGGACAAGTACTGCTGGGTTCACAGCAGTGGAAGGATGCAGCAGTTATTTAGATGTCTTTTATGTAATGAAATGTAATAGCAGTAGTTAGTATAGCAGTGTTTGTATTGATCAGAGGTTAGAGTTTGTTAGGAGGTTAGATGTCACTTTCATGGTGACGTCAGCTTAGATGCTCAGTGGTTTGCTAGTGCCTATAAATAGAACAATGCTCTGTACTGTTCTATTAACTCTTTGCAAAATTATCTTCCTGCACGAACAAACACTGAGCTCTGGCTGAGGGAGAGTTTGTATTCAGCATTGCATTGTAATCGTAATTGAAATAAATTCAATCCTTCGGTTCTTTGTGAAAAATGTTTGATCAAAGCAATTCTCCCGTTTGATTGTGTACAAAGTTTGTTTCCATCTTATTTCCGCTGCACAACTCATCCATCTTCATCTAATTCAAACGTAAAAACACAATCAATACCAAACTCAGATCCAACAAAATGCAAAGTAATAAATAAAAGCAAGAGAACTTAACATGTGGAAAAATTTGACACCGACAAAAACTAGAAAGCCAGACCAGAAATTCACCCAAAGCTGGGAGACTAAAAAAACATTGGCAAAAATAAGAAAACATGAACTTATTTAAAATTTAAAAAGAAAATACGAAAATGGACAATTACGATTGCTTGACATGGTTCACCTTGACTCCAGGAATGGTTGTTTAGACAATAGTTCAACCATGCTACCCAATGACCACATGTCAATTGTAGTAGAATATAGTTCTTCTAGTGCCGCAGAGAATATTAAACCACAAAATAAGATTATTGCAACAACAATGCGATAATTGTAAAAGACCAGACTGTAACACCCTAAAAACGTGTTTGGTAATCAAACCACGTTAACATTAATGAGTGGGTAAAATACCGTTAGTGGTAAAAGCAACCCGTGAACAAAATAACTAGGAATAATTAACCTAGTTGATTATTAGTATTGTTAGTTATAAATGTTGAATGATACTCATCTATGATCAAAATCTCAAACATGAGGAACCAAAGGGGGAAAAGCTAAAACTTAATAATCAAAATTAAAACAAAACACAATACACACTAAATGTGTGTGTGCGTGTAACGATCAGGAGGAGAACAAGGGGAGCAAAACCCTTGTTCATCTAAATCATCAAATTGAAAGGGAAATTGGACACCAAATCCGTGGATGAACGCATATTAATGATCACCTAAACTAAGGGATCATAAGGTATGTCAAAATTCTTAATTTGGTGATTATTATGAATGTATGTAGATTGCATGAAAATTCAATCCATGTATGAATTTCAGAAATTGAAGTGAGATACGAGATGTATACTTGCTTAGGAACAAACCATAAGTGAAAATTTTGAATATATTGCTATGATTTGGGTGTTTGGATGAATTACCACAACTAGTTAAGTGGGTTTTGATTATATGAAGAAATTGATGATATATGAGTGCTTATAATCATAATACTTGTATGCATGCGTAAGATACTTGAACAAATTAGAGATTCGAGTAAGTAATCATACATGACTTAAAATGGGTTTTTGTATAATACAATGAAATAGATGATATATTCATGATAAATGATGTTTGAAATCATCATGTGTTTATGAATGTTTAAAGTATTTGGCTAAGTTTGATGTTTGGGTAAATTCCATATATATATGTTGTTTTATAGTGATGAAACAATCCCAAGTTTTTGTATGAGATTGATGGAATAGCATACAATGATTGAAATTATGTTAAATTGATGTTAACAATTGCGTGAACTTAGTTAGGGAACGTGGTTATAATGGTGACCTAAGAATAGTGCCTATCGGGTAATTAATGAAATGCCAAACGGGTCAAATGGTGATGTTATCATCATTTGACAATAACGACTAATGATTGCTTGTCGAGTCTTATGCTCACAGGGCCGAATAGCGTATGAGATTCCGTTATGGCAACTAAAATGGTGGGGGTATTAAAACGGGCCAATGCTTTGACCCGAGCCAGGTATGTGAAATTTAGTCAAACTCTCAATGAGGTCATAGAGCCGAGGAGAGCTATTTTGAGTCGTGGTGAACGTTAGATTCGCCTAAAGTGAGGTATATCAAGCGAAATAAAATTTAGATATTATGTTCTTACGAACACAATGAATTTAAAATGGAGTACGGGTTTAAAGAGTATACCTGGTCAAACAACTTTTCAAAATGTCATTCGTGACTAAAAAGGCTAAAGTTGACCCAAACTCTCTCGAATGAATAATCGGGCAAACAACCCATAAGGGTAGTTTAAATATGAATTATATGATTCGGTCAATATTTACTATGGTATAAAATGGAAGTTTTAAACCATTTTGGCTTAAAACTACATAATGAGTCATTTTTCGTAAAAATGTCTAACTTAGGGGTAGAATAGGAATATAATGATTTTTCTCATTTACGATCCATCACATTTGGAGGTGTGATGATATATAAATGAAAATCATAACTGGGAACGCGAACTATAAATAAACGGACTAGGTTAATGAGTCATGATTGAAAGGATAGGAATTCTTAAAAAGAATTCGGATTAAATCAAAGTTCAGCCTTTGAAAGGTCGAACATGTCAATTAGCAAAACCGCGAACCGGATAGCGGTCGCACAATACACAAGATTAATACCCCGGGTTATGGGGTATAGTCGTAAAAATAATGATCTTGCAAAATGATGTAACTTCTGTGAGATCGTTTGCTTAAACATGCAAACGGGTCAATTATTTGAATTATATATGTTGAAATCAATAGCGTAAAACAAATTTTTGTGAATCCGGATCATGGGTTCACAAGTTAGAAATGTGGACAATTGTTTTACGAACGCGCAGGAAAAAGTTTCGCGCGAAACGGATAAGTATTCGGAAAGTTACGCAATTTTTCGTAAATAGGGGCAAGTTTGGAAAAGCTGCAGACCAGTTCAACCATAACCTACGGTTGGCAACCGTAGGTTACGATTGAGACCTCCTGTCCAGGTTGTTTTATATGTGTCGTAAGCTACGGTACACCAACCCTAGCCTACGGCGGGCTTCTCAAAATTGATTTTGATTGCTTATTTGTTGTTTTCGGGTTATAAATCTAAGTCTAAGCACCATACAACTAACATATGAGTTGTTATTGGTGTATAGGTGATAGCTAGGACCTTACGGATGATTATTAAGCATAATGGACGAACCGAACACGACTGAAATTCAAGTTTCCACTTAGTTTCGTTATTTTACGAACTGAATCAATTATAAACTTTGTAAGAGTTTTATAATTTATGAATGTATTAACTTGCCCTTTTATAAATAAACTTAACTGAAATTTTAAACTTTGTTAGTACTAAAGGACGGAAAATGTAATGAGTTTTCCAAAAAGGGATTGTGACTGTAATTATTGAAGTTAAAAGCTATTCATTGTAATCCGGTACAAACGATGAAAAGTATAATTGTCACACCCCGATATTTCCACGTATTACCGGTGGGCCCGGTGGGGAGTATCGTGACGTAGTTGATATCATCATAGACAATTTATCATAGTTTATATACACAGCGGAAGTCGAAAGGTAAAATCATTACAAACCGAATGAAAGTAATATCATTTATTACAAAACGGTTGTAAAGGATCCACAGGCGGATCAAAGTTAAAAAGATCATTGTTCAGCAGATTTATAACATCTAAGCTTGCAAGACTCTTTATTGATGCTAGGAGTAACCAGCCTATTCCGTTTAGTACCTGCACTTAGCCTTTTTGGAAAATACGTCAGTCTACACTGGTAAATACAATTAACTAACTCTTTTTGAAAATGTTTAAGAAAATTGATTTGAATTCACAAGGCACAAAATATCTTTTATAACTTGGGACAGTTATTTAAAAATAATCTTGTATACAGATTTAAATGTTTGTCGTCCGTCAGGGCCGGTTAGAAGAGCCGGACAAGATTAACTGACACACCACAAGTATAATGCCCACAAGGAATACCTTATTGTGGGATACTTTTCTACATACACAACTGTCAGGTGTATGCCTACACCCCGTGCTTAAGTCGTGGCCATTTCAATGAATGAGCCGAGGATATCTAGTACATGGTAATTAACCCCCCCCCCCCCAAAAGCCATATACCAATCAAAACAGATTAAAACGGGTTATGCAAATATATTAATCACAATCCGACTTAAATAATTACACACCCGACCAAGCGGTATTATTATAATACCGTATCCCAAGCCCGTATAACGGAAAATAAGCTAAAAGTATTTACCTGAGCAAGTATGTATCACAATCAGCGAGTGCAAGTATCTTTAACTGGTCTCCTATTCTGGAACGAAGGTTTTAATAACCTATTAGATTCCTAACGGGTCTTAATTAAGTCTAAACTTAGACCGGTTAGTTTTAAAGGAAGATATATGGTTCAAAACGCACGATTAAGCGAAGACCGGATTAGAATGTGGTTTAGACCCGACAAGTTTGTATACTTGTATAATATGGGTAAACTAAACACATTCTGGATTTTTAGATAAAAATGATAAGGTTTGACCCGTTTCGGCTAATTTATGCAAACTAGTCACATAAACCGCACCGAACGCGAAACATGCGTAACGGGTAACCAAATGAGTCATGAACAGGTTTCCTAAGTTAATATGCCTTAAATATGTTATGATATCAGTAGGATACCTTCCATTATGCCCAAAATGGATTTAAACTCAAATTATGCCCCGTAGGGGTATTTTGGTCATTTTAAAGCTTATAAAAGAATTTAAATATTTATCTGAGTTTCAGGTCTGATATAATCAGTAAAAATATTTATTTTTATAAGTCATAACAGTAGGGTATTGCATATATGTGAAATTTATCTTTTATAACCAAACTATGCATCGTAGGGGCATTTTGGTAATTTCACATAAGCTTTAAAGGTCAAATCTGGAAATATGAGTTTAAAACTTTGGCTTACTGTTTAATTATAAAAATTTACTTAAAACATCAGTAGGTATTAAGTTTTATATGTTAAAAATAGTTTTAACCCATACTATGCGCTTAAAACGCATAAAAGTCGGTTTTAAGCGATTTTCGGGTTTAAATAGGAAATCTGAGTTTTGATCAGTTTATAAAGTTTAAAATATTTTATTTATCATATAAAATCAGTAGCAAAAAGTTTGGTATCAAAATATTATGTAAAGCTCATTTTATTCAAGAAAAGTGCATAACCGACAATTACCGAATTAAAGCAAGAACCCTATGTTATGCTCAGCTTAAAAATCTTCAAAAATCTTTAAAAATCCCAAAATATTATATTACATCAGTGGGTAAAAATTTTGGTGTCAAAATTTGGGTTTAGATAGGCTTTATGCTAATTACGTCGTTTAATTAATAAAAAGCTTTTTAATTACGATATTGAGCATAACTCCTAATCTAGACCTCAAACTGATGTCAAATTTTTAGGACAAGTTTATAAATCAGTAATAAAGGTTTTTGTCCTCTCACATTTTCAAAAATCTCATCTTAAGGTCAAAAGGGCATAATGGTCAACATTTAGGCATAATACGGAAACATGCACATGAAACGAATAACTAAGGAACCAAGTTGTATAACCTCAGAGGGTTACACTAACCTATAACCTTGTCCTAATAGAGCTCTAAGGCATTTCTAAAATATGCTACATTGGGTCAAAACTGAAAGTCAAAGCAAAAGTCTACTTTTGCGACTTTCGATTCCGAACCGAGCTTAAACTGAAAATTGTCGGGTTGAACATGCTTAGACATGTTCTTACATTAATTACCAAGTTATACAAGTGATAAAACAGGTTTCATGGCTTCTACATTGTTAATTATGTGTTTAATTGAAAATTAGCTTTCTGTTGACTTTTTACAATTAAGTTTGACCCGACAATTGACCTAGTTAGAGTGGGAATCAGAGGGTGCCCTTTTAGGGGTTTATTACCCACATAATTACCAATTCAAAGCTACTTTCAATTCGATAATTGACTGGACCATTAGTGATTAATCACTAAGTCAAACCTTAATTACGACAGGTTTGAATTTAGGCCATTTAACTAGTTAAACTGAATTTAGAGAGGTTAAGGAAGCTTACAAAGGTACTAAGCACGACTAATGACCCTTAGGGAATGATCTTGAGCTCCAGGAGACTCCAGAAGTTAAGTTAGAATGGTTTTTGAAAGTGAGCATTTGATCTTGAGAACAAGAACTTCTTATATAGAGACTTTGATGCAACAAGACCATTCCAAATGTCCCTATTGTTGCTATCAGATCTTCACAGCTGTCCCTATTTCATGAAATCCCATTTGCACAACCCCTGGTATCAGTTTCCATGCATATAAGTCGGTTAAACAGGCTGAACTGGCACATGCCATGCATTTCCTCTCGCTGGCGGTTTTAGGTGGCCCGCGTAAGAGACCAGTAAGGTCTTACGCGGCCGGTATGAGGCCCAGACTCCGGTTACAAAGTTTCAGGATTTGCACATTTGGTCCCTGGTCCTTCTAAACTTTATTTTAACTTGTTTTATTGCACTTTTAACCCTCCTACTTGACTTTTAAGGACTCCAAGTCATAAATAAACTTTGTTAAGTCCCCGATTAGTTATATGATTACCGAAAAGTCCTAAATTTCAATGTTGACGCTTTTAACCCCTCACTTACAAATGTTAGCGTATCTTTCTGTAAGACCCTAATACGTATTTGACAGAAAGTCGCAGCGGAAATTCTTACCATAAAATTTCTTTCATTATAGACATCTTGAACCTACTCGATAGTTTATTTTGAAAATAAACACTTTAAATTAAATGCATAAATTGACTCGTTTATGAAACGAAAACATTAAATTATGTTTACTAAATTACATAGTCAAGCATTCCTGTACAATCTGTCCGGTGACTCGTTCTTCGATCTCTTATACCTAGTGACGATGATCCATAATTTGTACAACCTGCACTCACCACATAACATCACAGCATTAGTACACCTTATATATTATAAACATGATTTATTATCATGGAGACTCGTTACGTTCTATCTCGTGCACTTTCCATTCCGTTATCTCTCTAAATGCATGCATTTCATCTGAGTGTCTATCTCTTGGGGAAACTTCAATAATATACCTGTATTACATTTCAATCTCAAGGCACACTATTAATACGTTAATACTCAATCGTATTGAAATCATGCATATATACATTCTTACATTCATACATACACACCTACATACATACATACATTTTTACAATCATACATACTTGCATACGTACCCTCATACACACATACATACACACCTACATACGTACAAGTTCTTGCATACCACTTACGTACCCTTGCATTTATTTCATGGGGCTTAGACTTGGATTTATAACCCATAAACATCAAGGAAACAATCAAAATCAAGTTTGTGAGGCCCACCGTAGACCACGGTTAGTGTACCGAAGCTTACGGTACACCGAACAACTTAAATAACAAATTTCATCATTTGGAACATGGGAAGGACGTCGGTGACGACCCTTGATCCATCCTATTAGCACATATTAGAGACCTAAACCACATTTAAAAACCTTAAATGTTAGGATTATAAGTGTAAAAAGTTGTTAAATATCATAATTTACCTCATACACCATCAAACAACAACATATAACAATTTTATCAATCCTGTCGTAGGCTACGGTCTACAGACCGTAGCTTACAGTCCATTAATAATCAACAAAATAGCCCCTCCAGTACCGTAGCCTACGGCTGAACCGTAGGTTACGCTGCAGCCCAGTTGCAGATTTTCCAGTTTAATCCTTTTTACGAAAACGGCCGTAACTTTCAAACCGTTTATCCGTTTTACCTCCCGTTTCTTCCTACGTGATCGTAATTTGATATTCTATCATGTGAACTTAAAATCCAACATCCGGGTTAAGGAAATTCTTAACTTATACGCTTTCGACTTATTATTCATTTATGAAAACGGCCGTAACTTTCAAACCGTTTATCCGTTTTACCTCTCGTTTCTTGCTACGTGATCGTAATTTGATATTCTATCATGTGAAATTAAAATCCAACATCCGGGTTAAGGAAATTCTTAACTTATACGCTTTCGACTTATTATTCATTTACGAATTATTCGACCCGTTCATGTTTTCATCAAACAACTCATTTGTTTTAGCCCAAAACTTACATGAACATTATAACTATAATACTTCTACGTTATCCGGAGTGTCGTACTTGGGGTTTACGCACCCGATACCCGGTATTCGTTAAATACATTCGTTATTACGTAGTTGAACATTAAATAGTACAATTTCCATCTATGAAATTGTTTATTCATTTACTCATAATTTACTGACGAACCTCTTGCCCATTAACCCGCGTCACCGTTTCTCGGTTAGCATGCTTACATACAATTTTATCCATTACCCGGTTATCATACCGAAGTCATTACTTATGCAACCTTTCCGGTATGCAATAAAACCTCATCTTGACACATTTGATTTACTTAGCGAAATTCATCGATTTCATACAACTCATTCCTATTTGACCTCAATTATCATACTTAATTAAGTCGCACATAACTTTACATAAACAACTAAGAAGTGATTACGGAAATCACTTACCTTATGCATCCGTGTTCGTGTCCGCTTCCTTTCCTCATCTTGACCCGTTAGCCTTTCATGTTTGATTCCATTTCGACATGATTCCTATACTTTCATGTCATCGAAATCACATTCTTATTAGCATGCACAAGTTTACATGTTGAAGATCATATCAATTGCATATTTCACATTTAACTTTCATTAGTCAATTATAACAAGCATAAGACATATATCCACTTTCACATCCTTTCAAACTCATATAATTCACCATGTCATTCCATATAACGCGTATTGATGTAACATGTACCATACGACTTTCTAATATCCTACCTTTACAACAACAAGTCAATTTATGCTTCCTATGTGTAGTTGACTTTCAGAAGTCAACGGTTTATCATATGAACTTCCGACTTATCCACATATATCCGTAACATCATTTATGCTATATCAATGACACTATATACATTTCTTACTCACGATGCAAATATGCTTACAATCACATGATCACCTAGTGATATTAAACACAACGTACAAGGCCTTAATGCATAGTCTTGACCAAGACATACATTCAACCCGAATTCTTGTATGAGTTCCATCTAAAGCACATTCTTCAAGTTAGTATAATATTAATTACATCATTACCTCATCTCATTCATATATATCAAGCCATTTCATACAATTTCACATCTTAACTTCACTTAGACATTTCATCATACACTTGGTGTGCGTACACCATTTAGTGCACATTGTACAACTAATTAAATCACATTCTTCCTAGTTCATCCATGAATTAACATAATCTTTCACAAATCATTATCATAACCAAGCATCATATGTTTTATATCAAATTATCCATCTAACAACTTTCTATGACACTACTCTAACATCAACATTACACAATGCATCATAAATCTTCACTAAAGTTCATCTTCCTACAAATTCTAAGTGGGTTTTATCCCAACTCATCAATACAATCAAAATTAAGCATAATACAAACTTTACATGTTGATATTATCTAGTATTCATGCTCAATTTCATTAAACATTCACGGATTACACATAACCCACTTCATCAAAATCACCAAAACATGAAATTCGACTTACTTGGTGATAAGAACACTTAGTTGGTCATAAATCTTAATCCATGCATACAATCAAGCTTCAATTCCCTTTCAATTTGATTGATTTTGTAGCAATAAGGGTTTTCCTTTTTCTCCTCTAGTTGTAGTCGATACATACATCTGATATGTATGTGTTTGTGTTTTAATTTTTTGTTTTAATAATAAATCTATCCACTTATTCAAGTTTAGTCCCTCTAGTTTGTCACATTATCACAATTGCCATCAAACTCATTCATTACTTGTTTTACCAAGTATTTTAACTAGGTTAAATAGCCTAGTTATTTTATTTCGTGTCATATCATATGGAAACATAGGGCGAATATATGCATTCAAAAATTGGGGCGTTACAAGTCTACCCCCTTAAAGAAGGTTTCGTCCCCGAAACCTTTCTCATTCTTAGTAGACCAATACTACTCTCACTTTTTCATCTATCCATTCACGATGCTAAATACAACATGAATACATTCGGGATCTTTGCAAAAGTCTTATTCATGAATAAATATAATCGTACGCATTGTCCCTATCTTCTTAAATTAGTAATTTACTTTCATAATCACACAAGGGTTAGGGTCTGATTCAGAGCTCTTATTAGTGTCTTTTACTTTATAATGCTAGCTCCTAGCACATATCATCACTAGCGTTTCATTCATCGAATTTATTCCAATTGTATACAATTATTACTCGTACAAACCTAAGTCTACGGCTTGTTTCTAACTCCCTATTTAAGCATATTACATTCGTACATTTACTAATCGAAATAAATCGATTCATTTCATTCTACTCATACATCATATACAATCTTTCATCTTGTTCACGTTGAGTCATCCTCAACATCCCATTACTAAAGTTACTTCAAATTATCTTCATGTTCATACGAGGGGTCAACATATCATCATAAGCATACTATAAACATTTAATTATATCAATACTTACTCATAATCACAAGCTAAACATCTTACTAACCTTGATTTAGTTGCGTATCCCAGCGGTTTGTGGCCCGAATCGGCCCGTTTCTTCATGAGTTCATGCAATACCTACATTGATTGCTTCCATTGATTTGTTGAGCATCCGCCTATGCGCATCCTTTCAATAATGTCTTTTTAAGATGAACATGGCCAACAAGCCCAGCATCAAAATTTGCAATTTTTGTCGGTACTTGTCATTAATACTTTCCTTTCAAATATTTATTCTACTCGGTGTTTTTAAACACCTACCATTCTTTCATATATTTCTTACATGTATGCTATATCACACATACCATTTCTTACATGCAATCCTTTCATTTTGTTAATTATTTCGCCAACCTTTTGCAGTTTTACTCTTTCAAAGTCAAACTAGCACTTCTACCTACCATATTTGTACTGAAGTACGCGTTTGTGCTCCTTCCAAGTCAAACATACTTACAAGACATTATCTTACCTTTTCTTGTTAAAGATTTTCTTTCCTTGTAAATTACGTAAGTCATTCATCCGTATTCTAGCCCATCATTCATTTGGCTCTCATGGGTCGATTATCAACATACCTCACATGTAACTTATTCAAAGCTCATTCCTTTCAACTAAGGTTTCTTACTACTACAATAGCCTTCATCGATTATACTTACTTAAAGAATCAAATACTTTATGCTACTTTACTATTACTTGCTTAATAATTATTAACTTAACTTCGTTTGACTTTTCAGAAGTCTAATTGTAATTACATTCCGAATCTATATTTACCAATTACCCAATTCTGACACATCCCTCTCTAGTCGAGCTATCAACTCCTATCAAATGCATATCCTTTATACATACCTAATGTGAGTCTAATCCATTAACTCGTTATCCATACCTTGCGTTATCTATTTCCTTTTTATGTTTTGAATCTATCTCGCGGTTTCTAACATATCATTCATATCTTTCATTCTTTTCATGTTTCGAATCCGTCTCGCGGATTCTAACATATCATTCGTACTTTCATTCCTTCCATGCTTCGAATTCGTCTCGCGAATTCTAACATATCTTTCGTACTTTCATTCCTTCCATGTTTCGAATTCGTCTCGGGAATTCTAACATATCTTTCGTACTTTCATTCCTTCCATGCTTCGAATTCGTCTCGCGAATTCTAACATATCATTCGCACTTTCATTCGTGAAAGTCTTATATTTCTCTTCATCCTCAAGTCTACCTACTACCTAATTCTTAACGGACATACCTGTAATGATTACCACGGTTTCACGAATGTCATATGCTTCTTATGTACTGGCCAGGTACACAATCCACATACTAGTTTCGTTTCTTCATGTATTCGCCACCTTATGTCTGAAGAATTAAGTTTCGGCACGTGAAACATTTTCAAAGCTTCATTACTATTTCATTGTTATATTTCATTTAAAGTTTTATTTCACTTGCTAGATTATACCATTACATGCGCCCACATGTTAAATTTATGTACCTGGGGCCAACTTGTCTTATTACATACCTTGACGCCGGTCCTAGACCGCATTCACAGATCATCCCTTCCAAGCAATTATGCTTACCTTACATATAACATACTGTTAGTTTTCTTCAAATACATATTTAAGTACATACTTACCTTTACTTCTACCCTTAGATCTTGATCGAGTCTCAGATTGTACGGGTTCCTTGTCACAAGAGCACACAGGTTTGAGTTCAAGTATTTATCTCCTCCTACTTGATTCACTCAATCCAGGGCTCTGATACCAACTTGTAAGACCCTAATACGTATTTGACAGAAAGTCGCAGCGGAAATTCTTACCATAAAATTTCTTTCATTATAGACGTCTTGAACCTACTCGAAAGTTTATTTTGAAAATAATCACTTTACATTAAATGCATAAATTGACTCGTTTACGAAACGAAAACATTAAATTATGTTTACTAAATTACATAGTCAAGCATTCCCGTACAATCTGTCCGGTGACTCGTTCTTCGATCTCTTATACCTAGTGACGATGATCCATAATTTTGTACAACCTGCACTCACCACATAACATCACAGCATTATTACACCTTATATATTATAAACATGATTTATAATCATGGAGACTCGTTACATTCTATCCTCGTGCACTTTCTATTCCGTTATCTCTCTAAATGCATGTATTTCATCTGAGTGTCTATCTCTTGGTGAAACTTCAATAATATACCTGTATTACATTTCAATCTCAAGGCACACTATTAATACGTTAATACTCAATCGTATTGAAATCATGCATATATACATTCATACATACACACCTACATACATACATACATTTTTACAATCATACATACATGCATACATTCATACGTGCCCTCATACACACATACATACACACCTACATATGTACAAGTTCTTGCATACCACTTACGTACCCGTGCATTTATTTCATGGGGCTTAGACTTGGATTTATAACCCATAAACATCAAGGAAACAATCAAAATCAAGTTTGTGAGGCCCACCGTAGACCACGGTTAGTGTACCGAAGCTTACGGTACACCGACCAACTTAAATAACAAATTTCATCATTTGGAACATGGGAAGGACGTCGGTGACGACCCTTGATCCATCCTATTAGCACATATTAGAGACCTAAACCACATTTAAAAACCTTAAATGTTAGTATTATAAGTGTAAAAAGTTGTTAAATATCATAATTTACCTCATACACCATCAAACAACAACATATAACAATTTTATCAATCCTGTCGTAGGCTACGGTCTACAGACCGTAGCTTACAGTCCATTGATAATCAACAAAACAGCCCCTCCAGTACCGTAGCCTACGGCTGAACCGTAGGTTACGCTGCAGCCCAGTTGCAGATTTTCCAGTTTAATCCTTTTTACGAAAACGGCCGTAACTTTCAAACCGTTTATCCGTTTTACCTCCCGTTTCTTCCTACGTGATCGTAATTTGATATTCTATCATGTGAACTTAAAATCCAACATCTGGGTTAAGGAAATTCTTAACTTAATCGCTTTCGACTTATTATTCATTTACGAAAACGGCCGTAACTTTCAAACCGTTTATCCGTTTTACCTCTCGTTTCTTGCTACGTGATCGTAATTTGATATTCTATCATGTGAACTTAAAATCCAATATCCGGGTTAAGGAAATTCTTAACTTATATGCTTTCGACTTATTATTCATTTACGAATTATTCGACCCGTTCATGTTTTCATCAAACAACTCATTTGACCTCAATTATCATACTTAATTAAGTCGCACATAACTTTACATAAACAACTAAGAAGTGATTACGGAAATCACTTACCTTATGCATCCGTGTTCGTGTCCGCTTCCTTTCCTCATCTTGACCCGTTAGCCTTTCATGTTTGATTCCATTTCGACATGATTCCTATACTTTCATGTCATCGAAATCACATTCTTATTAGCATGCACGAGTTTACATGTTGAAGATCATATCAATTGCATATTTCACATTTAACTTTCATTAGTCAATTATAACAAGCATAAGACATATATCCACTTTCACATCCTTTCAAACTCATATAATTCACCATGTCATTCCATATAACGCGTATTGATGTAACATGTACCATACGACTTTCTAATATCCTACCTTTACAACAACAAGTCAATTTATGCTTCCTATGTGTAGTTGACTTTCAGAAGTCAACGGTTTATCATATGAACTTCCGACTTATCCACATATATCCGTAACATCATTTATGCTATATCAATGACACTATATACATTTCTTACTCACGATGCAAATATGCTTACAATCACATGATCACCTAGTGATATTAAACACAACGTACAAGTCCTTAATGCATAGTCTTGACCAAGACATACATTCAACCCGAATTCTTGTATGAGTTCCATCTAAAGCACATTCTTAAAGTTAGTATAATATTAATTACATCATTACCTCATCTCATTCATATATATCAAGCCATTTCATACAATTTCACATCTTAACTTCACTTAGACATTTCATCATACACTTGGTGTGCGTACACCATTTAGTGCACATTGTACAACTAATTAAATCACATTCTTCCTAGTTTATCCATGAATTAACATAATCTTTCACAAATCATTATCATAACCAAGCATCATATGTTTTATATCAAATTATCCATCTAACAACTTTCTATGACAATACTCTTACATCAACATTACACAATTCATCATAAATCTTCACTAAAGTTCATCTTCTTACAAATTCTAAGTGGGTTTTTTCCCAACTCATCAATACAATCAAAATTAAGCATAATACAAACTTTACATGTTGATATTATCTAGTATTCATGCTCAATTTCATTAAACATTCACGGATTACACATAACCCACTTCATCAAAATCACCAAAACATGAAATTCGACTTACTTGGTGATAAGAACACTTAGTTGGTCATAAATCTTAATCCATGCATACAATCAAGCTTCAATTCCCTTTCAATTTGATTGATTTTGTTGCAATAAGGGTTTTCCTTTTTCTCCTCTAGCTGTAGTCGATACATACATCTGATATGTATGTGTTTGTGTTTTAATTTTTTGTTTTAATAATAAAACTATCCACTTATTCAAGTTTAGTCCTTCTAGTTTGTCACACAATTGCCATCAAACTCATTCATTACTTGTTTTACCAAGTATTTTAACTAGGTTAAATGTAGGATCGAATTCGGACCCGAACGAGTCGTTCAGAAGAGTTTATCTCAGTTTGAGCGGCGGAAACGAACAAACCGAGGTCAATTCAGCGAGTTTACACTTAAAACTGTTGTTTCTATTAATTTGATGACGTTTACAACCTGACAACACTTCGGCAGCACTTCGTTGCTCTGACCGGAAAATCTCTGAAAGTTACAAATGATTTAGCTTGAATGGTATATATAGTGGAGGAGATTTAGCTTGAAATGACATGCCACTTTCAAGGTAAATCTTGATTTAGCTTGAAATGACACATGACACTTTCAAGGGAAATCAATAAGAATTGATTTAGCTTGAAACTGTCAAGTGACATTTTCAAGGGAAATCACCACTTTCAAGCTAAATTACATTAAACACATTCTAAAACGTATAACATATCTAACATTTTTAGTCCTAGACTCGATACTAGACGAAGTCGACAGACGCATGCACCAACAGACTCCCCCTCGAATGTTGACGAGTCTTAAGTGTCGAGTCTTCGCATCTTCAGTCTTTATCAGTCCTTTCGAACTCTTTAAAGTATCTGACGTTGTAGGCATCCTCAAACTTTTAACTTCTTCTCTTCAGCATCAATAGACTCCTCACGAACAATCTCTTCTTTGATGTCTTCAGACTCCCCCTTTCGATATGCTGAGATCACAGTCTGGCTTGTTGAAATCACACATTCCTCAGGTATTGGAACCTGGCACTCTGTCTTCAGATTCAGAATTGAAACTTTACTATTCCTGCACATTCTTAACCCAGAAATGAATTTCTAGATTTAACAATTTGAATGCACCAACACTCACTCTCCCTCAGATCACAAATACATAATGAACCACTTGTTGATTTTAAAAACATATTTTGACAATTAAGACACACTCCCCCTCACATCAATGTCATCATGTTTAGCACTTGGAACTTTGAAAATCAGCTTTCCAACATCAGTTGCCAAAAAATCTTTTTGGATTTTTGAAGGAAAAGAAATGCAGTAAAGAAATATTTACAGACACTATTTTTGTGAGTTCGTGCAAGAGGATCATATCAGTTTTAACAAGTCACCAACACCGTTAAGCTTCATTGCATTTTAAGTTTTAAACAATTCACCTAGATTGTCAGTATACCTGTCCACTTAAATTTTCACACAAAGTTCAACTGTTTAGAGATACGATATTAATGTCTTAGATACTTAAACTCAATCGCGTGTCCCACCTCAGAATATACTCCCGTATCCAGATCCCAATAATCAGTCTTACAGGTAATTATGACACAAATGATATCTGTATATAAATTAGGTAATGCGAGGGCCGAGGGATCTCAGGTCGATACTTCCGTATACGCAGCGAGATATCGGCTTCGACTTTTCGGTATGTCCCCTTTAGAGGATCTTTTAGCTACAACAGCAGCGACTATCAATTTTATTGTTTCATCAGCATGCTGAGGGTTTATGCTATGTTTCAAGCATTGCGGAAAGTATTATCCAAGGACTAGGTCAGAACCACCGTTCAGCAGAAGTCCCGGAATAATACCCCAGACATCATTGAGTATAAAGACCTAGTATATCAGATTATGAGACCTTTCAAACGAGATTTCGGGGGTTACCCATATATCCGAGAGATGTTTCTCCACGATATAAGCAAGTTTGAAATTTAGGTTTATATCTCGTCACAATCTACTAAATGTGCAAAAACCTACTGGCATATCAGCAGTGAGATTGTTTATCACATTTTAACATTTCATTTCTTTAGCATGTTGTGACAGTCTACTGATGTACTATCATTTCCTCTATTCACAACAAAACTCATTTTTTTGAATTTTATCATGTTTTTGTATTTTTCAAATTTTCAAATGTTTTTGGATTTTCTGAAATTTTCTACTCCCCCTAAAATGCAAACACATTTTAGGAAATTTGAAAACAAACTGTACAAACAACGTGACAACCGATATCAAATCGCATCAATTCGCCATCCACATGGCATAAACAATCAGAACTCCCCCTTACACAAAACTATTTTCTCATTATGATTTCAAAACACTTAAGTTTGTTTTAACCAAAATGATTTTTCCGGAAAATAAGTTTTGTTGATTTTACCACTTGTAGGACGGGTTCATCATCTTGTTCATTCAATCACATATATGAGGATTACATCAAGTTCAAACTAATGACCTTGACGAATCACTTGTAAGATCCAACCTCTTACCACTTGTAAAAATATCCAAATCATATAACCACATGTAGGAATAAAACATCTACACAAACCATTTTTACCAATCAAGATGCCGATTCCTGCTTCACACTTACCAACCTGGAAGCTCCGGCAATTCTGTGACAACTCGAAATTTAGAACCTTCATGTATGCTTAAAAGAGTGGCTAGATAACTTATGTGATTAATGACAAATGAACCTTTACGTGATTATGTGTTATTCGTGTGTATGCTTATGTGTATGTATGCGAGGTATGGATATAGGAACCGAGATAACACGAACCCGACTCGAGACCATGTGGTCTCGAGTGAACTAGTATAACATACGGGCCGGTTGGGCCGCACACACATACACACTTAGCCTAACCAAGAGCCCACTAGGGTATTTTGCTTGGAGCGGATATATATACACTTGATAGATGGCCATGTTACCATTTTGAACAACATTCATACTCTCCTCTACACACATACTCTCCACCCTCACACTAAAACCCTAAACCACAACAATACTCTCCTTCATTCTCGGATCCAATCAACAACCGTAAGAAGCTCTCGGATCGTATCTCACACACACTGGTTGGAAGCCTCACTCGCACCTTTGAACCCACACTTGAACCGGTTAGTGAAACTATGATGTTTGTTGTTGTTTAATAATAGTATGAATGATAGAACTTAACTAGTGTAGTGTATGTTTGATGATGTTTATGAACCGGATGTGTATTGTGTTTTGAGTTGATAATGATGTATGATTTTCGGTTGATGATGATGATTTGATACCATGTTTACTTGTTAAGATTGTTGTTGTTCACCTAGGATGCATATGCTTGATTTCTAGACAAAGTCATGATTAGAGTGGTTGCTAATGTTTCATGATAACTTAACATATGAATAAGTAGAAAAATGTTTGAATGTGGTGCTATTATGTTCTCGGATTGAATATGTTCAAATGTTTGATTGTTGTTCATGATTATATGTTGTGATTAAGGATAAAAACCCGGAAATAAGATGAACAAATGTTGAATGAAGATATGAATATCCGAATAGGTGTTGAATGTGTTTTGAATATTTGATGAACATGAAGAACATGGTTGAATATTTGAATTCTGATTTGTTTGATCCATTTTTAGTAAATTGCCAGACAAGAAACTTGTTTAAGGAATTTGGTTGGATAGTACAAACTGCATGAAATCAGAATGTTAGTGGATAGTACACTGTTCCGAATCAGCTTATGTCCACTCGTAACCATCAGTTGCGACTCGAAACCAAGCACAACGAGTCGAAATCTCCCGGTTGCGACATCAGTTGCGAGTCGCAAACACCCGGTTGCGACTCGAAACCACACCGGATCAGCACACCAACTTTGTGACCCGAAACCACGGTTGCGAGTCCGGTTGCGACTCGTAACCAAAACAGCATGGGCCGAAACCATGGTTGCGACTCCGATTGCGAGTCGCAAACGCCTAGTTGCGACTCGGGATCATATGCGGGTACACACTGTTGGACTTGTTTAATTATGGGCTTATTTGATTGGGCCGGACTCTTGGGCCTAGTGTACAGACCTGATATATTACTGTTGAATGTGAATGTCGATGAACTGCATGCAACGTGCTAGCATACGTGTAGAATATACGTGCACTACTTAAATACGAACCTGATTGTATGATACAACTATGATAGGACGTGAGTAGCCTCAACGTTGCTTGTTTGACTTTTCTGTGTTTTCTACCGAGCAAACCAAGGTGAGTTCACACCCTCTACAAAGCAGGGGATTCCCAGGGGTCGGGAATTGGGGTTAAGGAACTGGGTTCCTCGTCCTCCTTGGGTGGGACAGCAAAGGTTCAGGAATGTAATTCCTCGTCCTCACGGACAGATAACTCGTACTAGACCAAAACTCTATCACGAAGTCCCTCATCTTTGTATCGACTTAATCGCCGAGGCCAATGGCGAGCGGGTCATTAGTTAGATAGCGCTATTTAGGTTTGACAAACCTCACACCGTGCCGCAGAGGACGGGCGTGAACTAATGGACTACTGGCACGTCAATGATGATAGACATTGACAGTTCAGGGCACATAAACATGACTACAGTCAGCAGTCGATATGGTAACGAGTCTAGTATATACATGGGGTAGCCCCCACGGCCGAAATGCCAGATAACTAACACGGGGTAGCCCCCACGGCTGGATAGCCAGAGTAACCGGGAATGAACAAGTCACGTTTTTTAACTATGGGGTAACCCCCACGGCAGGATGCCAGCTAAAGGAAACTGTTTTCGAAACAACTTAAAACGAACACCCAACCGTGAACTCACTCAACTAGTTGTTGACTCGTTACTACATGCTTTGCAGGTCCCTAGGTTCTTAAGCTGGAGCTTGCATGGAGGAGGATCGTTGTGGGACATGGACGACTGTGTGCCATGTTAAACTATGAAACAATTAAACTTATGTTTTGATTTAAGACTTATGCTTCCGCTTGCAACTTAACTATGTGTTTGTTTGGACACCAATTGTATTGGTTAAACTTTATATCTTTTAACTCGTATGTTCGATATGATTGGTGGCTGGATCCTGGTCAGTCACGCCTCCAAGCGGTAGTACTCCGCGGGTGGATTTTGGGGGTGTGACAGATTGGTATCAGAGCCATTGGTTATAGAGAACTTGGTTTTAATAAAGGGAAAAACGTTTTTGTTAAAACCAGACTATAACCTGTACAGTGCTCAACGGTCCACAACGATGCTTCACTCCACATGCAAGGCTCGACACTCTAGGTGATATGATCTGTGTATATATTGCCTACTTGTTAGTTACATAGTACACTGCTTATGGTATGCTTGGTTAGTATAACTATTGTTGCTTGAACACGTGTGCACTTGCTCACTTCTGACATCGTACTTTCGCGAACCCCTCTCACTCACGTTCTTCTTGATATGAAGATCATGTCTGGACGCGTTAACCTGACACGAGCCCAGTTGACGGCTCTGATTAACGAACGAGTTGCCGCAGCACTTGCAGCTGCACACGCAGGAGGTATATCCTGCAGTCCGAACTCACTCTAGGATCTTTAGGGTCCCACTCTCGTGAACCATCCTTTGTGTTAAACTCTGTCTTTTCTTTCACCCACGATAAGTCAACACGTTCAGCCACCCGTGTGCACTTTCAAAACCTTTATGGACTGTCGACCTAGTACCTTTAATGGCACCGAGGGAGCGATAGGTCTCCTACACTGGATTCGCAGGATCGAATCGGCATTCGAAGAAAGTGAAAGCCCTACCAGTAAGCGAGTAGAGTACGCTGCTGGTACCTTGCAAGGGAAAGCGTATTCTTGGTGGAACACACAAGTTCAGATGCTCGGGTTAGCAGATGCGAATGCCACCCCCTGGAGCGACTTCAAGGATTTGATCAAGGAAGAATTTTGTCATCCGGACGACATCCTCAAACTTGAAATAGAGTACTTTGGCTTGAAAATGGAAGGATCAGAGATCGAAGCGTACACGAAAAGGTCCAACGATTTGGCTGCCTTATGTCCTAACTTGTCACAACCCATTTCTAGACGAATCGAGCTATACCTCAGAGGCTTAGCCCCAGAAATCCGAGGGTCCGTTATTGCGGCCAACTTTTCCACAATCCAACAAATCGTTCGTTTGGCGCACCAGCTCACTGATCAGGCAGTGGAAGAGGGCAAGTTACCCAAGCGCAACCCCTCCAATGCAAATGCTCTTATTAACACCAAGCATATTTGGGGTAATCACCAGAGTGAAGGTCGTGGCCCTATACAACAGGACCCGCACGGGAAACTCGTACAGCAGGGGCTGAACTACCAAAATCAAGGGGGATACCTTGGGAATAAGCCGAAATGCCGCAAATGCCATCAACACCACACCGGGTCATGTATGGAATCGTGCTGCCATCGGTGCAAGAAGACGGGACATGTGGCTAGAGATTGCAAGAGCCCATACCCTGCACACCGAAACCAGCAGCAGCAGGGTAGCAAAAAGGGGTGTTTCCGTTGTGGGGCTGAAGGCCATCTTAAGAGGAATTGTCCGCAGATGAGGCAGAAACGCGACAACAGCAACAATGGAGCCCGGGGGCGGGCGTTCGTGATCGGCCAAGGTGAAGCAAGGAATGACCCCAATGTTGTGGCGGGTAAGTTCCTTCTCGACGACTTTTACGTTTCAGTTTTATTTGATTCGGGTGCCGATACTAGCTACATGTCACTAGAAGTTAGTCGAATGCTTAAGCGTATTCCAACACCCTTGAACAACAAGCACATTGTAGAGCTAGCAAATGGTAAGAGTTTAGAGGCCACACACGTAGTCAAGGGTTGTAAACTTATTCTCGCTGACCAGACCTTCTCTATCGACCTCATTCCTATTGTCTTGGGTAGTTTCGACGTTGTCATTGGGATGGATTGGTTGTCCCAACACCGAGCAGAGATTCTTTGCAACGAGAAGGTTGTCCGTATTCCAGGTCCCGATGGTGAGCCTCTCATGATTCATGGCGACAAGAGGAGTGCTGTTGAGAACGTCATTTCTCTCCTTAAGGCCCAAAAGTGCTTGCGAAAGGGCCACACTGCCATTTTGGCCCAGTTGTACGCGATTATCCAGAGGTATTTCCTGAGGAATTACCTGGTCTTCCGCCTCATCGCCAAGTCGAGTCTCAGATCGAACTAGCTCCTGGAGCTGCGCCTATAGCTCGTGCACCTTATCGCTTAGCTCCATCAGAGTGTGCATCGACCATCGGGGACTCAACAAGGTAATGGTGAAGAATCGTTATCCTCTACCGCGTATTGACGACATGTTCGACCAGCTACAAAGGTCGAGTTACTATTCAAAGATTGATTTGAGATCAGGATATCACCAGCTGAGAGTCCGGGAGGAGGACGTCTCCAGAACAGCTTTTAGAACTCGCTATGGGCATTACGAGTTTTTGGTCATGCCTTTTGGGCTGACAAACGCACCTGCGATCTTCATGGACTTGATGAATCGAGTGTGCAAGCCTTACCTGAACAAGTTCGTTATAGTCTTCATCGACGACATCCTGATCTATCCCAAAGGTCAGAAGGAACACGAGCAGCATCTACGACTTATTTTGGAACTCCTTCGAACAGAACAGCTTTATGCAAAGTTCTCGAAATGCGACTTCTGGCTTCGAGAAGTCCATTTCCTAGGCCACGTGGTAAACGAGGATGGGATTCATGTTGATCCATCCAAGATAGACTCGATTAAGAACTGGCCTGCACCTCGTACACCAAAGGAAATTCGCCAATTCTTGGGTTTGGCAGGATACTACCGGAGATTCATAAAGGATTTTTCTAAGATTGCACAGCCTCTCACCTCACTAACGCGGAAGGGCGTTGTTTATCGCTGGGGAAACGCACAGGAGTTGGCATTTCAGCACCTAAAGGATAGACCTTGTAGCGCACCTATCCTTTCCTTGCCAGAAGGCACAGACGACTTTGTGGTCTACTGCGACGCATCCATTCAGGGTCTTGGTTGTGTATTGATGCAACGAGATAAGGTTATAGCCTACGCCTCACGCCAACTTAAGGTTCATGAAAAGAACTACACGACGCACGACTTGGAGCTGGGAGCTGTTGTTTTTGCACTTAAGTTATGGCGGCATTACCTGTACGGTACCAAGTGCGCCATCTACACTGACCACAGGAGCCTCGAGCATATCTTCAAACAGAAAGAACTAAATATGCGACAACGACGATGGGTCAAGCTACTGAATGACTACGAGTGCTCAATCAGGTATCACCCGGGCAAAGCCAATGTTGTGGCTGACGCCCTCAGTCGGAAGGACACAGCGCCTAAGCGCGTGCGAGCTTTACAACTCACGATCCACTCTAGTCTCCCTTCCCAAATACGAGCTGCTCAGATAGAAGCACGGAAACCAGAAAACGTCAGGGCCGAAGCCCTACGCGGATCAAGGCAACGATTAGAACAAAAGGAAGACAGCGCTTACTACGTAACGGGACGCATTTGGGTCCCACTCTATGGCAACCTACGAGAGCTTGTGATGGACGAAGCACACAAGTCTCGCTACTCGGTACATCCTGGATCGGACAAAATGTACCACGACATTAAAACTACGTACTGGTGGCCTAGCATGAAGGCCCACATAGCGACCTACGTCAGTAAATGTTTGACTTGTGCGAGAGTCAAGTCGGAATACCAGAAACCCTCAGGCCTACTCCAACAACCAGAGATACCTCAATGGAAATGGGAGCAAATTTCCATGGATTTTGTCACTGGCCTACCTAGATCCCAGCGCGGGAACGATACTATTTGGGTGATCGTGGATCGACTCACAAAATCTGCACACTTCTTGGCTATCAAGGAGACGGATAAGTTCTCCACTCTTGCAGAAATATACATCAAGGAAATTGTTTCGAGGCACGGGGTACCCACCTCCATTATCTCGGATCGAGATGCACGATTTACTTCAGAGCTGTGGCAAGCAATGCACAAATCCTTCGGCTCACGACTAGACATGAGCACAGCGTACCATCCTCAGACGGACGGGCAGTCCGAGCGCACTATTCAAACCTTAGAAGACATGCTTCGTGCATGCGTAATCGACTTTGGCAATCGCTGGGAAAAGCATCTGCCACTTGTGGAATTCTCGTACAATAACAGCTACCACACCAGCATTGGAGCTGCTCCGTTTGAGGCATTGTACGGACGTAAATGCCGGTCTCCTCTTTGCTGGGCAGAGGTGGGAGATAGTCAGATCACTGGTCCAGAATATGTGGTAGATACAACCGAGCAGATCGCTCAGATACGAAAACGCATGACGGCAGCTCGCGAACGTCAGAAAGTTTACGCCGACATGGGCAGGAAACCACTCGAGCTCCAGGTTGGGGAGCGGGTACTACTCAAAGTTTCACCCTGGAAGGGTGTGGTTCGTTTTGGTAAACGCGGCAAACTTAACCCACGATACGTTGGACCTTTCGAGGTCATTGAGAAAATAGGCAGGGTGGCCTACAGACTAAACTTACCAGCGGAACTCGGTGCAGTTCACAACGTTTTCCACGTGTCGAATCTGAAGAAGTGTCCATCAGATGAGACCCACGTAGTTCCTTTGAAGGAACTCACGATCGACGAGCAGTTACGATTCGTCGAGGAACCAGTCGAGATCACGGACCGGGATGTTAAGGTCCTCAAGAGCACTAGAATACCTCTTGTTCGAGTTCGTTGGAACTCACGTCGCGGCCCAGAGTTCACCTGGGAGCGCGAAGATCAGATGAAACAAAAGTATCCCCAACTGTTCGCAAACAGTACACCCACTACTGAGGCCGAAGCTACGGAATTTCGGGACGAAATTCCAGATCAACGGGGGGTGGATGTGACACCCCAGGAAAACCATACAACTTAACTAGCTTCCTCAGTGAGTGCCTACCAAATTTCGGGACGAAATTTCTTTCAACTTGGGGATGATGTGACAACTCGAAATTTAGAACCTTCATGTATGCTTAAAAGAGTGGCTAGATAACTTATGTGATTAATGACAAATGAACCTTTACGTGATTATGTGTTATTCGTGTGTATGCTTATGTGTATGTATGCGAGGTATGGATATAGGAACCGAGATAACACGAACCCGACTCGAGACCATGTGGTCTCGAGTGAACTAGTATAACATACGGGCCGGTTGGGCCGCACACACATACACACTTAGCCTAACCAAGAGCCCACTAGGGTATTTTGCTTGGAGCGGATATATATACACTTGATAGATGGCCATGTTACCATTTTGAACAACATTCATACTCTCCTCTACACACATACTCTCCACCCTCACACTAAAACCCTAAACCACAACAATACTCTCCTTCATTCTCGGATCCAATCAACAACCGTAAGAAGCTCTCGGATCGTATCTCACACACACCGGTTGGAAGCCTCACTCGCACCTTTGAACCCACACTTGAACCGGTTAGTGAAACTATGATGTTTGTTGTTGTTTAATAATAGTATGAATGATAGAACTTAACTAGTGTAGTGTATGTTTGATGATGTTTATGAACCGGATGTGTATTGTGTTTTGAGTTGATAATGATGTATGATTTTCGGTTGATGATGATGATTTGATACCATGTTTACTTGTTAAGATTGTTGTTGTTCACCTAGGATGCATATGCTTGATTTCTAGACAAAGTCATGATTAGAGTGGTTGCTAATGTTTCATGATAACTTAACATATGAATAAGTAGAAAAATGTTTGAATGTGGTGCTATTATGTTCTCGGATTGAATATGTTCAAATGTTTGATTGTTGTTCATGATTATATGTTGTGATTAAGGATAAAAACCCGGAAATAAGATGAACAAATGTTGAATGAAGATATGAATATCCGAATAGGTGTTGAATGTGTTTTGAATATTTGATGAACATGAAGAACATGGTTGAATATTTGAATTCTGATTTGTTTGATCCATTTTTAGTAAATTGCCAGACAAGAAACTTGTTTAAGGAATTTGGTTGGATAGTACAAACTGCATGAAATCAGAATGTTAGTGGATAGTACACTGTTCCGAATCAGCTTATGTCCACTCGTAACCATCAGTTGCGACTCGAAACCAAGCACAACGAGTCGAAATCTCCCGGTTGCGACATCAGTTGCGAGTCGCAAACACCCGGTTGCGACTCGAAACCACACCGGATCAGCACACCAACTTTGTGACCCGAAACCACGGTTGCGAGTCCGGTTGCGACTCGTAACCAAAACAGCATGGGCCGAAACCATGGTTGCGACTCCGATTGCGAGTCGCAAACGCCTAGTTGCGACTCGGGATCATATGCGGGTACACACTGTTGGACTTGTTTAATTATGGGCTTATTTGATTGGGCCGGACTCTTGGGCCTAGTGTACAGACCTGATATATTACTGTTGAATGTGAATGTCGATGAACTGCATGCAACGTGCTAGCATACGTGTAGAATATACGTGCACTACTTAAATACGAACCTGATTGTATGATACAACTATGATAGGACGTGAGTAGCCTCAACGTTGCTTGTTTGACTTTTCTGTGTTTTCTACCGAGCAAACCAAGGTGAGTTCACACCCTCTACAAAGCAGGGGATTCCCAGGGGTCGGGAATTGGGGTTAAGGAACTGGGTTCCTCGTCCTCCTTGGGTGGGACAGCAAAGGTTCAGGAATGTAATTCCTCGTCCTCACGGACAGATAACTCGTACTAGACCAAAACTCTATCACGAAGTCCCTCATCTTTGTATCGACTTAATCGCCGAGGCCAATGGCGAGCGGGTCATTAGTTAGATAGCGCTATTTAGGTTTGACAAACCTCACACCGTGCCGCAGAGGACGGGCGTGAACTAATGGACTACTGGCACGTCAATGATGATAGACATTGACAGTTCAGGGCACATAAACATGACTACAGTCAGCAGTCGATATGGTAACGAGTCTAGTATATACATGGGGTAGCCCCCACGGCCGAAATGCCAGATAACTAACACGGGGTAGCCCCCACGGCTGGATAGCCAGAGTAACCGGGAATGAACAAGTCACGTTTTTTAACTATGGGGTAACCCCCACGGCAGGATGCCAGCTAAAGGAAACTGTTTTCGAAACAACTTAAAACGAACACCCAACCGTGAACTCACTCAACTAGTTGTTGACTCGTTACTACATGCTTTGCAGGTCCCTAGGTTCTTAAGCTGGAGCTTGCATGGAGGAGGATCGTTGTGGGACATGGACGACTGTGTGCCATGTTAAACTATGAAACAATTAAACTTATGTTTTGATTTAAGACTTATGCTTCCGCTTGCAACTTAACTATGTGTTTGTTTGGACACCAATTGTATTGGTTAAACTTTATATCTTTTAACTCGTATGTTCGATATGATTGGTGGCTGGATCCTGGTCAGTCACGCCTCCAAGCGGTAGTACTCCGCGGGTGGATTTTGGGGGTGTGACAAATTCACAATCTGTAAAATTTAACAAACTTTAAGATTCAATCACACAATCAATCACTAAGAAAGATGCCGATTCCTGATCAGCTATCACAAACTTAGGATCTCCGGCAAGTCAGGTTTTTCAATGAAAGAAAATATCCACCCAAGCCTGACCAGCCTTGGGTGTTTTCAATTCAGAAGCAGTTGGGGTGTAAGTTGCTTTCTTCTTAGCATAAAACTCTTTTACCCCTTTAACCTTCCCATCGACCATCTTTCCGAAAATTTTCTTTACATTCCCATTAAACGCTTTCTCAACATCAAATTCATTCTTATCAGAATAAAATTGATTAGAGATCTCAACTTTCCCGACTTTTGATTTAAAATTTTCAGTACTCAATGGTGGAAAGTTCTCATCATCCATTGAAAGAACTGATTTTTCAACACTCTCATCAAATTGTGGCTCCTCTGACTTTGTGGAATCAGATTCATCGCCAGATTTTACCTCTGATTTCTTAACAACCCAAGCTTGATTGTCAAGATTTCCCCTTTTCTTGTAAAATCTTTTCGAACACTCACCAACTTCATATGTAGAGTTTTTAAACACTTTAAATCGTTCAGTTGGTGGTTCGGTTTTATCAACAACTACTTCTTTGAGTTTTTCTGAAACTCCCTGTTTTGTGTTGGTTGCCTTAGGACAGTTCCATGCAATGTGACCAACTTCATTACATCTGTAACAAGTTCTTGTTTCTTTCCATTGATAAACTCCATTCTTCATCTTTTCAGCAAGAAACTCCTTGTTTGACTGTTTCCAGAATGAGCTCTTTGCTTCTTCTTCATGACTAGTTCCTGCAACATATGTCATTTTTGATTTAAAATCTCGAACATATTTTTCATTTTTATAGTTTTCAGGTGGAATAAAACCAAGTCCTTTCTTTTTGTAGCTACGATTGTGGTCTGGTTTCTTTTGAAAACCAGAACCAGAATTGTAACCCTTTTTCTTGTTCAAACGTTGTTGTACTCTTGAGGTGTAAGGTTTAGGTTTTACATTAAGATTTTCATCTTTTATTTCAGAAATATTAATTTCTGTTAGTTTGAAAACCTTTTTTATCAAATCAGTTTTGACACCTCTTATTGGAAACTCTTTATCAAAATATAATTTGTCAGAATCATTCAAAGTATACACAACTTCAAATGTTTCATCATTCAAATTAGATTTTGTCAACAAAAACTCTTTACTGTAAACCCGTTTTCCCGACGACTTTGAACTCTTTTCGGACGAACTCGAACTCCTGACTGACTGACACGAACTTTCGGATTCTGACTTTGACTCTGACTCCTCATCCTTATCCAACACCTGATCAACCACTCTTTTTATCAATTCGGACTCATGATCTGTGTCGGACGCTGTGAACGTGACATCAATATCGTCTGGTAAAACATCGGTTATCTCGGATTCTAACTTAATATTGACCGCCTGTTTTAGTTCTTCCTCGTTAGGTTTCCTAGATGAGTACCCTTCCCAAATCGGAGGCGGACACTTATTATAACAGACACCTTGTTTCTTACCAGTATCCTTTTTCTTCTTTGGCTTTGTTTCTTCACCTTTAAATGCTTCAAATCCTTCAACTGTTGGATAAATCCTATCAATTATGTAGTCACAACCTTTGTAACTTTGCAGCAATCTTCTGATTCTTTCATTCTCAGTTGCTTCACTATCCAACTCTTTCTTCCACTTTGCACATTCTTCTATGTACATGTTGATCTCTTTCTGCTTTGTCATCATGGTAGCATTCATCATTTTCAAAGCTTTCTCTCTTTCAGAGTTAGTCTTTTCTAGACTATTCACAGTTCTGTTCAATACATCATATGATTGTTTCAAGTTTTTTACATCAAACAACAACTTTTCTTTCAACTTTTCTAACTCACTAAACCTCTCATCTTTCTCTATACATTGTTTACAAGACTCTAAACATGTAAGACAGGGTTTTGTGATTTCAACAATCTTCTCGACTTCAACTATCTTTTCAACTTCCACAATCTTCTCAACAACCTTGACTTCGTCACTCTGTTCATTCTTTTCTTCTTGAGAAACAGACTCTTCATCTTGACTTTTCTCATCATCATCATCACTGTTATTAATTTGTTCTTCAAGTTTTTCAATGAATTGAGCAATTGACAATCTACTAAACTGTCCAGAATTCTTCAGAATCATGAGATATGTACCCCATTCCTTTTGTGATAAAGCATCAGCAAGCTTTTCAACCCATTCTGCTGGAGTTTTAGTAATTTTCAACTGAGACATGGTACGCACAAGATGACAATATCTATGAATGAGACTCTTTGTACTTTCTCCTGGACAACCTGAAAACGAATCAAACTCTTTCTTTAGTACAATTATTCTATTAAAAGTTTCATTTGTCATATTAAAGAAATTGATATCCATGATTCGTAAACACGTTTATCAAGACAATCCCGTTAAGCGAAATATTAAGTCCAAAATAGATCACCTTTTAAAAATATACCTGAAACAAACAAACAAACAATCAGTTTAAAGATTTATCAATTAACAAAATAAAACTGGTACTCAAAATGGTGAATATTCTGTGCGGACTGAACGTTGACCAACTGTGCAAACTGCTAGGACCCAAATCGAATTCAAGTGACTTGACCCTTTGAAACCTTTGAACTCTAAACTGTACGAACTGGACTATATCATGCAACCTGACCACACAATACGACCTGACTGACAAACGTACTGGTCAATCCATGCGAACCGACAAATGATTTATGCCAAAGAGCTTTCAAATTTCTGATTTGGACCGATGAGCTTTGATTTTATACGATTACTGATTGGGCCGTTTGTATATGGCAGACAAACAACTATCAAGTATGCAAGATCTCGAATTTAGGCCACACTTACTAACTAATCGACAAATGATTTGACCGAAAAAATATCTAAGTGATATGGACCGCATATAAAGAATAGTGGACTGGCACAATGATTACATGCAAACTGACTATGATTAAGTATCTTGGGCTTATGTATTTAATATGTCGTCAAACATGAATGAATCACATGTTCATTTCATATGCAAACAATATATACCAACTGACAATCCACTTAAACAAATCAATTAGAATGGACAGACAAAGCACATGCAACTTTAGTGGAGGCCAGACTATGAACAGAGTTTCTAATAAATGTCACATGAACCGTAATATTCACTTAATCCGACAAACTCAAGTATCTCAAGCAAAACTGATTGGACCACTTATGTATTCATGTGAGTCACTGACCAACTTTTTAATATTTCACAGAAACAAATGCTCTTTTCACGTGCAAAACAAATCAAGCCGACAACAAATGCTATTTAATGTCAATCTAATTGGACCGCAGAATGTATATCACCAATTAAACTCAAATCGACAACCTATTTATCACATGCAACTTGTATTATATCAAAGTAAATGATGGCAATTGATCAGATCAAGACACGTATCACACGACCTACTGAATCATTTTCAAACAGGAAATGTGTTCAAGCGAAATCTTTCATGAATTTTCAAGCAGAATGATGATTTCAAGCGGAATCTACACCAAATTCAAGCGAAATCAATCAAATTGTAATACTCAAGCGATATCAACTAGACACATGTCATATTTTTCAAGCGAAATCTGACAAATGTTAACTTTCAAGCGAAATTATCAACTATCTTCAAGCGAAAACATGATGATGTCAGAAAAAACGATCTGATTTTGGTCCGATTGAACAAGTAAATGACCGAATTACGTTCTGAAACTTTCAAGGATTTGTTAAAACATGTTTTCGCACATATTGTGAAAAGATTAGCCGATTTTAACCGTAAAAACCCGTCCGATTTTGAAAAGAAGGTGTAGAAGTGAGATTTTTAGATGAAAAATAAGCTGAATCAGTAAGAACTCTTCCTCCTGAGCTCTGATACCACTTGTAGGATCGAATTCGGACCCGAACGAGTCGTTCAGAAGAGTTTATCTCAGTTTGAGCGGCGGAAACGAACAAACCGAGGTCAATTCAGCGAGTTTACACTTAAAACTGTTGTTTCTATTAATTTGATGACGTTTACAACCTGACAACACTTCGGCTGCACTTCGTTGCTCTGACCGGAAAATCTCTGAAAGTTACAAATGATTTAGCTTGAATGGTATATATAGTGGAGGAGATTTAGCTTGAAATGACACATGACACTTTCAAGGGAAATCAATAAGAATTGATTTAGCTTGAAACTGTCAAGTGACATTTTCAAGGGAAATCACCACTTTCAAGCTAAATTACATTAAACACATTCTAAAACGTATAACATATCTAACATTTTTAGTCCTAGACTCGATACAAGACGAAGTCGACAGACGCATGCACCAACATTAAATAGCCTAGTTATTTTATTTCGTGTCATATCATATGGAAACATAGGGCGAATATATGCATTCGAATTTTGGGGCGTTACACTTTCTCATACGATATCGAAACCTTGTGAAATTTTTACCACTTATTCTAGTGAACATAATTAATCGTTACAAAGCTCCGAGTTCGTTAAAAGGTCACTCAGAGGTATAAATTAAACATGTTGACACTTTTAACCCTTGCGGTTTGTAAACTTTCACTTTCTTCCACAAGCGGCTTCATATGATTCATAATTCATTTGTTTAAGGGTATAAACATCGTGTAGGATTGTTGAAAGGTATAATTATCCAATGTTGACACTTTGAATCTTCTTACACACATACTTTCTTTGTTTGTCAACTTTAGTCCCTCATATTCAATCCATTGCACGCTTAAAGCTCATGACACGTGTCTTCATTATATTGGTCTTGATTTTACGAGGTGTTACATCCTCACCCCCTTAAAAGAAATCTCGACCTCGAGATTTACTGAAATAAATGAGGGTACTTCTCTTTCATTGTGGACTCTACCTCCCACGTGTACTCGGGACCTCTTCGGGCATCCCATTTAACCTTTACAATTGGTACCTGTTTCTTTTGAAGCTTCTTAACCTGTTGATCCTCGATCGACAAAGGTTTTTCAACAAATTTTAGGCTCTCATCTATGTGCACGTCCGTATGGGGTATGACTAGTGATTCATCAGCTAGACATTTCTTTAGATTGCAGATGTGGAAAACATTATGAATACCACTGAGCTCTTCAGGCAGGTTTAACTTATAAGCCACTGTTCTGACACATTCGATAATCTCGAATGGTCCTATGTATTTTGGGCTTAACTTTCCTTTCTTACCAAATCGCATTACCCATTTCCAGGGAGATACTTTAAGTAGAACCTTGTCACCTACCTCGAATTTTAGAGGTTTACGCCTTTTATCTGCGTAGCTTTTCTGCCTATCCCTGGCAGCTTTGAGACGACCTCGTATCTATACAATCTTATCTATCATCTCCAGGACTATATCAGGTCCTGTTAGTTGGACATCTCCAACTTCTGCCCAGCAAACGGGCGTCCTGCACTTCCTTCCATATAAAGCTTCAAATGGTGCAGCTTGAATACTGGAATGATAGCTATTATTATATTAAAATTCGATCAATGGAAGATGATCATCCCAACTTCCTCCTAAGTCAATAACACAAGCTCGTAGCATATCCTCGAGTGTCTGAATAGTACGCTCGCTTTGACCATCCATCTGAGGATGATATATTGTGCTGAAATTCAATCGAGTGCCCAGGGATTGCTGGAAGCTTTTCCAAAAATGCGACGTATACCTCGTATCCCTATCAGAGATGATAGACACTGGCCCTCCGTGGAGAGATACAATCTCGTCCACGTATAGCTGAGCTAACTTATCCGAGCTATGCGTTTATTTAATAGGTAGGAAGTGGGCTGACTTAGTCAGTCTATCCACTATAACCCAAATAGTATCATTTCCTCGCTTTGTCTTCAGTAACTTGGTGATAAAATCCATGGTCACCATTTCCCACTTCCAGGTGGGAAGTTCAGGCTGTTGTAGCAAACCTGACAGCTTCTGGTGTTCTGCTTTAACTTGAGCACATGTCAGACATTTGGTTACATAAGTGGCTATAGACTTCTTCAAGCCTATCCACCAATAATTTGCCTTCAAATCCTGGTACATCTTGTCACTTCCAGGATGAACGGAGTACTTAGAACTATGGGCTTCCTGAAGGATCACTTCCCTAAGTCCTCCATAGATTGGAACCCATATCCTTCCATTCAATCTTAGGATTCCATCCTTACCACATGATAACTGTTTTGCAGTGACTCCTAGTTTTTCATTTGGATAGTTAGCTTCTAATATGGCTTCCTTCTGCGTGGCTAACAGACTTTCATTCAAACTGTTCATTAATTCAATGCTCTTGGCATTGATTCTTATGGGATTCACCCTTTCCTTCCTACTTAAGGCATCGGCGACCACATTCGCCTTGCCTGGATGGTATCGGATTTCACAATCATAATCATTTAAAGTCTCCATCCATCGACGCTGCCTCATGTTCAGATCCTTCTGATTGAACAAATGCTGAAGGCTCTTATGATCAGAATAGATCACACACTTGGTACCATATAAATAATGCCTCCAAAGTTTTAGTGCAAATACAACGGCACCTAACTCCAAGTCATGGGTGGTGTAATTCTTTTCGTGCATCTTTAACTGTCGAGAAGCATAGGCAATAACCTTGCCTTTCTGCATGAGCACACATCCCATACCAGTGTGTGATGCGTCGTAGTATGCTACAAATTCTTCTATTCCATCAGGCAACGTTAACACAGGTGCATTGCTCAACTTCTGCTTAAGAATGTCGAAAGATTCTTGCTGCTTAGGACCCCAGTCAAACTTGATATTCTTGCGGGTTAGTGAAGTTAGGGGTGCTGCAATCCTTGAGAAGTTTTCAATAAAACGCCTGTAGTATCCATCCATACCCAAAAAGCTACGAATCTCTGTGGGCGTCTTCGGCTCTTGCCAGTTCATGATAGCTTCAATCTTAGCGGGATACACCTGGATACCACGCTCACTGACCACATGTCCAAGGAATTGGACTTCACAAAGCCAAAATTCACACTTTGAAAACTTGGCGTAGAGCTTTTCTTGTTGAAGAAGTTTAAGAATACAACGAAGATGCTTCTCATGGTCAGCTTGATTCTTTGAGTAAATAAGAATGTCATCAATGAAGACGATGACAAATTTATCCAAGTAGGGCTTGCTTACGTGGTTCATGAGATCCATGAACGCTACTGGTGCATTAGTGAGCCCAAAGGGCATCACTAGGAACTCGTAGTGACCATAACGAGTCCTAAATGCAGTTTTGTGCACATCTTCATCTCTAACCTTCAGCTGATGATAACCTGACCTTAAGTCAATCTTGGAGAAGTAACTTGCCCCTTGCAATTGATCGAACAGATCGTCGATCCTGGGCAATGGATATCTATTCTTTATAGTGACCTTGTTAAGCTCGCGATAATCGATGCATAGACGCATCAATCCATCCTTCTTCTTTACAAACAGGATCGGTGCTCCCCAAGGAGATGAGCTAGGTCTAATAAATCCCTTTGCCAATAAATCATCCAGTTGAGTTCTCAACTCTTTCATCTCTATTGGTGCTAATCTGTAGGGTGCTCTTGCAATAGGTGCTGCTCCAGGTATAATGTCGATTCTGAACTCCACTTGCCTATCTGGGGGTAAACTAGGTAGTTCTTCAGGGAATACTTCTGGATATTCAGAGATGACAGGGATGTCTTCAACCTTGGGTTTTGGTTCATCGATAGATACTTGTGCCATGTAGATGACACAACCTTTCCTCAAACACTTTGATGCCTTAAGCATAGACACTTTCTTAGGCAAACCATACTGAGTGTCTCCCTGTATGGTAAGTGGCTCACCATATGGAGTCTTGATCACCACTTGTTTCTTGTCACAAACAATCTGGGCTTGGTTATGAGATAACCAATCCATGCCTATCACTATGTCGAAACCAGCTAATTTCAGAGGAATCAAGGATAACGGAAAGGAGTGGTTCCTAATGGATATAAAGCATCCATCTAACATAGTTGAGGTAGTTTCTATGGTACCATCGGCCAACTCTACTTCATATTTCATGCTTAGGGTTTTAACAGGCAGATTTAGCAATTTACAAAACTTATCATCGACGAATGACTTATCCGCACCCGAATCAAATAATACCCTTGCATAAACATCATTAATAAGGAAGGTACCTGTTATCACATTATCATCCTGCACTGCTTCCCGTGCATTCATCTGAAACACCCTAGCATTAGTCTTCTTGCCTTCTTCAGGCTTCTTCGTATACTTTGGGCAGTTGGTCTTGATGTGCCCTTTCTCATTGCAACCATAACAGGTCGCATCCTTCAACTTCTTGCAATCCAAAGTCTTGTGTTCTTTGGACTTGCAGATCCCACAACCAATCGGCTTCGACTGCGACTACAGCTTTGATTCAAACCTGCATTTCCCGAAGTGTCACACCCCAACCGATGGCGGAATCATCGGGGCGCGGCACTGAGCGAAACAGATTGTCCAGGAATTTCCATAACAACTATCATTACCATTCAATTTAAGTTAACATGTCCCATACCATGTCTCAAACAGCAAAACAAGTTATTACAGACAAAACTAAACAAATATTCTGTTCCGACAACTCAGATTTAAACATAACTAATTTATTTGTTGGTTTCTAGGACTCCAACTCCTAGCTTCGATTTCATCACAGCACAAAGAGCAAACATGCAACCTAAGCACCTGCCACATATGTTAAAATAAAGTCAATACATAAAATGTAAAGGTAAGCATACAAGTTTGATAATAGCATATAGAGTTCGAATTCGTTTACGCATAACCAGCACGTACACATAGTGAAATGAAGTACGTTAGTTATCGACATAGATCCATCGATACCAATGACTGCGGGTTGACTGCCCGAGGCAGTTCGCAATACATGATTACCACTGTAATCAATGCAAGTAAAAGATCCTTAACAACCCCCGTGTGAACGGGTGCTGAGTCCAAACTATAGTACTATCGTTGCTAAGGCAGGTAGACAACATTCCATGTGTAAACATAACAAACAAGCATTCATAAGCCACGTATAACATGCATTAGTGGTTAAGCGTTTAAAATAGTTTGAGTAGTGTGATAGTTGTAGTTTGAATAGTTGTAACGTATGTAACACCCAAAAGTGCTAAAGCAAAAAGGGTTCGAGTATACTCACAGTGATATGGATTGAAGGGAGCGCTTTACAGCGAGTACGATTAGCCTGAATAGATTCGATAACGTAACGATAAGTGACGCGTAAAACAGTACAAGTGAGAGTGGTTAGGATGGCGGGTCGTGCGGATCAGTTATCCGTGAATAGAAGTCATCCGTGCGCATGACCTATCCGTACGGATGGTGATGCGTGCGGATGGTGATGCGTGCGGACGGCGTTCCGTCCGGATAGGTCATCCGTGCGTGTGACTGTCCGTGCGGGCGGCAACCCGTGCGGACTAGTTATACGTGCGGACGACTTACCCGTATGGTTAGATTGCTTGTGTGGATAAATGTTCAAGTGGATTGTTTCTTCCTAAGATGTGTTTGTGTATGATGGCTTGTGCGTTGAAGTTTTCGTTGTAGCATTTAGAAAACGCCAAAGTGTTTCTACTTTTCAAGCCGGCCGCGCGGATGGCGGTCCGTGCGTATGGTAGTCCGTGCGGGCAGCCTGTGCGCGCGGGCAGAGACAATCCGTCCGGATAGCCTGTCCGTGCGTACGGCTTGGCCGTGCGGATGAAGTTTGGTTGATTTTCATTTTAAGGCCTTAGTATCTCATGATCCGAAGAGTAATCCATTCGGAGGTCGTCCATTCGGATTGCTCGTTCGTCGATACTCAAACCTTTGTTGGAAAGTGGTCCCAAGGGTAGTCCGTGCGGATGACAACTCGTGCGTATGACCTGTACGTGCGTATGGGCTGTACGTGCGTATGGCTTGTCCGTGCGGACAGCTAGTCCGTACGGGTAGCTTGTCCGTGCGGACAACTGGTCTGGTTGTCCCGTTCGTCTACACTTGGTTTCTGTTGTTGTTTATCGAGACGTTCTGATCACGTGGCAACCACTTGGAGTTGTGTTCCTACCCGCGTGACTAGGCCGGTCAGGAACCACCCTAACTCGGTCTGTCGGCGAACTTAGAACGGTCGCCCCGGTTAACCCCGGAATCAGTTGTCTATGGGTAGAATTCCAGATCTGGAACTAGGGCACCACTATTGACGAGTAGAACACTAGGACTGATCGGATTCGTACCAGTTTTAAGAGTAAAAGAAGAAAAGAACTTAGGTTTATTTCTTTCAACTCTTTTATCCTTAGAAAAGTTTAGATCTAGGTGAAATTATTGTAAAAACTTGTAGAAATCGTTTAGACCTGGGATATTCTTGGTGGAATGAGGCCAAGCATGAAGTTCTTATGAACTTCATGATGACGTCACCCGTGAATACCTCAAATCCGGATGATTTCATGGTTAAAATCGAAGATTCGAAAGATAGAAGTGTGTAGAATCGTGTAGTGATTAAAGATGTACAAGGATTGGTGCGAGATCTTACCTGGATTGAGAGAAATCTGAGAAAAGGTGAAGAATGCGTGTGGTTCGGACGTCACTTGCCAAAAGTGGAAAAAAGTGGAGAGTGACCCGTGTATTTATAGGATGCCAAAAAGGGAAAGGGTGAGCCGTGCACATGGCACGCACCCGGGCAGGCTATCCGCGCGGACTGGCCATCCGTGCGGACTGGCAATCCGTGCGGATTGCCCATCCGTGCGGGTTGGCCATCCGTGCGGATGCCACCTCCTTGGGTGAGCTCGATGCGATGTTGTTTCGGCTTTGATTGCGAGCGGTTTGATAGGGTTTCCTAATTTAAATTACTTTCAGTCCCATCTACTTCTTATAGGGTTCGACTCGGAATTCGGGTTCGGGTTCGCTTTATATTCGAGTTAGATTTCGAGTTCGATTGAGTTCGCTTGATTATCACAACATAAAATAACGTAAAATAAACATGCACAGGTAACACGTAAGGCACACACACACGTATAATGACAAGTAAGGTACACAGCTTGAGTTACGATTTGATGTCGATTGATTAGCATAGCTTGATTAACTTTAACGCATTGTTACTTCCTATCGTTCACAGTCGTAGGTCGATTGAAATACGGTTAGCATGATTCGCTTATTGCAATGTACGACATTTACTCCACATAATCTAAATATCATACAAACAATTCTACTAGTCATGTCGCGCGAAACCGGTCGTTGACTTTGACCTTTACTTTGACTTTCACTCGTGAAAACACGGGGTGTTACAGCCTCCCCTTGTTTAGGAAATTTCGTCCCGAAATTAAGCCGAAAGCTGTAACTAATTCGTGAATCACGGGTGAGAGTCCTTCATTTGAATTATTGAAAATCGCCGAATTAACCAGGATTTTACGGTTAAAGTTGTTTGAGATAAATCTTTTTCAATTTTTAATTTTTCATTTTCAAAACTTTTCTTTCAAAACCTTGATCATTGTAGGTTCTGGTTCGAATTCGTTTTGATTGCGATCCGACTCGTACGACGTGCGGAATCCGTGAACGATCGTGACCAAACACACAAGAACGTACAATTGACATGATTCTATTGATTTGGTTCCGGTTTGATCCGTTTCGATTGCGATTCGACTCGTACGACGTGCGGAATCCGTGCGCGAGTGAGATCTAACCTTAACAGATGAAAACGTACAATTTTTAGCGTGGTACGCTAGATTCATATGACGCGTACAAGCTTTCTCTCTCTAGTTTCTCTCTCTAACCTTAACACTTTTATTTATAGGCAAGGATTATAAGGGATTTCTCCTTATTTACATATATGCCACCTTGCCTTTCTTAGCTGGACGTTATTCCTTTGTTAAACAGCTGTGGATATTTTGCCTTCATGTCGCTTTCGAGTTCCCAAGTGAACTCCGCGCCTTGTTTGCCTTCCCACCGGACTTTCACGATTGGAATGCGTGAGCGCCTGAGTTCTTTGGTTTGGCGATCCATGATTTCGACAGGCTTTTCCACGAAGTGTAATGTTTCGTTCACTCGTAAATCATCTAGAGGAACATGTAAGTCTGGTTCGTAGATGCTCTTTCGGAGGTTTGACACGTGGAAGATCGAATGGACATTGTTAAGTTCTTCCGGTAATTCGAGTCTGTAGGCGACTTTTCCGATCCTTTCCAGAATCTTAAAAGGTCCCACATATCGAGGCGCAAGTTTCCCCTTTTTGCCGAATCGGACTACACCCTTCCAAGGTGATACCTTTAGGAGTACGTAGTCACCAACGCCATACTCACGGTGCTTGCGCTTTTTATCGGCGAGAAGCTTCTGTCTATCTCGAGCCTTCGCTAGATTGTCCCGAATTTGGAAAATTTTGTCTGTCGTTTCTTGTAGCAGCTCCGGACCGGTTAGTTGCGAGTGACCGATCTCGTGCCACACAATAGGCGATCGACATCTTCTTCTGTATAAGGCCTCGAAAGGTGCCATCTGGATGCTAGCCTGGTAGCTGTTGTTGTACGAGAATTCGACTAACGGAAGGTGTCTATCCCAACTACCACCGAAGTCTAGAACACACGAACGGAGCATGTCTTCAAGCGTACGAATCGTTCTTTCAGTATGACCGTCGGTTTGTGGGTGGAACGCAGTACTTAGATTAAGCGTTGTTCCGAGTGCCGTTTGAAACGTTCCCCACAACCGTGAAGTGAATCGAGCATCACGATCAGAGATGATGTCACGAGGCGTCCCATGTCGACAAATGATCTCGTCGGTGTAGATTCGGGCTAATCGTTCCACCTTGTAGTCTTCTCGTATCGGCAGGAAGTGGGCTGATTTAGTCAAACGGTCAATAACAACCCAAATGCTGTTGTGGCCTGATGACGTGGTTGGAAGCTTGGTTACGAAATCCATAGCTATGCTCTCCCACTTCCACATGGGGATTGGGGGTTGTTCGAGCAAGCCAGAGGGTCGTTGATGTTCAGCCTTGACTCTAGCACAGGTTAGGCATTTTCCGACGTAGAGAGCGATATCCCGTTTCATGCCCGGCCACCAGTACCTATATCGAAGGTCATGGTACATTTTTCAGCGCCAGGATGAATAGAGTACCGGGATTTGTGGGCTTCGTCCATGATAATCTGTCGCAGGTTAGTTCGCTTGGGAATCCAGATTTTGTCTAAGAAGTGGAATGTCCCATTTGATTTGCTCACAAGTTGGGCTCCATCGTGGTAGATCCTTTCCTTCTTCAAGGTGCGCTCGTTGAAACATGCATGCTGGGCGTCGCGAATGAGAGCTTCGAGATTGTGCTGGGCTTGAACATTTCGGGTGCTAAGCAAATAACTTCGTCTGCTAAGCGCGTCGGCAACAACATTTGCCTTGCCTGGGTGATAACGAATCTCGCAGTCGTAGTCGTTGAGAAGCTCTACCCACCGGCGTTGACGCATATTTAGTTCCCTCTGATTAAAGATGTGTTGTAGGCTCTTATGATCGGTGAAGATCGTACACTTGGTACCATACAGGTAGTGTCGCCAAATCTTTAATGCAAAAACAACTGCGCCCAGCTCGAGATCGTGGGTTGTATAGTTCTTCTCGTGGATTTTGAGCTGACGAGATGCGTAAGCAATAACCTTATCTCGTTGCATTAAGACACAACCGAGACCAAGGTTAGAAGCATCACAGTAGACAATGAAATTATCGTTTCCGTCGGGTAGCGTGAGAACAGGAGCATTGCAAAGCATGTACTTCAGGGTTCGAAAGGCAGACTCTTGTCTGGTTCCCCAGAAAAAGGGCTGATCCTGATGAGTGAGAGAGGTAAGTGGTACAGCAATCTTCGAGAATCCTTCGATGAATCGTCGATAATAGCCCGCTAGCCCGAGAAAGGAGCGGACTTCAGTCGGGTTCTTGGGCGTAACCCAGCTCTTAACAGCTTCTATCTTCGCCGGATCGACGTGAATACCCTGACTATTTACGATGTGACCCAGAAACTGAACCTCCTCCAGCCAAAACTCGCACTTGGAGAATTTGGCGTAGAGTTGGTTCCCCTGGAGTAACTCGAGAACCAAACGTAGATGTTGCGCGTGTTCGGCTCTCGTTTTGGAGTAGATCAAGACATCGTCGATGAACACAATGACGAAACGGTCAAGATACGGTTTACACACTCGATTCATCAGATCCATGAAAACTGTTGGTGCATTGGTTAGGCCAAAAGGCATAACAACGAATTCGTAATGGCCGTAACGAGTGCGAAACGCGGTTTTAGGTATATCCTCCTCTTGTATACGAAGCTGATGGTATCCGGAACGTAGATCGATCTTCGAGAAACACGTAGCGCCTTGTAGCTGATCAAACAAATCGTCGATTCGAGGTAGAGGATAGCGGTTCTTGATGGTCAACTTATTCAATTCCCGGTAGTCGATGCACATCCGGAACGTCCCATCCTTCTTTTTGACGAAAAGGACTGGTGCGCCCCACGGAGAGGTGCTCGGGCGAATAAAGCCTTTTTCAAGCAATTCCTGGAGTTGGGTTGAGAGTTCGCGCATTTCGGACGGCGCAAGTCGGTAGGGAGCTCTGGCAATAGGATTTGCTCCGGGAATAAGATCAATGCGGAAATCGATATCACGCTTTGGAGGTAGTCCGGGAAGATCCTCTGGAAAAACTCGAGGAAATTCTCGAACCACTGGAACGTCCTTTACTTTCTTCTTCTCTTTCTTTTCCTTCTCCGCTGCTACGACATGAGCCAAGAAAGCCCTGTATTCCTTTCGGAGATACTTGCTGGCTTGTAGGCATGATATAAGCTTGAGCCCCTTTGAAGTAGTATCACCATATACGCACAATGAATCTCCGTTGGCGAGCGAAAATCGAATCATTTTATCGAAGCACACGACTTCGGCACGGTTTTCGCGAAGAAAGTCCATGCCTACTATGACATCGAAGCTTCCTAGTTGCATTGGAATGAGATCGACTGAGAAGATGTGATTGTTGAGTTCGAGAGTGCAATCACGAATAACAGAGTTTACAGCGACGGTTCTTCCGGTAGCGACTTCGACTTCGAATGCAGAGGAGAGTCGAGAACGTTTACGACTAAGTAGTTTCTCAAATTCTAGTGACACAAAACAATTATCGGCTCCAGTATCGAACAAACATGAAGCATAAATACCATTCACAAGGAACGTACCATTGACCACGTTGTTGTCGGCCTGGGCTTGACGCACGTTGAGATTGAAAGTTCTGGCTCGTGCGACCTGTTGCTGCTGCTGTTGTTGCTGCTGTGGTTGCTGCTGTGGCTGATGGGGTTCTTGTTTCATCACCCTGTTTGGGCACATGTTGGCGAAATGGTTCGGGTCGCCGCATGTGAAGCAGGCTCTGGCTTTGACTGCGGGTGTCGGAGGAGCTTGTTGACCCTGTGGGGCAGCGAGTAGAGCTTGATTGGCAGGGGTTTGACAAATACGGCAGTTGGCAGTAAAGTGGCCGTAGACGTTGCAATGAGCACAGAAGCGGCATTGAATAGCAGTCGGGTGATGATAGGTGCAAGTAGGGCAGAGTGGGTGTGGTCCTGTATATGCACGCTTTGCAGGCGGTGCATTGGCCACAGGCGCCACTACTTGACGCTGTTGAGCAGGTACAGCTTGGATCGGTGCAACAATAATCGCACAGTTTTTGTTGGTGGAGTTGTTCTTTCTCTTGTTCTTTCTCTTGTTGCTTGATGACGTGGGTTCAGCAGTTGGTGTAGCAGTAGTGGCTTGATGCAGATGCTTGGAGGTCTTATCCCACATCCCAGCCTTGACCCTTTTGTCATTGATCTCAGCGGCCAGCAGATAGGTTTCTTCGATCGTGGTAGTCTTAGCCGCTTGCACGAAATCGGCAACGCAGTCGGGTAGGGCTCGGATGTACTTTTTGATGGTCATCTCAGGGGTCTTGACCTGGTCAGGACAGATAATGCTGAGCTGTTTGAAGCGTGCTGTGAGACCAGCATTGTCTCCATCCTTCTGATGTATGTTCCAGAATTCATCTTCAAGCTTTTGACGCTCGTGAGGAGGGCAGAATTCCTCTAGTATGACTTCCTTGAGTTCATCCCTTGACAAACCATAAGCTGCATCATTCCCTCTCTTGTTCCTCTCGGACGTCCACCAGTCCAAGGCACGAGACTGAAAGACGCCGGTAGCGTTCAGAGTTCGAAGGTCATCAGGGCAACCACTTTGTCGCAGAGTAACCTCGATAGAGTCAAACCAGTGGAATAGAGCAGTAGGACCTCCTTCGCCTGTGAATTCTTTCGGCCCACATGACTTGAACTGTTTGAAACTGAAAGGTCTCGCGGTAGCTTTATGACCTTCAGTCCTCGATTCCTCGGATGATTTGCTGGCATTCTCGCAGACATCGCTCACAGCCTTTGCTACTGCTTTCGCGACGATGGAAGCAAGGCGTCTGTCCCTCTTTTCCTGACGAGAGAGTTGATGACGGGATCCAGACGACATTGTCTGCAATAGACATCGCCATGGAACTCAACATATGTATTCGAATCTCACCTCACACGTCAAGGACTACTAAAGCTCAGTAACACGTACCATGTAACGCATATAGTCACAATTTCACAAAATCGCACAAAACCACGTAGACATATAGTGCACATAATCACAGTATTCCTAATCACATAAGCACAATCAGCAAGAAACACATAAACTTAGTCACTAAAAGCACCTACGAGCGTACAAAGCATCCTAATTGCTCCTATTGTTGGGTTGCTAGCGAGGAATTGTGTGGGTTTCGTGTTTTAGCAGAAGCAATAGTGTTGGGTCGAAACCAATAATATCTCAAAACGTTAACAAATAACAGGAAAGCATAAAATTTTCATAAAGATCGATAATCGAAGGTAGATTGTCTGCGGCTAATAGACTTCGACTGACCAAAGTAGCTCGACTATTCTCAAGGGTTCTGCACAACGACTTCCAGGACTACGCCTTTGCCTCGATTCTTGGGCGTTGGCGCAATTCCATTTGGTTAGGTTGTGTTTTTAGACCATTGGAGTTCATCGAGCTTTGGTGGAGTTTTGTATAAAAGCGGGGCGAGTCGTCAAGGTTAGGGTTTCACCCCTATCTTGCAACTCCCGTCCTCGTTTCTGATAAAAATTGAGGAGATTATTCATCAAAATATGGATTTCACTCCTGATTTGGTATAATTCTCCTCGTTTGTAGCTAATAACGCAAGCTGACTAGGCAACTTAGTCGAGAGTTTGCGGTTTTCACACCTATTCTCGGCCTCATTGCCTGATCCCAACTTGAAAATTTTGAGTGCAATGATAGAAAAGAGTGAGTGATAGTGGCGAAATTTCGCATATGCGTGAGTTGGTCTGTTGGTTCTTAACTATAGTCTAGGTCTCTAGGACTTCGACCCGGACTAGGTCGAGTCTTGCCTAATTCCCTATAGTTATGGCTCTGATACCAATCTGTCACACCCCAACCGATGGCGGAATCATCGAGGCGCGGCACTAAGCGAAACAGATTGTCCAGGAATTTCCATAACAACTATCATTACCATTCAATTTAAGTTAACATGTCCCATACCATGTCTCAAACAGCAAAACAAGTTATTACAGACAAAACTAAACAAATATTCTGTTCCGACAACTCAGATTTAAACATAACTAATTTATTTGTTGGTTTCTAGGACTCCAATTCCTAGCTTCGATTTCATCACAGCACAAAGAGCAAACATGCAACCTAAGCACCTGCCACATATGTTAAAATAAAGTCAATACATAAAATGTAAAGGTGAGCATACAAGTTTGATAATAGCATATAGAGTTCGAATTCGTTTACGCATAACCAGCACGTACACATAGTGAAATGAAGCACGTTAGTTATCGACATAGATCCATCGATACCAATGACTGCGGGTTGACTGCCCGAGGCAGTTCGCAATACATGATTACCACTGTAATCAATGCAAGTAAAAGATCCTTAACAACCCCCGTGTGAACGGGTGCTGAGTCCAAACTATAGTACTATCGTTGCTAAGGCAGGTAGACAGCACTCCATTTGTAAACATAACAAACAAGCATTCATAAGCCACGTATAACATGCATTAGTGGTTAAGCGTTTAAAATAGTTTGAGTAGTGTGATAGTTGCAGTTTGAATAGTTGTAACGTATGTAACACCCAAAAGTGCTAAAGCAAAAAGGGTTCGAGTATACTCACAGTGATATGGATTGAAGGGAGCGCTTTACAGCGAGTACGATTAGCCTGAATAGATTCGATAACGTAACGATAAGTGACGCGTAAAACAGTACAAGTGAGAGTGGTTAGGATGGCGGGTCGTGCGGATCAGTTATCCGTGAATAGAAGTCATCCGTGCGCATGACCTATCCGTACGGATGGTGATGCGTGCGGATGGTGATGCGTGCGGACGGCGTTCCGTCCGGATAGGTCATCCGTGCGTGTGACTGTCCGTGCGGGTGGCAACCCGTGCGGACTAGTTATACGTGCGGACGACTTACCCGTATGGTTAGATTGCTTGTGTGGATAAATGTTCAAGTGGATTGTTTCTTCCTAAGATGTGTTTGTGTATGATGGCTTGTGCTTTGAAGTTTTCGTTGTAGCATTTAGAAAACGCCAAAGTGTTTCTACTTTTCAAGCCGGCCGCGCGGATGGCGGTCCGTGCGTATGGTAGTCCGTGCGGGCAGCCTGTGCGCGCGGGCAGAGACAATCCGTCCGGATAGCCTGTCCGTGCGTACGGCTTGGCCGTGCGGATGAAGTTTGGTTGATTTTCATTTTAAGGCCTTAGTATCTCATGATCCGAAGAGTAATCCATTCGGAGGTCGTCCATTCGGATTGCTCGTTCGTCGATACTCAAACCTTTGTTGGAAAGTGGGTCCCAAGGGTAGTCCGTGCGGATGACAACTCGTGCGTATGACCTGTACGTGCATATGGGTTGTACGTGCGTATGGCTCGTCCGTGCGGACAGCTAGTCCGTGCGGGTAGCTTGTCCGTGTGGACAACTGGTCTGGTTGTCCCGTTCGTCTACACTTGGTTTCTGTTGTTGTTTATCGAGACGTTCTGATCACGTGGCAACCACTTGGAGTTGTGTTCCTACCCGCGTGACTAGGCCGGTCAGGAACCACCCTAACTCGGTCTGTCGGCGAACTTAGAACGGTCGCCCCGGTTAACCCCGGAATCAGTTGTCTATGGGTAGAATTCCAGATCTGGAACTAGGGCACCACTATTGACGAGTAGAACACTAGGACTGATCGGATTCGTACCAGTTTTAAGAGTAAAAGAAGAAAAGAACTTAGGTTTATTTCTTTCAACTCTTTTATCCTTAGAAAAGTTTAGATCTAGGTGAAATTATTGTAAAAACTTGTAGAAATCGTTTAGACCTGGGATATTCTTGGTGGAATGAGGCCAAGCATGAAGTTCTTATGAACTTCATGATGACGTCACCCGTGAATACCTCAAATCCGGATGATTTCATGGTTAAAATCGAAGATTCGAAAGATAGAAGTGTGTAGAATCGTGTAGTGATTAAAGATGTACAAGGATTGGTGCGAGATCTTACCTGGATTGAGAGAAATCTGAGAAAAGGTGAAGAATGCGTGTGGTTCGGACGTCACTTGCCAAAAGTGGAAAAAAGTGGAGAGTGACCCGTGTATTTATAGGATGCCAAAAGGGAAAGGGTGAGCCGTGCACATGGCACGCACCCGGGCAGGCTATCCGCGCGGACTGGCCATCCGTGCGGACTGGCAATCCGTGCGGATTGCCCATCCGTGCGGGTTGGCCATCCGTGCGGATGCCACCTCCTTGGGTGAGCTCGATGCGATGTTGTTTCGGCTTTGATTGCGAGCGGTTTGATAGGGTTTCCTAATTTAAATTACTTTCAGTCCCATCTACTTCTTATAGGGTTCGACTCGGAATTCGGGTTCGGGTTCGCTTTATATTCGAGTTAGATTTCGAGTTCGATTGAGTTCGCTTGATTATCACAACATAAAATAACGTAAAATAAACATGCACAGGTAACACGTAAGGCACACACACACGTATAATGACAAGTAAGGTACACAGCTTGAGTTACGATTTGATGTCGATTGATTAGCATAGCTTGATTAACTTTAACGCATTGTTACTTCCTATCGTTCACAGTCGTAGGTTGATTGAAATACGGTTAGCATGATTCGCTTATTGCAATGTACGACATTTACTCCACATAATCTAAATATCATACAAACAATTCTACTAGTCATGTCGCGCGAAACCGGTCGTTGACTTTGACCTTTACTTTGACTTTCACTCGTGAAAACACGGGGTGTTACAGCCTCCCCTTGTTTAGGAAATTTCGTCCCGAAATTAAGCCGAAAGCTGTAACTAATTCGTGAATCACGGGTGAGAGTCCTTCATTTGAATTATTGAAAATCGCCGAATTAACCAGGATTTTACGGTTAAAGTTGTTTGAGATAAATCTTTTTCAATTTTTAATTTTTCATTTTCAAAACTTTTCTTTCAAAACCTTGATCATTGTAGGTTCTGGTTCGAATTCGTTTTGATTGCGATCCGACTCGTACGACGTGCGGAATCCGTGAACGATCGTGACCAAACATACAAGAACGTACAATTGACGTGATTCTATTGATTTGGTTCCGGTTTGATCCGTTTCGATTGCGATTCGACTCGTACGACGTGCGGAATCCGTGCGCGAGTGAGATCTAACCTTAACAGATGAAAACGTACAATTTTTAGCGTGGTACGCTAGATTCATATGACGCGTACAAGCTTTCTCTCTCTAGTTTCTCTCTCTAACCTTAACACTTTTATTTATAGGCAAGGATTATAAGGGATTTCTCCTTATTTACATATATGCCACCTTGCCTTTCTTAGCTGGACGTTATTCCTTTGTTAAACAGCTGTGGATACTTTGCCTTCATGTCGCTTTCGAGTTCCCAAGTGAACTCCGCGCCTTGTTTGCCTTCCCACCGGACTTTCACGATTGGAATGCGTGAGCGCCTGAGTTCTTTGGTTTGGCGATCCATGATTTCGACAGGCTTTTCCACGAAGTGTAATGTTTCGTTCACTCGTAAATCATCTAGAGGAACATGTAAGTCTGGTTCGTAGATGCTCTTTCGGAGGTTTGACACGTGGAAGATCGGATGGACATTGTTAAGTTCTTCCGGTAATTCGAGTCTGTAGGCGACTTTTCCGATCCTTTCCAGAATCTTAAAAGGTCCCACATATCGAGGCGCAAGTTTCCCCTTTTTGCCGAATCGGACTACACCCTTCCAAGGTGATACCTTTAGGAGTACGTAGTCACCAACGCCATACTCACGGTGCTTGCGCTTTTTATCGGCGAGAAGCTTCTGTCTATCTCGAGCTGTAGGATCAGTATTGACCTCTCGAGTGAGTCAATCAGAGCTAGTGCTTACTGAAAATGTGGCGGAAACACATTTTCAGCATGATACAAAGAAATATGTAACAGAAATGAGTAGAAACAGAAGATTCACACTTAAAATACTTTTCTTCACTTGATAATACTTGTTGTACAATCAGCAGTTCGACGTTGAGTTCCAGAAAACGTTACAAATGAAGAACTAACAAGGGGTATTTATAGATATTCTGGTCCGCTTATGTGACATGACCATAAAAGCGATCCAGACAACAAGTCTGGTTCGCTTATATGAACACATGTCCATAAAAGCGGACCTCAAACTTGAAAAACATAAACTTACACTTTAACCCCTTGTACTAATACAAAATAACCTATCTGGACCTTATACATTAAACTAGTATTACAAAGACGCAGGCTTTAGACATTGTGCATCAACAAACTCCCCCTTAGATGAAGCCACAATCTTTGTCTTGAATGTAGGTCTTCACATAGATTTGAATATCTCTTCCCTCGGTTTTGGCTTTCTACTCAGTGCAACCCTGATCTTCTCATTCTCTATCTTCCTCGCCTTTTCTTCCTTTTCTTGTTCCTTCATAAACTTTCCTCTATTTTCTTTCATCCTTTGATTTTCACGTTCACGCTCCTGCTTTGCTTTCAGTTTCATCTTTTCGTCTAAAGACCACCATGAAGATTTCCACTTGTTATCAGAGTTAATACCTTTCTGAATACACAGTGATACAACACGTTGAAACTGAAGAGCTTGTTCTTTATCTGCTGGAGAGTAGCGAATCTTGTGAACAAATAAACATTCGATGTCTTTGGCTGAGCAATTAACTAACCACATCGGGTCATAAACATGAAAATCCCTCAGCTCTCCACCAGCTCTGTACGTGATTATTGCCTCAGTTGTTCTACAACTGTAAACCCATTCAATAAAGCCTTTATAAAAATCCTGCTCCATTTCTGGCATTGGAATTGTTTTCATTGTACGTGGAGGCTTTACATTCAGAATAACTTCTACAGCTCCAGTTTTTTGATTAACATTCTGAACACGTCTTGGACGATGTGGCTTCCATTTTCGAAATGGCTTTAATTGTTCATACTTGATGTAGCCCCACATCGCAGTATCATTCTTTCTCACCTTGTACTCCAAAACTCTCACCTTTGCTAATTCATCAACGTCCCACCACGGTAATGACATTATATCATATAACCGTTCAAAATATTGAACGCCATATTCTCTTCGAATAGCATAAGCGTTAACTTGTGGAAGAAAACCCCAACTAATGATATCACCAAGCGAAACATTTCGATCTCGTTGGAAGAACTTCAGTGGCCTCTTGTATTTTCTTTCATGAGAATCTTTAAACCATTTAGAACTATCAATTTCTTCAGCTTTTGATTGACTTTCTTTATCAACATTGGTTTGACTTTCTTTATCAGCTTCTTTCCTCAAACATTCAAAAACGTTATTATTCACCGCTTCAGTCACTTTCTGACGTAATTCATCTCTATTCTCTGCAGCAAAGAACTCCATTAATGTTGGAAGTTTTGAAGTATCTTCAGGAGTTTCTTCATTATCCGAACATTCTTCAATTTCAACTCTATCGTAGATATCCGCATCTTCAACATAATCATACTTATAATCTTGCTGTTTATTGATATCAAACGATTCCAAATCTGCTTCAAGGTTAATTTGAATCTCAGGATTTACATCTTTCAGCATCTCCCTATATTCATCTAAACACAAGAACAAAGGTTCATGATGCTCTACAATTTGTGTTTTACTTGACTCCCCCTTTCTCTCAGCTTCACCACTTTCTTCATTGACTGTATTGTTTAACAAATCTTCAATAACTTTTTCTTTTGAAACATCACTCACTCTAACACCTGAACCTCCTGCTGCATCATCATCATCATTACCCTCAGAACTGTCACTGCTTGCAGTGTATACAAACTCATCCTCATCTTCATCTTCATAACTGGAACTTTCCAAATGTGTTTTCACAGTTTCAAAATCTGAGTTATCACTCTCTTCATCTAACACTTTGTCAACAACAGTCTTTATAACCTGTGACTCATTGTCAGTGTCGGACGGAGAGAATGTAACATCAATGCTCTCAGGCAATTCATTCTCAATTGTTTTCAACTTGAGATTCAATGCAGATTCCACCCCATCTGGATACTTCTGTGTGTAATGATTCCACATTGGGGGTGGAACACTGTTAAAGACCGGATCATCATATAATTGCTGTGGTACAATCTGTTCAAGAACATATGATGAAGCCACATAACTCATCAATTTTTTATCAATTCTCTCATTTTCAATTTTAGTCAATTCCAATTCCCTTTTTAATGATGCGATTGTGTCAAGATGAAAATTAACTTCCACTTGTTTATCAAAAAGTGTTGCTTTTGCAAGTTTTGTGGCTTTATCATTTTCAACACTTTCATCTTTAATCATTTTGATTGATTTAGTTAGTGTATCATATGCTTCTTTAACTTGTCCTAAATCAAATTTTAACATGTCAGCATGTTCTTTCAATTCCTGAAACTTAGTGTCCTTTTCAAGACACTCCATGCACGGTTGTAAACACAGTTGGCATGGTGTTTTAGATATTGAATCCACTATCTCATCACATTCTGCTTCATGAACAGTTTCTAATTCTAGTTTACCGACGTCTTTTGACTCTGACTCAGACAATTCGACTGATTCGTTTCCCTGAACTCCAGATTCCTCTTGTTTGACAGACTCACTACTGACAGACTTAGACTCCTCGGATTCTGAGTCTACCTCTCTCAGTTTCGCCATGAGAGCCTTGTCAGCAATTTCTTTTAAAGTATCTTCATTCATTTCCTTTGTTACATCAATCATTTCTTCTACAAATTCTTTCTTTTCATCATATCTTGGACACAATCCAGTCCTTGGTTCTTCAAAGAAACCTGCAAAAGATTCAAAAATTTTAGGAGGCATGATAGATTTCAAAGAACTAGCTAATACCTCCTGCTCAGATTGAGATTGATGAACTTCAGCAATTATTTCTTCAACATTGTTTGTATTTTCAGCAGAAACCTCTTCAGCAACTACAGAAACATCTTCAGTAACAATTTCCGGTTCAGACACTTTCTCAGAAATTTCCACAACTTCAGCCATCATTGCATGTCCATCACTACCGGGAATATATTTATCCCAGCTAAACCCTGCAGCTACCTTTTCATCGTCTTGATTCACGATCATTGCCTTTTCCGGTTTATTCTCAATTTGTGGCCTTTGAACAATTTGTTGTTGATTTGGTCGGTGATAAATTGCTTGCTTGTAATAGTCTTTGGTGAATGGATTCTGATGGTTGTTCACTTCACGATTCGGACACTCTCTCTTGAAATGACCACGTTCCTTACACTTGAAACAAGTAACTTTCGATTTATCAAACCCTAACTTCTGATCAGGACCTGAGAGACTGTTTCTACCAGTAATCTCCATAAACCGTTGTGCTCTTCTAACCAAACTCGCCATGCCCCATTTTATATCAATCAGTTCAAGCTCCTCCGGGTCAATCTGGTCATAATCCTCTTTGGTCATATCAGGATTACCAATCCTACCCGCCACTAATCCTTCATACGCCTCAAGAACGGAAGCAAGTAATGCAATGTGTTGTTTCGCGGCTGTTTCAGTAATTTCATTTCCATTCTTAATATTCACCGCGATGTTGCAATGCACCCCAGAAACATAAGCCTGATTATTTGAACTTGTAGAGCTTTGAGGTGAAGACTGCTCTTGAGCTTTGGAATTTGGATCATAGTTCACAAATGGTGAAGGCTTGTTTGATTGTGGAGTGTTTGTGGAACCACCCAAATTTATATCAGCACTAAAACCCGTCTGTATCTTTGGACTTTGATTTGTTGCTACAGGAATACTTCCTTTGTAATACAGAGAAATATCTTGCTGCACATTTGCTGAATTCATTTGTTTAATCTTTGTTAGTTCCAATTCATGTGCCTCAATTTTCTCAATGAAACCACTCAAATTCATACTAGCAAAATTTTGTATTGTTCTTTAACACCATCAGATAAGTTCCCCATTCATCATAAGGTAATGCGTCTGCTAATTTGTCGATCCATTCTTCGTTTGTCATGGTTATCTTCAATCTTCCCATCTCCAAGACCAAATGACAGTATCGTTCAATCAATTGCTTCGTGGTTTCTCCTTTCATTCCCGAAAAAATGTCAAACTGCTTGTTTATCAATGCCTTTTTGCTTTTCATCATCTCTCCGCTTCCTTCAAACTTCAACAACAATTTATCCCAAAGAGATTTTGAATTGTCTTCGTGATGTAACAATACCAAGATGTCCTCCTTAATTGCTTGTTGAAGGATGCTCATCATTTTCTTTTCGGCCTTAAAATCAGCTTGTTCCGTTTGAGTCAAACTTCCCATCACTTTCGGATGACCCATAGCATTAATAGGAGGTTCATACTTATTATCAATCTTCAACCAGCTCTCAAAATGATTAGCTTGAACCCACGTTTTAAATCTTCCTGCCCAACTCGCATATTCATCTATGTTCATCAGTTTAGGAGGCTTTTGCATTGTTCCTAATTCGTTTTCTAAGTTGACGTTTTGCATGATGCTAGCTGAACTTTGTACTGCACCAACTCCCGAAAACATGTTATAAAAATCTTGGGTTTCCATTTTCAGTCGTAATGAGAAAAAAAACTTTCAAACAATCTGAATAAGCGAACTACAGGGGTTGAATAAACGAATCACAGAAGTAACAATGATCTTTGGAGCGAACCACAACTGTAATTTTTGAACAAACCACCAATAATCTTTGGAGCGAACCACCAATAATCTTTGGAGCGAACCACCAATTATCTTTGGAGCGGACCAGAACAAATGTTGTTCAAGCGGACCAGATACTTCACTTTTGAGCGAACCACAAATGACAAATGAGCAGTCTAGACAGTTGCACTAAGAGCGAACTAGCACTGACATTGGAGCGGACCAGAGAATTACACTAAGAGCGAACCACAACTGACACTTGGAGCGGACCAGAAAGTTGCACCAAAAGTGAACCACACTTGATACTTGGAGCGGACCAGACAATTACACCAAGAGCGAACCACACTTTGCACTAAGAGCGAACCAGAACTTATACTGGAGCGAACCAGAAAGTTGTACAAAGAGCGAATCAGAACTGTCACTGGAGCGGACCAGACATTTGCACTACGAGCGAACTAGAATTGATACATGAGCGGACCAGAAATATGCACCAAAAGCGGACCAGAAGTATGACGTAATCGCGAACCAGTTTCACGAGGGTTTTTGAATCACTTTTAGGCCGAATATTGATCAGAATCTTTCAAGGGTTGGTCATTAGTATGTTTTACACATGTTGTCTAAGTTTCAGTCCATTTCCACCGTTCAATCAGTCCAGATCTACAAAAATCCGTGTAAAACGCTTTGTATCTAGCAAACTAACTCGCAACTGGCTCTGATACCAATTGTAGGATCAGTATTGACCTCTCGAGTGAGTCAATCAGAGCTAGTGCTTACTGAAAATGTGGCGGAAACACATTTTCAGCATGATACAAAGAAATATGTAACAGAAATGAGTAGAAACAGAAGATTCACACTTAAAATACTTTTCTTCACTTGATAATACTTGTTGTACAATCAGCAGTTCGACGTTGAGTTCCAGAAAACGTTACAAATGAAGAACTAACAAGGGGTATTTATAGATATTCTGGTCCGCTTATGTGACATGACCATAAAAGCGATCCAGACAACAAGTCTGGTTCGCTTATATGAACACATGTCCATAAAAGCGGACCTCAAACTTGAAAAACATAAACTTACACTTTAACCCCTTGTACTAATACAAAATAACCTATCTGGACCTTATACATTAAACTAGTATTACAAAGACGCAGGCTTTAGACATTGTGCATCAACACGAGCCTTCGCTAGATTGTCCCGAATTTGGAAAATTTTGTCTGTCGTTTCTTGTAGCAGCTCCGGACCGGTTAGTTGCGAGTGACCGATCTCGTGCCACACAATAGGTGATCGACATCTTCTTCCGTATAAGGCCTCGAAAGGTGCCATCTGGATGCTAGCCTGGTAGCTGTTGTTGTACGAGAATTCGACTAACGGAAGGTGTCTATCCCAACTTCCACCGAAGTCTAGAACACACGAACGGAGCATGTCTTCAAGCGTACGAATCGTTCTTTCAGTCTGACCGTCGGTTTGTGGGTTTAACGCAGTACTTAGATTAAGCGTTGTTCCGAGTGCCGTTTGAAACGTTCCCCACAACCGTGAAGTGAATCGAGCATCACGATCAGAGATGATGTCACAAGGCGTCCCATGTCGACAAATGATCTCGTCGGTGTAGATTCGGGCTAATCGTTCCACCTTGTAGTCTTCTCGTATCGGCAGGAAGTGGGCTGATTTAGTCAAACGGTCAACAACAACCCAAATGCTGTCGTGGCCTGGTGACGTGGTTGGAAGCTTGGTTACGAAATCCATAGCTATGCTCTCCCACTTCCACATGGGGATTGGGGGTTGTTCGAGCAAGCCAGAGGGTCGTTGATGTTCAGCCTTGACTCTAGCACAGGTTAGGCATTTTCCAACGTAGAGTGCGATATCCCGTTTCATGCCCGGCCACCAGTACCTATATCGAAGGTCATGGTACATTTTTCAGCGCCAGGATGAATAGAGTACCGGGATTTGTGGGCTTCGTCCATGATAATCTGTCGCAGGTTAGTTCGCTTGGGAATCCAGATTTTGTCTAAGAAGTGGAATGTCCCATTTGATTTGCTCACAAGTTGGGCTCCATCGTGGTAGATCCTTTCCTTCTTCAAGGTGCGCTCGTTGAAACATGCATGCTGGGCGTCGCGAATGAGAGCTTCGGGATTGTGCTGGGCTTGAACATTTCGGGTGCTAAGCAAATAACTTCGTCTGCTAAGCGCGTCGGCAACAACATTTGCCTTGCCTGGGTGATAACGAATCTCGCAGTCGTAGTCGTTGAGAAGCTCTACCCACCGGCGTTGACGCATATTTAGTTCCCTCTGATTAAAGATGTGTTGTAGGCTCTTATGATCGGTGAAGATCGTACACTTGGTACCATACAGGTAGTGTCGCCAAATCTTTAATGCAAAAACAACTGCGCCCAGCTCGAGATCGTGGGTTGTATAGTTCTTCTCGTGGATTTTGAGCTGACGAGATGCGTAAGCAATAACCTTGTCTCGTTGCATTAAGACACAACCGAGACCAAGGTTAGAAGCATCACAGTAGACAATGAAATTATCGTTTCCGTCGGGTAGCGTGAGAACAGGAGCATTGCAAAGCATGTACTTGAGGGTTTGAAAGGCAGACTCTTGTCTGGTTCCCCAGAAAAAGGGCTGATCCTGATGAGTGAGAGAGGTAAGTGGTACAGCAATCTTCGAGAATCCTTCGATGAATCGTCGATAATAGCCCGCTAGCCCGAGAAAGGAGCGGACTTCAGTCGGGTTCTTGGGTGTAACCCAGCTCTTAACAGCTTCTATCTTCGCCGGATCGACGTGAATACCCTGACTATTTACGATGTGACCCAGAAACTGAACCTCCTCCAGCCAAAACTCGCACTTGGAGAATTTGGCGTAGAGTTGGTTCCCCTGGAGTAACTCGAGAACCAAACGTAGATGTTGCGCGTGTTCGGCTCTCGTTTTGGAGTAGATCAAGACATCGTCGATGAACACAATGACGAAACGGTCAGGATACGGTTTACACACTCGATTCATCAGATCCATGAAAACTGCTGGTGCATTGGTTAGGCCAAAAGGCATGACAACGAATTCGTAATGGCCGTAACGAGTGCGAAACGCGGTTTTAGGTATATCCTCCTCTTGTATACGAAGCTGATGGTATCCGGAACGTAGATCGATCTTCGAGAAACACGTAGCGCCTTGTAGCTGATCAAACAAATCGTCGATTCGAGGTAGAGGATAGCGGTTCTTGATGGTCAACTTATTCAATTCCCGGTAGTCGATGCACATCCGGAATGTCTCATCCTTCTTTTTGACGAAAAGGACTGGTGCGCCCCACGGAGAGGTGCTCGGGCGAATAAAGCCTTTTTCAAGCAATTCCTGGAGTTGGGTTGAGAGTTCGCGCATTTCGGACGGCGCAAGTCGGTAGGGAGCTCTGGCAATAGGATTTGCTCCGGGAATAAGATCAATGCGGAAATCGATATCACGCTTTGGAGGTAGTCCGGGAAGATCCTCTGGAAAAACTCGAGGAAATTCTCGAACCACTGGAACGTCCTTTACTTTCTTCTTCTCTTTCTTTTCCTTCTCCGCTGCTACGACATGAGCCAAGAAAGCCCTGTATTCCTTTCGGAGATACTTGCTGGCTTGTAGGCATGATATAAGCTTGAGCCCCTTTGAAGTAGTATCACCATATACGCACAATGAATCTCCGTTGGCGAGCGAAAATCGAATCATTTTATCGAAGCACACGACTTCGGCACGGTTTTCGCGAAGAAAGTCCATGCCTACTATGACATCGAAGCTTCCTAGTTGCATTGGAATGAGATCGACTGAGAAGATGTGATTGTTGAGTTCGAGAGTGCAATCACGAATAACAGAGTTTACAGCGACGGTTCTTCCGGTAGCGACTTCGACTTCGAATGCAGAGGAGAGTCGAGAACGTTTACGACTAAGTAGTTTCTCAAATTCTAGTGACACAAAACAATTATCGGCTCCAGTATCGAACAAACATGAAGCATAAATACCATTCACAAGGAACGTACCATTGACCACGTTGTTGTCGGCCTGGGCTTGACGCACGTTGAGATTGAAAGTTCTGGCTCGTGCGACCTGTTGCTGCTGCTGTTGTTGCTGCTGTGGTTGCTGCTGTGGCTGCTGGGGTTCTTGTTTCATCACCCTGTTTGGGCACATGTTGGCGAAATGGTTCGGGTCGCCGCATGTGAAGCAGGCTCTGGCTTTGACTGCGGGTGTCGGAGGAGCTTGTTGACCCTGTGGGGCAGCGAGTAGAGCTTGATTGGCAGGGGTTTGACAAATACGGCAGTTGGCAGTAAAGTGGCCGTAGACGTTGCAATGAGCACAGAAGCGGCATTGAATAGCAGTCGGGTGATGATAGGTGCAAGTAGGGCAGAGTGGGTGTGGTCCTGTATATGCACGCTTTGCAGGCGGTGCATTGGCCACAGGCGCCACTACTTGACGCTGTTGAGCAGGTACAGCTTGGATCGGTGCAGCAGTAATCGCACAGTTTTTGTTGGTGGAGTTGTTCTTAGAACGGTCGCCCCGGTTAACCCCGGAATCAGTTGTCTATGGGTAGAATTCCAGATCTGGAACTAGGGCACCACTATTGACGAGTAGAACACTAGGACTGATCGGATTCGTACCAGTTTTAAGAGTAAAAGAAGAAAAGAACTTAGGTTTATTTCTTTCAACTCTTTTATCCTTAGAAAAGTTTAGATCTAGGTTGAATTATTGTAAAAACTTGTAGAAATCGTTTAGACCTGGGATATTCTTGGTGGAATGAGGCCAAGCATGAAGTTCTTATGAACTTCATGATGACGTCACCCGTGAATACCTCAAATCCGGATGATTTCATGGTTAAAATCGAAGATTCGAAAGATAGAAGTGTGTAGAATCGTGTAGTGATTAAAGATGTACAAGGATTGGTGCGAGATCTTACCTGGATTGAGAGAAATCTGAGAAAAGGTGAAGAATGCGTGTGGTTCGGACGTCACTTGCCAAAAGTGGAAAAAAGTGGAGAGTGACCCGTGTATTTATAGGATGCCAAAAAGGGAAAGGGTGAGCCGTGCACATGGCACGCACCCGGGCAGGCTATCCGCGTGGACTGGCCATCCGTGCGGACTGGCAATCCGTGCGGATTGCCCATCCGTGCGGGTTGGCCATCCGTGCGGATGCCACCTCCTTGGGTGAGCTCGATGCGATGTTGTTTCGGCTTTGATTGCGAGCGGTTTGATAGGGTTTCCTAATTTAAATTACTTTCAGTCCCATCTACTTCTTATAGGGTTCGACTCGGAATTCGGGTTTGGGTTCGCTTTATATTCGAGTTAGATTTTGAGTTCGATTGAGTTCTCTTGATTATCACAACATAAAATAACGTAAAATAAACATGCACAGGTAACACGTAAGGCACACACACACGTATAATGACAAGTAAGGTACACAGCTTGAGTTATGATTTGATGTCGATTGATTAGCATAGCTTGATTAACTTTAACGCATTGTTACTTCCTATCGTTCACAGTCGTAGGTCGATTGAAATACGGTTAGCATGATTCGCTTATTGCAATGTACGACATTTACTCCACATAATCTAAATATCATACAAACAATTCTACTAGTCATGTCGCGCGAAACCGGTCGTTGACTTTGACCTTGACTTTGACTTTCACTCGTGAAAACACGGGGTGTTACACGAAGTGACGTTTCTGGCAGGTTTTTCATTTAGGCTTCTCATCCACTTGCTGGTTACCCTTGTTAGACCCAAAATTCTTCTTGTGGTCTAAGTTCCCCTTACGCTTCTTGTCAGAACGATGTGAGTTATCATCCTCACGTTTCCTTTTTCCTTCTTCAGAAATCTTAAGCGACCTCAGCCTGATCGCATCCAGAGTAAGGGATAAAGACAAATCAGCTGCTGACCTAAAAGTAGTAGGTCGAGACGCCTTCACACTAGCTTTGATCTCCGGGCTAAACCCCCAATGAAATGGGCAATCCGTTTTGGTTCCGGTGTCACCAAGTATGGAACCAATCGAGACATAGTATTAAAACTCGTGAGATATGCCTGACAATCTAAATTCTTCATGACCAATGTCAGGAAGTCAGTCTCGATCTTCTCAACTTCGTGTTGAGGACAGAAGGTATCCTTGATTAAAGCAACAAATTGAGCCCATGTCAAATTGTATAACGGAATCTTTCCGGTAGCTTGGATCAAAGACCTCCACCAAGCTAGTGCTTCACCTTTAAACGACTGTGATACAAACTTCACAACATCCCTATCAGCACAACCACTGATATCAACCACGGTGTCCATCTCGTCTAACCACGTCATGCAGTCAATAGCTCCTTTTTTCCCAGTGAAATCCCTGGGTTTGCAGGAGACAAAGTACTTATAGGAGCAGGTCTTTGTACGTGGCTCCTGATCAAATATAATCTTCTTAGACGGAACACTATGCTGATTTGAGGAGTGATGATCATCATCCTTTCTTGACTCGTGATGTTTAGGAGGTGGCTTACTATGAGCCTTAGAGTGAGTCTTAGGTTGTGATTTAGAATGAGGTGTAGATAGGGTCTTACTTCGAGTACCACTAGATTCATTAAACTACCTATCCATGGCTTTGGTAACAGCATTATCAATCAATGCTTGAAGTTCCGCACCAGTTACGTTGATCCTGGTAGTATCATGGTTCTCCCTTGGATGACTGTTGAGTTCTTCAGACCCAGCCATGTAGCTTGATTGCTATATAAAATGATGACAATGATTTCTTAGAGGTTTATAGTAGATTTGTCATCTTATTAATTTATTAACCATGATATTAAAGAACCATATTGGTTAATTTGTTAAGTGTTTCATTCAGGATTTTTCATTAATAACCCTTAGTTATAATTAAATATAATAATGGCACAAAAGGCCAAGTCACATGGACACATTCAAATTATAAGTCAAGATCCTATAGGATCGAGGTACTAAGGCTTGAATCATAGTTCATCACCTTTTCTTGACAGGGAGTTATAGGCTACAACTGTCTTTTGTCTTATATGACATGATTATGGCCCGTAGGCATTACATCACTAATGGATGTTTTAAATAATAAAGAAGTAATTGGAAGAATCCAATATAAGGATGACATGTGCGATTTTTATGAATCACATCTGCCAGGGGTGTTAACATGTTTTCAGATGTTAACAAGGATCTGAATCTAATTAAGGAATTACCATCACGGCCCTGTCTTAAAATGACACATGGGCTAGGTTTTGTCCTTTTTTAGATTTTATTTAACAATGGCAGATCTTATAAAAGGAATGATATTCTCATTTATTTCATATATTATATTCATACATAAAATGACAAAATGAAATTTTAAATTATAACATGCCACTAAAATTTAAAGAGTACACATTGCCCTAAACGGGACTTTAACAGAAATAACTTGCCCACGCAGGGGCTAAACTGAAACTACAAGTCCTCGCAGGGGCTGGATACAGAAATAGATGTCCACGCAGGGACTTGATTGAAAATTAAAGAAATACAAAACAAACAAACAAGGAATTTAATGATCCCTTTTGCTCTTTCCCTTGATTAAGCTCGCCAGACCTTTAAGAAATCCTCGGTGGCTTCTACGTTCCTCTTGAACCTCCCGTTCCACCTGGCTCAACCTCTGTAAAATCTCCTGTTGCTGCTAGGGCGGTATCAGTGGTGGCTGCGGCGGCTGCTGATGCTGCGGAGGTTGAGGAGGTGGCGGGTATTGGTACCCATAGGGTGGGTACCCAGTCTGATATGGGACCCCATAGGGCCCCTCGGGATGAAGAGCATTGTAGTTTGCCGCCATAAGGTATGGGTCAACTTGAGCGTAGTTGTAGTTGGTATGGGCCGGCTGCTTAAATGGGTTGTACGCCGCTGAACCGGCATATGCAGGAATCGGGTTATCATAACCCATTGGTGGTGGTGCGACTGGCGCAAACTCCACTTCAGAAACAGGGTTCGAAGGCCCACCCATCTGTGGGTCTTCATATAGTGGCGGGTAATGACTGCCACTTGAATACTGAGGGGTGCTGATACGGACTCCCCCTCGCACGGACATCCATGCGGTTGTTCTTCTCCGCCTCGGTGGTTCCGGAGGCGGCTGCTGTACTGGCGGTGGTGGCGGTGGAGTAACCGCTACAAAACGCGAATCCTCCGAGGGATCCTGTTGCTGTTGTTGTTGTTGTTGTTGTTGTTGCTGCTGCTGTGAGTGGTAACTGGGAGTAAACACCCAGTCGTATTGGGCAAACCTTGCCTCATAACTGTCTGGACCACGATAAGGTGATCCATGATATGACGACCCATCCGAAATCTCGATGGGGTGAGTAGGTGTTCCGGTTGGCGGCTGGGTAGGTTCCGGATCCTCTTCCATGTCCATGGAGAAGTGGTCCTCCGGTCCCAACGGGTTATAACCCATTGGCTCTTCAATTTGGTTTGCCGGGTTGAACCAGCTTTGAAAGTAGGATGTTGGGTCGTTGAAGGAATGGTGTGAGTTGGGGCTTTGAAGGGGTATAAAAGAGTGATGTGAGTTGTGGGGCTCGTTCTCCGATTGAGGCCCGAAAGAGTTGAGGTAGGAAGGTGAGGAGCTCAGCGAGACTGAAGGCCTCGCGGGTTCTAAATGGGTCCTCCAGTCTTCTTGAGGACTTGTACTTAAAGTGGCTGATGGAGTTCGCTGGTGTGAAGGCCCGGCCTCGTGATCGTTGGGGGCGATGTATGGCCCCTTGCCTCTTCCTCTTCCTCGGATTCTTGGTGGCATTTTTGTAGGTCCTGTCAAAACAAACAAAAGAAACAATAAAGGACAAAACAAAATAAGTCAGAATTAGTCCTAAGTTCTTTGTCTAGACTCAAAAGTCGAGGAATGGCTAGTGTTTAATTCACTCAACGTTGGCTCTGATACCAACCTGTCACACCCCAATATTTCCACGTATTACCGGTGGGCCCGGTGGGGAGTATCGTGACGTAGTTGATATCATCATAGACAATTTATCACAGTTTATATACACAGCGGAAGTCGAAAGGTAAAATCATTACAAACCGAATGAAAGTAATATCATTTATTACAAAACGGTTGTAAAGGATCCACAGGCGGATCAAAGTTAAAAAGATCATTGTTCAGCAGATTTATAACATCTAAGCTTGCAAGACTCTTTATTGATGCTAGGAGTAGCCAGCCTATTCCGTTTAGTACCTGCACTTAGCCTTTTTGGAAAATACGTCAGTTTACACGGGTAAATACAATTAACCGACTCTTTTTGAAAATGTTTAAGAAAATTTATTTGAATGCACAAGGCATAAAATATCTTTTATAACTTGGGACAATTATTTAAAAATAATCTTGTATACAGATTTAAATGTTTGTCGTCCGTCAGGGTCGGTTAGAAGAGCCGAACAAGATTAACTGACACACCATAAGTATAATGCCCACAAGGAATACCTTATTGTGGGATACTTTTCTACATACGCAACTGTCAGGTGTATGCCTACACCCCGTGCTTAAGTCATGGCCATTTCAATGAATGAGCCGAGGATATCCAGTACATGGTCATTAACCCCCCCCCCCCCCAACAGCCATATACCAAACAAATCAGATTAAAACGGGTTATGCAAATATATTAATCACAATCCAACTTAAATAATTACACACCCGACCAAGCGGTATTATTATAATACCGTATCCCAAGCCCGTATAACGGAAAATAAGTTAAAGTATTTACCTGAGCAAGTATGTATCACAATCAGCGAGTGCAAGTATCTTTTACTGGTCTCCTATTCTGGAACGAAGGTTTTAATAACTTATTAGATTCCTAACGGGTCTTAATTAAGTCTAAACTTAGACCGGTTAGTTTTAAAGGAAGATATATGGTTCAAAACGCACGATTAAGCGAAGACCGGATTAGAATGTGGTTTAGACCCGACAAGTTTATATACTTGTATAATATGGGTAAACTAAACACATTCTGGATTTTGAGATAAAAATGATAAGGTTTGACCCGTTTCGGCTAATTTATGCAAACTAGTCACATAAACCGCACCGAACGCGAAAAACGCGTAACGGATAACCAAATGAGCCATGAACAGGTTTCCTAAGTTAATATGCCTTAAATATGTTGTGATATCAGTAGGATACCTTCCATTATGCCCAAAATGGATTTAAACTCAAATTATGCCCCGTAGGGGTATTTTGGTCATTTTAAAGCTTATAAAAGAATTTAAATATTTATCTGAGTTTCAGGTCTGATATAATCAGTAAAAATATTTATTTTTATAAGTCATAACAGTAGGGTATTGCATATATGTGAAATTTATCTTTTATAACCAAACTATGCACCGTAGGGGCATTTTGGTAATTTCACATAAGCTTTAAAGGTCAAATCTGGAAATCTGAGTTTAAAACTTTGGCTTACTATTTAATTATAAAAATTTACTTAAAACATCAGTAGGTATTAAGTTTTATATGTTAAAAATAGTTTTAACCCATACTATGCGCTTAAAACGCGTAAAAGTCGGTTTTAAGCGATTTTCGGGTTTAAATAGGAAATCTGAGTTTTTGATCAGTTTATAAAGTTCAAAATATTTTATTTATCATATAAAATCAGTAGCAAAAATTTTGGTATCAAAATATTATGTAAAACTCATTTTATTCAAGAAAAGGGCATAACCGACAATTACCGAATTAAAGCAAGAACCCTATGTTATGCTCAGCTTAAAAATAAATAAAAATCTTCAAAAATCCCAAAATATTATATTACATCAGTGGGTAAAAATTTTGGTGTCAAAATTTGGGTTTAGATAGGCTTTATGCTAATTACGCCGTTTAATTAATAAAAAGCTTTTTAATTACGATATTGAGCATAACTCCTAATCTAGACCTCAAACTGATGTCAAATTTTTAGGACAAGTTTATAAATCAGTAATAAAGGTTTTTGTCCTCTCACATTTTCAAAAATCTCGTCTTAAGGTCAAAAGGGCATAATGGTCAACATTTAGGCATAATACGGAAACATGCACATGAAACGAATAACTAAGGAACCAAGTTGTATAACCTTATAGGGTTACACTAACCTATAACCTGGTCCTAACAGAGCTCTAAGGCATTTCTAAAATATGCTACATTGGGTCAGAACTGAAAGTCAAAGCAAAAGTCTACTTTTGCGACTTTCAGTTCCGAACCGAGCTTAAACTGAAAATTGTCGGGTTGAACATGCTTAGACATGTTCTTACATTAATTACCAAGTTATACAAGTGATAAAACAAGTTTCATGGCTTCTACATTGTTAATTGAAAATTAGCTTTCTGTTGACTTTTTACAATTAAGTTTGACCTGACAATTGACCTAGTTAGAGTGGGAATTAGAGGGTGCCCTTTTAGGGGTTTATTACCCACATAATTACCAACTCAAAGCTACTTTCAATTCGAGAATTGACTGGACCATTAGTGATTAATCAGTAAGTCAAACCTTAATTACGACGGGTTTGACTTTAGGCCATTTAACTAATAAAACTGAATTTAGAGAGGTTAAGGAAGCTTACAAAGGTACTAAGCACAACTCCCTTAGGGAATGATCTTGAGCTCCATGAGACTCCAGAAGTTAAGTTAGAATGGTTTTTGAAAGTGAGCATTTGATCTTGAGAACAAGAACTTCTTATATAGAGACTTTGATGCAACAAGATCATCCCAAATGTCCCTATTGTTGCTATCAGATCATCACAGCTGTCCCTATTGCATGAAATCCCATTTGCACAGCCCTTGGTATCAGTTTCCATGCATATAAGTCGGTTAAACAGGCTGAACTGGCACCTGCCATGCATTTTCTGTCGCTGGCGGTTTTAGGCGGCCCGCGTAAGTGTCACACCCCGAAATATCAGAGCGTTGGCGTGACTGGACTGGTATCTTCATTGCACAGCGGAAGCAAATAAGCTAAGTCTTTTAGAAAATAAACGCCACTAAGTACTCGACTCTTCATGGTTCTCCTATTCCAACCGTGCCTTGTCTTATAACTGTAACCTGAGAAAGAAACATGCGAAAAATCAACATAAAGTTGAGCGAGTTCATAGTTTGTTTGCAAAAGATTTGAAATAAATCTTTTTGAATAACCGGTTTTTGAAGTATTGTTGCGAAAACGAATTTAAAATCATTTTCTTGTCAAGTTATACAGAAACTTTGTATGAAAACATGGTATGTATCTTGTATAATTCAAGTATTTCTGTATGTATCACGTATTCTTGTATGTATCATGTTTTCTTATATAAATCAAGTATTCTGTATGTATCTTGTTGTTAATGGGTTGCAAGGCCATTAACATGTGACACGACATAGGAAGTCACCAAACCATAGGCATTTTTCTATAGTCGATTCACGACTGAGACACAAAAACACTACTTGGTTCTAGTTGTCACCAAGAGTGGGGCTGCCCTGACACCCGTTAGATCTAACCTTTTGTTCTGCGGTCTAAGTATGTACACGATTAATGGTGCTTATGGTACCCTATTCGTGACACGATTTCTCGTATCATTTCTCAAACGCATCATACTTGGTACTAGTTATCACCAAGAGTGATTCTTGTTTATGTATTCATCATATCAAGTATCAATTTTTTAGTTCTTGTATTCTTTATGTCAAGTATCAATTCTCATGTGTTTGTATACTCTTGTATTTATATTTTCTCGTAGTTTAGAAAACTAGAATTCGTGTGTAAACGCTTGTTTGAAAAACCGGTATAAAACATAAGCTTTTCGTAAACCATTTGTGTCAGATAAATCTTGCTTGTAAAATGGTTTATAAATATGTAATTCTTGTATGCTTGCAAAAAGTGCATGTCTTTCCACCCCGAAAACATTTAGAAAAATGTAAAATCGTAAAAAGGTGGGGTTATGAACTCACCTGAATATTCATGTGCAAAGCTAGCTAATTTACGACTTCGTGATGTCGTTTCCAAGGCTTGACTTGCTAGCGTGCATTCTACAGTATTTCTAAAACGGAATATCTAATAAGTTTCTAAATAACGCAGTAACTAACTACGTGTAATCGAGCTCTACCGAATCGTTAATCGAACGATTTGACGGTAAATTGCCAACTTAAAAGAAGCGAAGAAGTTATACTTGTTAGCTCGTTTTAAGAAGTCGTATGTTGATATAAAGGAATATTCGTATGAAAGTAATATATAATAAACTCGTATTATATATATTGCGTCTTGTGTATATTTGCCAAAAAATATTCGTACGTGCCGTCTAGGCGTATAAAATAAGTATAACAGTTATATTTATCTTGTAAAAGCATCGTCGACTTGTATTGGAAAATAAATATATAACTATATTTATTTATAAAAGGATTCGAGTTCGTTTGAAATAAATATAATAATAACTATATTTATTTTTGTTGTCGAAATAATTTCCGTATCGTTGTTCTCGTAAGTTGTAAGTTGTTGTCGAAAGAAACTCTAAATTTGTATCTCGTTTTATAAAAGTCGCTTTTCAATAAAACATGTTTTGCTTTTACCAGTTTTCTCGAAAAACGGGCAGAGTTTCCTCTGTTTTTGGACGCCCCGACAACACAAGTTGTCATTATTTTTCAAAATCAATCAATATTCAAACAACGTAATCAATATTTATGTAAATCTTGTCGAATATTTTGAGATGTGAACTATATATAATCGATTCGAGCTCGTTTTTCACGTAATATTAATATTATGAAAATAACAAAATAAATGTGCCGCTAATATTTACCAAGTCTTCGCGTGTCGATATGCCGAACATGGTGACCGAGTCAACTGAGTTGACTCGGGTTGACTGAGTTTGACCGAGTCGACTCGGTTGACCGAGTCGACCGAACCGCTTCATAACTCCGAACTAAGCTGACCCGTTGACTCGAATTGTTGACCTGAACCGCTGACCCGAACACTGAGTCGACTCGGTTTGACCGAGTCAAACCGAACCGAGCCGTCTGACCGAGAACCGAACTTGAACCTGCTGACCCGCAACCCAAGAGACCCGAACTCTCTCGAATCGAACCCGAAATTAGAACCTGGTTCCCGAATGACAGCGAATCTGGAACCTGAACCGTTGACATGTTTGACCGAACCGCTGACTTGTTGACCTGCCTTGACCAACCAATTCTGAACCAACCCCGAGCTCAGACAAGCCGAGACCCGAACCGAAACCGAGTCGAACCCGAAATCCAAACAGACAATCATGATCAAAATCATCTTCACCTTAACTTTCAGAAACAAAAGATGAAAGGAACGAGATCTTACCGGTGGTTTTCGTCGGATAAAGACATGGACCGCTGGTCCGAGACAAAGACCGTCAGACCGAGTCTCCAACCGCCGGTCCGAGCCGTCGACCACTGGTTCTTTCTCTCCCTCTTCTCGATCCGTCTCTCTCTCTTCGCCGTCTTTCTCTCTCTATCGTTTCTGTCTTCGATCGTCGCTCACCATTAACCGATCGTCGGAAAAACCACCCCCCATCTTCACCACTCTGCTGCTGTTTGCAGCGTTCCTCGCCGGCCGAAGTGCGGCTACTGCCGCCGTGTCGCGTGCCGCCGCCACCGGGTGGTGGCCGGCTCCTGTTTCTCCGATCCGCTTTGTGCGAGGGTGGAGGAGAAGGTGTGTGGGTGTTGCAGGTGGGGAGTCGCCGGCACCGATGCAGGTGTCCGGCTCCGGTCATCTGGACCAGTAGATCGAGAGGGAAAAAGGGGAGGGGGTGTCGGCCAGAAAGAGGGGAACCGAGGTTGTTGATTGAACTGATTTTGTGAGTTTTGGAGTGGGTTTTGAGAGAAAACAAGAGGGTGGAAGGTTGTGTATTCAGATCGTGTGTGTGTATGGTATATTTGAGAAGTATAATTTCTCTGTGTGTTTTCATTTGCAGCCAAAGAGAGATATTTGTGTGAAGAAAGGAAGGAGGGGTATGGGTCTCATATACTCATTCAAGTGTGTAATGACTATTGTGGCTCTCTCATATCCTGTGTGTATAGATCCATATGGATTTTATGAAGATTTTGTCAAGATTTTCAAGAGATTTTGTAAAGATTTCCTAAGATTTAGATGAGATCTTGTATAGATCCTCAAGAAATAGATCTAGTATAATATGCGTAGGTTTAGGCTTGTGGATTTTGGGCTTGGGCCCAGGGCCTACAAGCCCATCTCATGTGTAAATGGCCCGTAATTCCTACGAGTCCCGATATCGTGACCCAAACTCCATGAGCATAAAATATTCGTGTAACATCCATATTTTTCGGCGTCATCAGTATTTCATACGGAATCAGTCCGTTGTCGCGTAATAGTCAGCAAATTTTCTGTAAATCACCACACGCGCACTGTATAGCTGAACAAACGTCCCGGGGCACTCCAAGGGCCTGGTTAAGTTAAGTAGCGTCGTAAACACCATTTATTATCGCGTAATCACCTGTTAATCACGTAATTAAGGGCGTAAATTACCGGTTGTCACAGTAAGAGACCAATAAGGTCTTACGCGGCCGGTATGAGGCCCAGACTCCGGTTACAAAGTTTCAGGATTTGCACATTTGGTCCCTGGTCCTTCTAAACTTTATTTTAACTTGTTTTATTGCACTTTTAACCCTCCAACTTGACTTTTAAGGACTCCAAGTCATAAACAAACTTTTTTATGTCCCCGGTTAGTTATATGATTACCGAAAAGTCCTAAATTTCAACGTTGACACTTTTAACCCCTCGCTTACGAATGTTAGCGTATCTTTCTCATACGATATCGAAACCTTGTGAAATTTTTATCACTTATTCTAGTGAACATAATTAATCGTTACAAAGCTTCGGGTTCGTTAAAAGGTCACTCAGAGGTATAAATTAAACATGTTGACACTTTTGACCCTTGCGGTTTGTAAACTTTCACTTTCTTCCACAAGCGGCTTCATATGATTCATAATTCATTCGTTTAAGGGTATAAACATCGTGTAGGGTTGTTGAAAGGTATAATTATCCAATGTTGACACTTTGAATCTTCTTACACACATACTTTCTTTGTTTGTCAACTTTAGTCCCTCATATTCAATCCATTGCACGTTTAAAGCTCATGACACGTGTCTTCATTATATTGGTCTTGATTTTACGAGGTGTTACAATAATTTACCCTTAAATGTGTTTTTTAGGAGTCTTCACAACAAAAGGAGTGTGATTTAGGCGAGACCCTCTTCTTCCCCGAAAGCAAAGCAAAGCAAAGCAAAGCAAAGCAAAGGTGAAGCAAAGAAAGAATGTTGAAAGCTTACAGTAACCTAGCTTCTCCGGCAATCAGCATCTGCGCTCTAAGACTCTCACTTTGTCCCACACTCTCATTTTCATCTTCATTTAGGAGAATCTCCACTGCACCACTTCCCCTTTTCTCCAAAACCCTAATCTCATCACCTTCTTCTTCTTTCAAACGCCTCATGGACCATTCATCTCCTAGAGCCTCATGTATTTCCTCTTCCATCTCTATTTCTCAATCAAATTCTGTACCAACCTAGAAGCTAATTGGAATATGAATTACTACAATCAAACTAGTCCTTTTTCATTTTCATTTTCATTTGCCGTAGTTAGTTATTAAGACTTCACCCCTCCCAAACTTAGCCAAAATTATTGTAATTGATATGACTATGAGACCAAAAGTATGTGGTTGATAATTCTTGGCTGAGTTATGTTTTTTGAAAATCAAGTAGAGCTCTCATTATAGTGGTCAATAATTTCCCCTTACCTATTCTTACCTATTCTTACTGCAAAGGGAAGTCCCCAGTACCAAGAAAAAGGGGCATCAGTTGATGAACCATTGGAGACTCCTCCTGGTTCAACAGATGATACAACTACCACTGATAGGAAATCAGATGATCCGATTCATTTGGGTGATGGTTTAAAATATCAAGATTTGACGGAGAGGCTCTCTACCACGGAAACCACTGTTGCACAAATGAATGAATCCATTCAATTTTTGGTTCAAGCTTCCAAAAGTCAACCAACTCCACAACAATACTCCCAAGAGCTATGGAATGCAGTTCAGCCCATTATCACTGTTCAAAGGGAACTTGCAACACAATCATCAAATGGCACTGATCAGAAACATGGTTGATGCAAGGCACAAAGATGATGATGATTAAGATGATGCCAAAAAGGGGGAGAAACATGATATGAAGAAGTTTGGTAGACCTACTCCTAGGCAAAAGTCAACTCAAAAGCCAGAGCCTGAGAATAAGTCTTCTGCAACCACTGATGAAACATCTGCCAAAGAAAAGAAAAGGGGAATTAATGAAACCCTAAATATTCTAGCAGATGAAGTGGAAACAAACAAAAACACTGTTAAAAATCAAAATCAAACAAAGGAAAGGGAGTAGAGAAAGGAACAAAAGGCAATGAAGGATTGGGTAATCAAAACAAAAAATGTTGGCATTTCAGAAAGAAGAAAATCTCATAAGCACAACAAACCACCACTTGCCACATATCCAAAATCACCCTTACCACCAAAATCAACCATTGATGGTCCCAAAACCACTGCTGGTACTAAAAGGCCATCCACTGCTACACCCAAACCAACACCACCACCACAAAAACAACCTGCCAAAAAGCAGAAAACAAAACCATCCTCACCAAAACCATCCAAAACTGCAACAAATGTTGACACTTCAACAATTGTTATGACAACAGCGGTTGAAACACCAGTTGTTTCAACAGTTGTTAGTCAACCATCTACCACCTTCCAATTTCCTTCCCAAGCCATATTCATTCCTATTTCCAACTCTCCAACAAAAACCCCTTCTCCTAAAAAGGTTTACATAAGAAAAAGAAAGTTTCAAGTGAATGATGATGATATCATTGCACCTACTCCTATATCATCTTCACCTTTCATTCAAACCAACCCTGAACCATTCATTCCTCCACCATCACCATCATCAAACCTACTTGTTCAACCAGAAACACTTGAAGGGCATGATCCTTCAAGAACCATTCCATTAGCGGTAAATTATCCTTTGGAATTGCATGCAGTGAAAGATGAAATGAGGCAATTCTATACAGAGGATGATCCTGCAAAGAGAAAGTTCTCATCTCTTCATGGTTTCAGACCTCCAAAGAACATGGATGAGTATTTGAAACTCAAGGTCAGGCAAGCTGAATATGCTGGTAAGTATGAAGGTCTAGGGCAAGGTGATAACAACATCTCAAGTCGAATGCAGCATGGGCTTAGTAAGGTCAAGAAATAGGAAGACTATGCAAGAGACTTAAGCAAAGAGATGTCTAACTTACTACCAAATGTTGATCTGCAAAAGAAGCTAAGGAAAGATCTCTTAGAGCTTATTATGAGAGATAAATTTTATCCTGCCAAAGTTGAACAATTTAAAGACTGGCCACTCATAGCTCTCAAAGCAGAAATCAACAGAATTGAAATAGTAAAGAATGATCCTCAGATGAAAATGTCTGCACCAAACTGGAATAAGTATAAGAAGACCATTGCAGAACTCACCTTAGAATACAAGAGGAAGAAAACTGAGTTGGTTGCAGCTAAGTATGGATCAGCAAAGACCATCTAAAATGGTCCAGGCAGTATACTGATATGGTTTATGATAAGCTAGAGAAACTAAGAGAGACAGATCCTACAACACCAAAGAAGCCAGCATACAAGAGCAAAACCACTGATGAGCCAAAGCAGCAGACCCTCTCTCTAAAAACACTGTTCACATCATCTGACTTATCCACCATTGCCTTAGATCAAAGAAAAAGGCAAAAGTAGATAGATAAGGAAGATGCACAAAGAGAAGCTGATATCATGACAGTGGCCATCAAGCAAATGATTGAAGAGAATCCTGACTCACTAAAGCTACAAGAAACTGCCAAAAGGTTTATGAGCAGGCCTCCATCACCAAACTTATCACAAATAAAATCTCACCCAAGAAATCCATTGAACTAAAAAAATACTAAAGTGGAAGTCTAATAAAAAGATCATGTGTTGACTTTGCTCAAGTCCAATGGAAGAGTTGAACACATTTCAAGGGAGGATGCATTAGGTCTGAATGCAGCTGACCTCCTAGATCTTTTAGACCTTCAACTCTGCAGGGATGAAGATAATGAAGATTCCCTCAACTTTGAGCTGCAATTCAAAGGGTAAGTTAGGGAAAAACTGATGAGAGAATAAAGATCAAGAATAAGGAAGTGTTTTGGCATCATCTGTTCTAGGGGGAGATTGTTGGCCCATGTAATCAAGCCCAGAAGAACAGATGATATGAAAAGACAAAACTGGTTCTCAACAGTTGATCACAATAAGCAGTGCATGTCCTAGACTCTCCCCAATGAAAGTGTTATCTATTAGCTGATGATTCCTAAGTGCTGATCTTCACAACAACTATTATGAAAGAACTGCTGAGATACAAAGACTGAAGCCCTAACAACTGATGCCCCTCAAGTACTGATGAAGACTAAAGTACTGCTGATTCAAGGTCTGATCACCCTTTGAAGAAAACACTGATCTCCAACATCAGTGCTTAGGCAACAATAGTGGGAAGCTGCATCAGTGTTTTATGTAATCAGTGTTTATTGTATCAGTGTTTAGCATGTATCAGCTGTTCGAGTTTGTTAGTCTGTTAGATGTCACTGTCTAGGTGACGTCAACTTAGATGTTCAGTGGTTAGGTTTGTACTATAAATAGAACATTACACTATAAATAGAACAGTACCTGTACTGTTCTATTAGCTCTTTTGCACCAGTCATCTTGTACGAACAAACTAGTGGCTCAGGCTGAGGGGGAGTTTAGTGTTGCATGCATGCATAGTTGATCTTTGTAATTGATACAATCTTTCGACTAATGAAATCATGTTTGCTGAAAACTATTCTTCTTTGATTGTGTTATAAAGTTTATTTCCATTTTCGATGCACATCATTCTCTGTTTCATCTTACATTTCTGTTAAACAACACAATCTAAAGAAACTCAGATCCTAAAAAGAGAAATATAGAAGAAACGAATATAAGTTGAATGAAAATGAATAAGATTACTATCATTTATATAGACGTTTCTACGGAATATTACATCGTATCAAATGATTAACACGCGGATCATGGAATCTAACGCCGAATCAAATAACTCGCACGAATATCGAGAAATCTAACGTTTAATTCCAACGAAATTGGACGTATACAGGTCGTATAACATTATACGGCTCGTATAAAACGTCGTCTACATTATATACGACCAGAAAAAAATCTTATTGTCACATGGTGTATAGAATAAAGTCAATTGACAAAGCAGCCTTTGTCAGTTGACTGTATTCCATAGTTTCGTATAATATTATACGGCCCGTATACACCATATGACAATAAGATATTATCATGTGGGATTATTAACTCCCTTTCCTACATATGTAATGAAGATTTACATAAAAAAGAATTGTTAAGAAAATTTATAAACAATAATGTGTTTTTTTAGGAGTGCTCACTGCTCACAACAAAAGGAGTGTGATTTAGGCGACAACCTCTTCTTCCCCGAAAGCAAAGAAAGAAAGAATGTTGAGAGGTTACAGTAGTAACCTAGCTTCTCCGGCAATCAGCATCTGCGCTCTTAGACTCTCACTTTGTCCCACACTCTCATCTTCATCTTCATTTAGGAGACTCTCCACTGCACCACTTCCCCTTTTCTCCAAAACCCTAATCTCATCACCATCTTCTTCTGCTTTCAAACGTCTCATGGACCATTCTTCTCCCAGAGCCTCAGGTATTTCCACTTCCATCTCTATTTCTCAATCAAATTCTGTCCCAACCTATTGGAATATGAATTACTACAATCAAACTAGTCCTTTTTCATTTTCATTTGCCCTAGTTAGTTAGTTAGTTATTAAGACTTCACCCCCCCAAACTTAGCCAAAATTATTGTAATTGATATGACTATGAGACCATCTATATCTTTCTCTTGCCATTATGTGATTGGGTCTGCACCCGCCAAGTATCTCTACTAGTGTTGAGCAATCCGAAAGGTTGGTTATTCCCTAGTGAACTACCAGCAACTTGTGTGCCTCTAGAATTAGAATTACTAGCCCAAAGTGTATTGATATTTTCAAGGTTTAAAAAAACGGAAACGAGTTTCGAGGCGTTTTCCCTTCGCCTCACGAGGCGTAAGCCTCGAGGCGAACCGAGGCGTAAGCCCGAGGCGGAGTTAAAAAATAAATATAAATATTATATATCTTATAAAAATAGTAATACTAACTAAATTCATCATCAAATTCATCAAAATAATCAAAAACACACATAAAAAAGACATAAATTGCTTGAAATTGACACAAAAACTCAAAAACATCAAAAACAAATATCAAAAACCCCTGAGGCGCACCTGAGGCGCAGCCTTTTTAGCGCCTCAGCCCCTCTGAGGCGCACATACAGTTTAAACCCCCTGAGGCGAGCCTCAGAATCGTTTTTTGGCAGTTTCGCCTTGAGGCGCGCCTCGAGGCGCACGCCTCAACCGTTTTTTAAAACCATGGATATTTTGGCCCAGCTCATTGGCAACGTGTATGAAATTCCAAATTCTAATAAGAGTGGACTTAGGTCGTTACCCTTTTCACCGAACTGCGTTATTCGTGTTTTCTATGCATGTTTTACTTTTGTGTTGCACATAGTTGTCAAAAGCGCAAAAGGCGCACACCTAGACGCTTGGGCGCAACGAGGCGCGCCTATAGCGCCTGGTGGTAGCTTAGGCGCAAAAATCGTTTTTTTTTTTTTTTTTTTTTTTTTTTTTTGTAAAAACGGTGCTCAGGCGCAGTGAGGCGAGCCGACGCTGAATATCCAGTTGATGTTGATGGAAGTTCTGATGACTTTGATGATGGTCTTGATGATTGATGATGAACTATAAGTTTAAATGTTTTAGTAACCGCAAACGTTTGTATAAGTCCTAGTAACTTTTGGTATCACTACGTGTGTATAAGTCCTAAACTTTTGCTACTAACTATTAGCTACATGATCTTAAGTGGCATATATAATAGTTTTTATTTTATTATATTTTATATGTGGAATCTTATTTATTTTCAAAGCATAACATATTTTTTATACTTTTTCTCTATGTGCGCTTTTCTTAAAAAACCCACGCTTTTTGTGCGCCTTGCGCCTAGGCTCCGGGCCAGACCGATGCGTCTCGCCTGCGCCTTGCGTCTTTGACAACATAGGTGTTGCATCCCTACGTGTCCGCTCCCATTTATGGCTTAATTTGATTTTCTGTATGAATGTATGATTTCCTAACAAGACATTTATCTTGGTTAGAGACTCATACAAACCTCCTCAACATTACACACTAATCTCATGACCAGTAAGCGGAACTCAATAATTTAACACCATATTATGATATGATACTTTTGGTCCATGGTTACATTCTGCTTATTGTCTTTGTCATAATCAAACTTATTAAGTTTTTGCTTCTAACATATTTTCTTTTACTTTGTATATTCTTATACCAGCATCATATAGTACTGGGAGTAGTAATGATGTCGGTAGAGAACTATTGGTGCAACACGTGCTCGTGAAAGAAGAGGATAAAGATCTTCTGTTTGAGCTGCAGAAAAGACTTGTACGAGGTTGGTGGTCAAAGATGCATCATGCATTTATATATAATATATACGTTTTTCTCTAATATTGATAATGGGATTTTTACATTTAGCCATATCTTTATCTGATTACTTTAGAAACCATTTGTAATTTTTTTATCGTGTAGAGTTTAAATGCGGCTTTACAAAAATAATTTTGTATTTTTTATACTTTTGTTACTTACAGGGGAGGATTTAAGTGATTTGGCAGTGGAATATTCAGTTTGTCCATCCAAGGAGGATGGTGGTATGCTTGGTTGGGTGAGAAAGGGACAAATGGTACGACATTTATAATATTATTTAATAAACTGGTGGCATATCGCAAGTCTATAATTTGTATGTGATCTGTCCTTTATTGTTTTATGGTGAATCATTGCAGGTGCCGGAGTTTGAGGAAGCTGCATTTACCGCCCCATTAAACAAAGTTGTTAAATGTAAAACTCAATTCGGCTGGCATTTATTGCAAGTCTTATCAGAGAGGTACAGTCCGTTATTACCATTTTCATATTTCTGTACTTTTAATATATTTATCTGACTTGATTTTAAGTTATTACATAATTGGATTTCAGGGAAGAATCAGTACTTGCAGACATTCAACCAGAAGAGCTTCACGCAAAGTTGCAAGATCCTGATTTTCGTGAAGAAGCTCAATTTGTCGATGTTCGAGAACCACATGAAGTGTAAGCTGATAGGGTCACATGGATATAATGGAGGTTGTTAACTGTATATAAAACTTAAAAAATGTGTTGCTGCGCAGGGAGAGAGCTTCTTTATCGGGATTTCAAGTTCTTCCTCTGCAACAGTTTGGAAGCTGGGGACCAGAAATCACTACAAAGTTAGATCCTCAGAAGGATACTTATGTCCTGGTACAGCCATCTTCTCTCATCCAAATAAACTAGTGGATTAAACCCGCGCTCCGCGGCGAGGAGACCCGATTTTTAATAAACTTTAAACGGAAACGTATAACGCAATGGTCAAAATAACGTTACTGGCGGGAATCTGGTCAATATTGGTCCGGTTCATTACCATATCGATACAATACCTCCATATAGCAATCGAAAGAGAAGTTAAAAAACAAAGTCGTGAAAAGTCCAAAAGGATGTCAACAGTCGACACGTGTTTTACATCGATTGAAAACCATAGTAAACGAATACTATTAACGGTTCTAATAGTGCCAATACCGGTACAGATGCTTTTTGGTGTGTACCGGCTTGATGGATTTTCAACAAAATTTATGTCGCTTATATATTTTTTTGTAAAAAAACTAACTAACGAACGAAAGCTATATAAAAAAAAAATAAAACTGTTGGGTTAAAGGCGTATATCATTTACAGTGCAACGGATGAATTTGAAACTTGAAAAGGAAAAAAAAGGACAAAATGTTACTGTAGCACTCAAGTTGTCTTTTATTATTATAATATAATTATAAATTATCGTATAATATAATATAGAGTAAACTTCCGTTTTGCTCCTTGTGGTTTGGTCGTTTTAACGGTTTTGCCCCAATCATTTAAAAACAGCCATTTTCCTCCAATAGTTTACTAATCTATCACCGTTTTGCTCCCCGCCTTTAACTCCATCCAAAGTATTCGTTAACTAAAAGGGCATTTCAGTAATTTTATAAATGTAACTATTAAATTATTTGTTATTAATTCCAATACTTATAAATGTAAGTATTTTATAAAAAAACTCTCTCCTCTCTTTCTTCTCCATCACCACCACCACCATCCATCCCAAACTCCGGTCCACCACCGTCTCCACCGCCATAACCGGCGGCCTCGTCGGAATCGGAAACGATTGGACGACGAACTTCGCTGAATTTCAAATCTAATCAGTGTTCACCCTCAAAGAACAATAACCCCCAAATTTTGAACATCAAAATCAAACCAAAAATACCCAAAACCTTGAACCTCAAAACCAAACCAAAGATACCCAAATTCACCGTTCACCAAATTCAGGACATATCTTATAAGTTATCTCATCAAATTCATGACATATCTGTTTCAAATGATGGCCCCACATCAACGTCCTTTCCGGCAACCCTTGCTTACGCAGATGCGACAATAACAGATTGGTCGTCACAATATTTAGGAACAAAAGCCATTTTAAGCAGTTTGCAGTCAAAATCATAGCACTGTTGAGTATATCATTACAAATGGCATTCAACATTGTGTTATAAGTTACCGTATTCGGAATAACTCCAGACGAAAGAAGCTCGTAAAACGCCAATACAGCTCGATTTACCCTTCGTAGTAATATCCGGGTCCCACCCGCTATTATACATCTTGTAAACAAGATTATCTGAAACCTCTACTCACCGGGGAGATCTGAAACCTCCACTCACCAGCGAGATTTGAAACCTCCACCACTCGCCGTTGCTGATGGCTTTGGTTGAAGACGCTGCTGAAGGACAAAGGTGATAGTGCGACAATGGTGGTGACTGGTGATGATGATGCAGCAATGGTGATGATAGTGATGATCGGAAAATGATGGTGGTCGTGGGGGACGGCAGGTGATGGTGCTCGTGGGTGGAAGTCGGCAGGTGGTGGTGGAAGGTGCTTATGGGTGAAGGTCGGCAGGTGGTGGCTGGAGGCTAGCGGCGGTGGAGTTGGTAGAGAGAGGAGATTGAGAGAGGAAAATAATGTAAAAGAAAATAAGATTGATATTTATGTTTAGGTGAAAAGACTCAAATGCCCATACTTTAAATTACCAAAATACCCTTCTAGTTAATTATAATTTTGGATGGAGTTAAGGCGGGGAGCAAAACGGTGATAGGTTAGTAAACTATTGGAGGAAATTGGCTGTTTTTAAATGATTGGGGCAAAACCGTTAAAACGACCAAACCACAGGGAGCAAAACGGAAGTTTACTCTATAATTATAGTATAATTATATTCAGTATGCAACACACCACCCATAGAGATGCGCCTATCTCTAGCATATGGTCACTATGGTGGTTTGGTATAAAGGTGAGAACTGGATGGGTAGGGGGTATCAGACGGGTTGACCAGTCAACACACTTCTGTCGAGTTTTATTTAATTTTCTAGACTGGGTAATGTGTTGTCTGTTTTATAACTGATGAGAAGTTATGATATATTTTTAGTGTCACCACGGAATGCGGTCACTGCAAGTTGCGAAATGGTTGCAGACACAGGTGATGGGCTACAACTTCATCTTTATAATGTGCGTATTGATTATTATATGCCGCTAATGATGTTGTAATTATATATATAACAGGGGTTTAGAAAAATATACAACATTGCTGGGGGAATCCATGCATATGCAGTCAAGGCTGATCCATCCATACCCACATACTGAATTGCATTTCAAGTAGTTTGTTGATTCATATAGACCTATTTTCCTGGCAAACCAAATGGATATCAAGTGAAAAAGGATTTACCCTTTTAGGAGCATCACTCTTTGCAAAAGGAGTGTATATGATTTGAGGACACAATGCATACAACTGTGTAACTTGTTAATCTTTATTTTAATTTATTGAAAACTGGGTATTCTTTCTCATTTTTAGGGTCTGTTTGGCATGAGGTAATGGAATTGACGAGTGAATGGAATGGGCGATGGAATAAAATAGATCTTTACCATTCCGTATTTCCGTTGTCTTGTTTGGTTACACTTATGAGAATAGAATGAACTATTAAGTATGACAAAAATACCCCGCCTCAAAATAAATAAAATTGACCGATTTTCACAACACAGAATATGCTAAACAAATTATATTAGACAAATTTCAAAAGTAAAATAACATATATGCGAGAATTAATAACAGAATATATTTACCCTTATTGTTAGGACAAAAAAAAAACAAGTCATAAATAATATTTCCAATCAAATCTGTAAACGCAGAAGATGAACTTTACTTTATAGATCATTGAGTACCTGAAAGAAGAGAAAGGCATGTCATTTTTTATTGGGGTAACAAGTAAATGAGGGGAGAGGGAGTTTGTGAAAACTCAATGACAAAATGGAGAAAGGTGAAGAAAAACAAACGGAATGGAAAAAAAAAAAAAAAACTAGGAGGGGCGCAGCCGCGCAGGAACACTGAAGGGCCTAATGGAATGATGTATTTGATGCTTGATTCTTTTCTGGTGACCAACCAAACAATTCTATTTTCATTCTCCTTAAATGGGTTATTCCATTCCTTTCCTCATTACCGTTGTTAAAGCAACAAGAGTATGACAAGGTGGAAGGTCCGGGATCAACTCCAAAAGGTAGCTTATTGGTCGGAATTTGCAATCAAAGAACACCGTTAGTCTTAATGCGAGAGGTGGCCTCCCGCGTTTAGACTCCTGTGTGAGAATCAGTAGGATGATCTTAAGAGTCTTAGCAAAGTGAAAGGATAAGAGTTTTAGAGTGAGAGTGAGAGAGATTCACTTACTTTAGGCTAGAACAAGACCCTCCTTTTATAGGCGGATTTCTCTGCCCAAGGGAGCCTCATGCCAGCTTTGCACCTTCTAGTCTTGGTAAGCTTATCATTCCCTGATATTGCTTGCATGGTTACCCTTGCCTCTTTGGGTATGTTTTAGGTTTGTGTGTCTCGATGACACATTTATGTATTGTAGAGAGATGTCTAATCAGTTTGACATGTTTAGTTCAAGTTACAAGGTTGTGTTGTAACCTTAGCTTCCTGTCACTAGCTGTTGATGTATCAGCTTCTGGTCAGGAGCTTCCAGCTCTTGACTTTCAGCTTCTTTCTTTTAGTTTATGTTTAGCGCTCTTTATTTTATTATTATGATTATTGTTGACTTTGACTTTGCTGACTGGGATCTCTGAGTACCCACGTCATTAGCCCCCCAGTCATGAGTATCGGTATTGTAAATATCGGTGCTTATGAAGTATAGGGGTTTTTGTTTCTTGATCTTACCTTTTTTCTCAAGAAAGTCTTTAGCTATCTTGATCATGCTTCTGTAGTGTGTTAGATAAAATTTGAGTCATTCCTGTAAGAAGAAAAGGATTGCATTTTATCGAACTAGTGTACTAGAAGCATTAGTCTTTTTATTTTTCTGACCACGTGCTTCTCGTCAGAAGGTATTGGTCCAATCTTGGCCTTTTATAGTTTTATTCTAAGTTTCCTTACTATTTTGTCATGTGCCTTTTACAATTAAAGCCCATATGCCCACTTGAGTTTAGGCGGCCCGTAAGTGATTGATGTGACAGTGCCGCAGGGTAGAGATGTACAAATCGGTTTTTTTAAGCAACCGGTTTCGGTTTTTTAACCGAACCGGTTTTTTTTGGACAATGGTAAACCGGTTTTTTTTTAAACCGTAACCGGTTTTAACCGGTTTCAAAAACTAGAAAACCATAACCGGTACCAACCGGTTCTGACCGGTTTATAACCGGTTTATATATTAACCGGTTTTGATAACTGATTATAAAAACTGAATAAAAAAACCGGTTGTTGTAACTGGTTAAAAAAACCGGAAAAAAACCGGTCTGCGCAGCAGAAGCAGAATGCTGTTTTTTGGGCCTTTTTTTTTTAAAAAACTGCAGTTTTTTTAACTGTTTTTGTGGGATTTAAAAAAAAAAAAAAACAGCAGTTTTTTAACTGTTTTGTGGGCTTTTTTTTTGTAAAAAAACAGCAGTTTTTTAAACTGTTTTCAGGGCTTTTTTTTGGTAAAAAAACAGCAGCTTTTTTAACTGTTTTTTTGTATAAAAACAGCAGCTTTTTTAACTGTTTTTTAACTGTTTTTTTTGTATAAAAACAGCAGTTTTTTTGTAAATGGTTCCAAACTTCCGGGTTGCGCTTCGTTGCAAGAACACGAACAACCGTGTCGGTTGTAGACTCGCCAACATTGACCGAATCATGAGCACTAGAGCTTGCCATGTTTTTTTTCACAATTATCGAATAAGAAAAGTGAGCGTTTTTATGAGATTTAGGAGATTAGAGAATGGTGTGATTGAACCAAAACACCCAACACCCTTTTATAGTAATTGGAGATGAATTTTTGACAAAAAAAAACAAAAAAAACGGCCACTTTCTAGTCCCAACGGTCATATGACCGTTTTCTGCACATCAGCGACATAAACCGGTTTTAACCGGTTTTTATAACCGGTTTTTATTGACCCGTTTTCGGTTAACCGGTTTTAACCGGTTTTTAACCAGTTTTTATAACCGGTTTTTACATATAACCAGTTTTAAAACCGGTTTTTTATATAATCGGTTTTAAAACCGATATCCAACAAACAACCTATAACCGTTTTATAACCGGTTCAACCGGTTAGTAACCGAACCGGTTACAAAAAAACCGGTTTTTCCAACAACCAGTTTCGGTTTTTTTTTTTTGTTTCAGTTGCGTAATCAGTTTTTTTGTACACCTCTACCGCAGGGTGGCCTTCCACCTGTCTTATTTTAGGGATTTGAAAATTTTTGAACTTGGTAACTTCTTTATTACTGTTCATTCCTTCATTTTCCCCTTTTAATCTTCTTTTTCCTTTTCGAATTCTCCTTTTATCCGACGATTTTCCGGTGAGATTTTCTGGCGATCCATATTTATAAACTTGGTGAGTCATCTTTCTTCTTTCTTTACTTTTCTCATGACGTCGAATAAGAATGATATACTTGTCCAATTTTCAAAACTTACTAAATCGGATATTGATAAGTTCTGTGCGGATCATGGCATTGATCCTTCCCTTGAGACTCTGGTTCCCGGGGAAAGAACTGCAAATCAATGTCCAGAGGGTTTTCTTGTATTTTATACCCGGATTCTCGATCAACCGAACTTGCGATACCCTTTTACAAACCTTTTTCTTGAAGTGTTGAAATATTATCGTCTTTCTTTGGGTCAATTAGCCCATGTTGGTGTCGCTCGTATAATGAATTTTGAAATCCTTTGTCGTGCACTGAGTTATGAACCATCTCTCTTGATGTTCCATCGTTTCTTCTGGCTTGCCCAGAATGGCGATTGGTATACCATCGAGAAGACTCAGTGTGAGTTATGAATCATCTCTCTTTATTTCCAGTCGATTGCTTCCTTTCCCTATTGTTCCTCGTAAATTTTCTGAGGTTCTGAATGAAAAAGAGCCGGAAGTTCACGAACTTGAACGGGAGTTGCTCCTTAGGCTTCGTGCTTATCGTACCAAGTTAAGGGCTTACCCTAAGGAGCTTCTTGTTGTGTTGGGTATTAGTCAAGATTGGGTTGATTCTGGTTTTGAACCGGTTTTTTTTGTTGATTAGAAGGGTATGTATTTTTGTGTTTATCCGGTTCAATCGGTTAAACCATTTTTAAGTCTAACCCAGTATGATTTAAAAATCGATTTTTAAAACATTGCTATAAAGTGGGTTTCAGCTTCAGTTGCTCATTTTTATAAAATGTTAACTCGAATAGATCCGTTTATTTTAGAAAACCTACTAAAATAAGTTTTATCATCTCTTGCTCTAATTTAAAAGTTGGAATACACATAAAAGTTTTCTAACATATTAAAGCATTGTTGGCCAATTTCGTCAACCAAATTCTCAAATTTGGATCACTTTTAATTAAGATCTCTCATTCTTGATTTTGTACTGTTATAGATCATCATTTGAAATCATTCCACTTTGATTTTAGACCAATCTTGATTATTAATTATTGGTTCTTGGACTGTGTTTTGCAAGGCTATGCGGTATGGCAGAGGACCAACCTTGGAGGATGATTTGTCACGTAGATCAGGTGTGAGAATGGGGAAAAGAGGATGAATGTAAGAAAATGGAGAATTTGCCTAAAATATATATGTATATGTTGTATGTATAGGTGTGTAAGAGGGGGAGGCCCGTCCAAATCGTCGCACCCCCGACTCGACGATCTTTACGATGGAGGCACGGCGACGAAGTGGGGGAAATGGAGAGGGGGCACAGCGACAGGGCGGGACGGTCCCCATACCGTCCAGCCTAACATCTCGCTCTAGCCCAATAACACCTGCAAACTAATAGATGCAGACACTTACTATTCTAGATGAATCAAAGAGTGTCCAATATAGATGATCACTCCTTTCAACTCCAATTCAAGTTTTTTTTTACTTCATTACAATTTTTTGTCATGTCAAGATGTTTCAATTAATAACAGTTACGCTGAAAACCGTTAAAAATTAAGGAAACGTTAAATCACTTTCCCACCGTGTATCAGTTAATAGAATATTGTCTAGAAATAATAAAGAAAAAAAATCCAACTATCTCGTGCTTTTTGTCTCCAGTCCTCTTTTAGCAAAGAAACGTAAAAAACGCCTTAGCAATCTTATTGGTCCAACTCGCAACATGTTGCTCACACGCTTCATCGACGTTGACTCTCATCGACATGTAATCAACATATTATTTGGTATATAAGGTCAAAAGTATATCTATATGCATCACACGCCCTTGCACTTATTTGGTATATCATATTCATGACTTCATGCAGACATGTCTTTTGTTTTAATGGTGAATCACATAAAAATTAGCACATCCGAATTATGTTTATTGAGTTAGGTTAACACTCTACCGGCCACCGTTTCATCAAGATTGAGATTGAATACCCCTCTTCTTCAAGACTGAGATTGAACACCCCTCTTGGTCTAAATTTCTGATGTTCTTTGTTCGAGCTTTGAGTCCGGAAATAAGCAACTTGGATCTCAAGATGGCTTTGATTGTTGGAATGTGGTTGGTCTTTTACCAGAAGAAAGAGGCCAGATTATGTGATGATCCGATTGGTACTGAAGCGTAGAAATGAAATATGGAAGGTTTTTTTGGTAACGATCTAAAGATTACAAAAACCAAACATGAAGTTTTTAGTTTGTATAAAAAAGGGCATGATGGTCGATCTTTTAGTCAGATAACTACTGTGACTCCCGGAACCAGAGAAAACATAAACATACATACCTCCCCTCTCCTCAGATAGTCAATGCGCTTCAAAATGCATGTCTGCCTGTCTGTTCATCATAATATGATTTCCCAAACTCCAATTCTTGTTTATCATGTTCCTGGGTTTCACCAACAGCAAGACAAATGAATTTATTTTTGACTTTCAGTGTAATTTAAGTCCAAAACTTTTCCATAAACGAATGAATTTATTGTTTATCCCTCAACTGAGTTAAGAAAAACAGATGTACATAGTCGGCCTGGAGAACTTTTGAAAAACGTTACAAGGCCATACGATTACGAAACACGTGTGAAATTGACCATTATAATTTGGTTATAAAAAGTACAATAGCTGGTTAACCCACTCAAACCAAGAATCCACACTATTCAAAACCTAAAGAAAAGTTATCACTGTTGCAAATTTTGCATCAAATGAAGCTGTGAATAATGAAATATTTGAACCAATGCATACATCACTGGTCAAATTGTGTTATAAACAGCATCCTTTCACAAACATATAAGAATCCAAACGGAAGCACCCCTTTCGATTTTCACACATAAGTTTAGACATTAAAGAAAATACCAACCTTCAAAGCGCCTAGGTTCAGAACCAGGGTTTCTTCCTTGAAGGCCACCTACCCAACACAAGCTGCGTTTTTACCTGGTCCCATTGGTTGGTGGATCTCGACTGGTTATATGAAGCAGTACGAATGCCACTGGGGCCAGGCTCATTCTAATACACAAGCATAAAAAGAACACTAGCTGATAAAAATACACGAATATTAACAACTGATTGCTAGTTATGCGAATATAATGACTTCGCCATATAAGAAAACTTCTACCATAAGTAAAAAAAAAACAATCATAGGTGCATAGAACTTCTAATTATTAGAAACAGTGTTTTGGAAACATAATAAGAAAATCAAAATACTACATTGTTTCAAAAGACTTCAAGTAACTGAAAGTAGAAAAATACGGGTTTACAAATCTGCTCTTTCACAAATGGTTACTTTTTGCAACATATAATAAAGACTTCATTTGCATAACTTTCCGGAACTTGAGATGATTCAGCAGGAGTCCAAAACAAAAACATGATGAAATCTGCACAATGAATATGTATATTATAAAAACTTGATTTCAAAAACAAGATTCCGAGCTCAAAGCAGTTTGTCAAAGTTGATGATTTTAGAGAACAACTTGGATATATACCTGAAAAATCATGTAAGAAACTACAAACATCCTTTAAATATAAATTAGTGCCAACGGTTTGTATCACAAGCTTAAGTTCAGATATATAAGTGAGATGATATAATTATACTTTGTTGACTCGATTTAGATATTTTAACAAACATGTAGTACTTAGATGAACAATATATAATTTTACTATAAACTGCCACATCAAAAATATAGAAATAAAATGCAGAAACAAACACACGGTCCATCAAAGCACTATAAAAAGACTTGTATGCCTACAAACCGAAAGCTCAAATGCCTAAACAACTAAAAGAATGAATACTGTTACAGCAGATAAAGCAACACACAACAATAACAACTAAATGTCAAGCTACAAGTTGGTAAAGAGAGCAGATTTACTCACCTAGTGACCATAAGGTCCACCACCTTGCTGCTGCCTGTTACCTCCTTGACCACCCTGTTGATTCGGGTAGCCACCCTGCATCCCTGGTTGCGCACCATAGCTTGCACCGGCTTGATTTCCATACCCGGCAGGCGGCATCCCCTGTGGAGCCCCACCAAGTCCTAAAAGATTCCCAAGTCCACCTCCCTGAGTCGCAAGAAGCGCTGTCAAAGCCTGACCCAAAGCAGGATTCAACGGAGGAACACCCGGGTTGTAACCCACCGAGGGTCCAGAAGGTGCCATCAAATGACCATGACTTCCATGCCCTCCACCACCACCGGAGCCCGAATACTTGCTCTTCTTCGCAGGGTGATGATGCCCACCACCACCACCACCACCATACTGTTGATGCTGAAAAAAAGGCTTGCTCGGCTTGGGACCATCAACAGCCTTCTGGCAATGTAAAGTGTGCCCTTCGAAAATCTTATGCGGCTCTTCCAAGGCCTTTTTTGCACCCTCCAAACTCTTATACACAAACAGCGCAAACCCTCTCGGCTTCCCAGTCTGCTTATCTAAACCCAAGGGCCCATCATCAATCTCCCCAAACTTGGAAAAGAAGTCCAAAAGCTTCTGCGGATCAATATCCGCAGCCACATTACTCACGAATATCTTCCTCTGAGTTAGCTCCGAAACCGGAGGCGCATTCGGGGGAGGCGCTGGAACGGGGCCAGCAGAAGCCAGCTGACAGGAAGTTATTCTATTCCCAATCTTCTTCTGAGGGTCCTTCAAGGCCTTCTGCGCCCCAGCCCTATGTTTGAAGAGTAAAAACGCATAACCTTTGGATTTACCGGATACCTTATCGACCACATGCTTACAATCCTCAATCTCACCATACCTTCCAAACTCACTAATCAAGACCTCAGAAGTGGTATCCCACCCTAGACCGTGAACAAATATCTTCCTGTGAGCCGGATCCGCATCGGCGATTTTCTGAACACTTTCGATAAACTCAGGGTGCTTCGAAACAGCCTCCTTGAGCAATAAAACTAAATGTTCTTTGGAAAAGGGTTCTAGAAGTTTCTCTAGAGGTTCGTCGTCCAAATCCTCTGTTTGTTCTCCGTTGGCTTCGACTTTGACGTCGGCTTCTTCGTCGCTTTCTTCTTCTTCTTCATCTTCCTGTGGGTCTTCTTCATCTTCCTGTGGGTCTTCTTCCTCGGGCTCTTGTTCGTCGGGTGTTTGCTCTAGCTCCATCCCTCCGGGAGGCTCGAGTTCCTGTTGTTGTTCGTGAATCTCCTGTTGTTGTTGTTCCGTAGGAGGTGGTTGTTCAGCAGCGGCAGGTTGTGTAGCACGAGCCTTTCGCTTTTTAGCCATGGGTGGGTTGAGATAGATAGATGGATGCAGAGAGAGAGAGAGAGATGGGTGGAGGAGGTAGGGTTTCTGCGGATTGTGAATTAGGGTTACAAACTCCAATCTCCCTTCTTATTAATCCTATTTTTTATTTTTATTTTTTTAAATTACGATTTTTAGTTTTGTAAAATTCTCTGCTTCCGTTATTAAATTTTTTTTTATATTTTTTCATCTCTCGTATAAAATAGTTGTTGTTCGAAAATAAAGAAAGAAAATTATGTAGAAAAAAGATCAAATCCGTTAACGTACCAATTGAAGGTTTTTCTGAAAAAACGTGATAACCTTTTCGTAATTATTTTACACGTAGAGTAATTATCAAAATTACTCTACAAATGATCTTGTAGGGTAATTTTGTAAAATGATTTTATAAGGTAATTTTGATCTTGTATAGTATCATAATTACTCTACAAACGACCTTGTAGGATAATCTTGATCTTGTAAGGTAATTTTGATCTTGTATGATAATTTTGAGCTTGTATTATAATTTTGTTCTTTGTGGGGTAATTACGAATAAAATTATTACGAAAATGGAAGTGTTTTTTTTTTAACTTTTCCATTTTTTTTATATTGTATGATAAGATACTTTGTACGGGATCTTTACTCTATTTATGTAACTAAAAAACGATTGAATCTAGAGTGAATTGCATTTTACGTCCTTTATGTTCTAATTAACTACATATGATATCTTTTAATTAATGAATTTATGTTTTAGTTTCTCTTTAGGCGTTGCTCTTTTTCTTTTAGTAACCAAGTTTTTAACGTTAAATATAACCATGCGTCTCTCGTGTGAGAGCAATATGGCCATTTCTCCTTTACAATAGAAAACTTAATAAAAAAATCTAACATAAAAATCATTTTACCCACCCCACCCCCACCCCCACTTGTTCCCTCTCCCCGCTTCCTTGAATTTTTGGAGGGTTCGGTTTTCGTTTCTTTTAGTTTCTCTGGGGTAACCTTAGCAGATTGTTTCTTGCCACTCTTGCGAGTGAGCTTGGATTTGATCAGGGAAACCCTCGATGTATTTCTCAATGACACGATCTAATGGTGTAATGATAGTGGGACTGAGTAAGTTCAGGGGTTGAGACTACCAATAACCAAAACTTTGGTCCTTCAGAAGGCTTATGGACCGTAAGCCCGTGTATCATACGGTCCTTAAGGACCTCCTAGACAGCAGAATTGCAGTTGTCAACTTCCAGCTCATTCCCTTGGCCCTCAAGTCGTGAAATTTCCACCAATTCACCTCCTTTGGACATGTGATGACACTAAGCATGTCTTAACACCTGGAGGGACACTTGGCTTGATCTTGTGAGCTCAAATTCACTATAAATAGCCTTGAATTTGAGCCATTCCAACTTGGTCATTTCATATTTTCTTCTCCCATTCTTATGGAGCTTGTTTCCAGCTTTTGGAAGCCTCCTACTGAGCTCTTAAAGTGTTCTTCAACACAAGTAAGTGCTCTCCCCTAGTCTCTTTCATTATTTTAGCTTTTTATGAGCTAAAAGTCAAACAAATTGACTTTTGTTTGACTTTCGGTTATGACCATTTTGGTCAAGTCAAAGTTCAAATTGAACTTTACAATGTGATCGTAATCGCGAAGGTATTAATCCCTTGCGATTGCACCTTCTGGATTACCACGTTTAGTAGGCGAAATGACGAGACAAACTTTTACGAATTTAAAAGTAAAAAATGCACAAAGCATCGGCTTTCCACTTAGATAGCACATTCTGATTACCACGTTTAGTAGGCACTTTGAACAAGGATAAATAGTACGTTGGGTGTCACACCCCAACTGATGGAATCTGGACACATTCAGACTCTCTACTCATTTCCTAGTTGAGAGCCGGCTTGAAAACGAATTTCCACCGGAGAGATGACCGATTAACGGGTTGAACATGGATCTTCATCAAGAACAGTAAGTTTGAGCGAATGGGCTGAGACCATTCGATCGAATGAGCTAGGCTTGGTGTATTCCCGTTGTTTGACACGTTGTCACGTCGTCTCTGTTAAACTCAAAACTTTTACCTCGAAAATTTCACAAAGTTTTTTTCAAATACCAGATCGCCCACTCGAGTGGCCATCCAATTGGATGACCATCCGATCGAATGACCATCCGACCAAGTGACCTGTCCCTTTATAATTTCCAATGTTTAAACGATTTAACTAAACTTCGAGTTTTAAACAAATTTATAGACAAACACACCTCATTCAATGGCCATCCGTTCGAATGGTCATCCCTCGGATGACCATCCGTTCGAATGACCATCCGCTCGAATGGAGGCTCATCCGTTTGAATCACCATTCGACACTTAGCACATCCGACATTTTGTCACGCACTGTTCAAAGCTTACGCTACTGTTCTATGCTCAGGCTAACTCCACCGCACTCCCTTCAATCCAATCAAGTTGTGTTTACTTGTTTAAACACGCACTGTGAGTATACTCGAACCCATTTTCTTTTAACGCACTTTTGGGCGTTACATATGTTCGCTATCAAAACACAACAACACACAACGCAAACACTTTTAACGCTAACTGTTCCCGCATGCTATACGTGATCTATGAATGCTTGTGCTATGCTTATACAGTGTTACACTATACCGCCTCTACCAACGATAGTACTATAGTTTGGACTCAGCACCTATCGTGGACATGGGTTGCTAGGGATCACATCACTTTACTTCATGTGTTCGCTGAACATGTGTCGTGCATACTCTACAACGCAGTCTCATGGTTAAGTTGTAAGCATTGTGTGATAGTTACTTGCTTTCGCCCGTTACGTGATACATGCTGGTTATGCGTAAACGTTTTCTCTACTATATGCTATGCAAACTTGTGTACTCACCTTTACAGTTTATGTATTGACTTTATTTTAACGTATGTGGCAGGTTGATAGGATGCTATGCCGTGATGAAACAAGCTAGGAAGTCTAGAAACCTGCTAAATAAAAATTGAGTTGTCGGAATAGTATTTGTTTATGAGAGTCGATATCTGTAATGACTGTTATTGCCTTATATGTTAATAGTATGGGATATTAACGTTAAATATATTGTTATTTAATAGTTGTTATGGATTCTCTTGAACAATCTGTTCGCTCAGTGCCACGCCCCGATGATTCCGTCATCGGTTGGGGTGTGACATTGGAATACTCTCCATAACCGATTTAATAAGCGTGGCACGACCACCTATGGACAAAGCGTCGGCTTTCCACTTAGATAGCCGCTTCCGAAAGATCTCAACAATCGGGTCCCAATTACTAACCCTATTCATATTGGCCCCCACCTTGATACCCAAATAAATAAAAGGAATCTCACATGCCTTATGTCACGGACCTTGGCCCCCGGTTTGACCCGGTCCAGAGCCACGAGGCAGGAAATCCGATGGTATCTAATTAAGTGACAGCGGAAGTCTTTTTAAACAGGATCGATTAATATTAAAACTGCTCGTTTATATATATAATATAGGGATAAATCCCATAATTTACAATAAAGTGATTTCACTGGGAAATCTTTATTTCTCAAAACATGTTTCTTTATTATTTACATTGAGCCACTTTTCTAAGCTTGTAGTGCTCCACAGCACTTTTCCTGTGCTCACAACAGATCACCTGAAACATGTTTGAAAAAGGTTTTGTCAGCGGGAAATACTGAGTGAATCATTCTTTTTAATAAAATGACACATTTGTTATAATTTACAGTATTAAGAGAAATTACAATGTTTCAGATATTAAACCAACTACCCACAGTAATTGTCACTCGACCCATTGGCTCATTCGTCCAATGGTGTCTGTGACTATGGTCATATCACCCCTTGGCTAACTCGTTGTCCAATGGTGAAGATTATCAAGTAATGTATACAAAACCCCACATACCGGCTGTAACTTGGTGATTACATAAACTTAATCACTGTAATTATAACCTTTGAAAATAAACATGATTTTGAAAGTAATTTGATAAAAAGAGAATGACTCACATTGTAGATTTAATGAGCAGAATATAAGCCTACTGATTAGCCTTGATTAACCTAATTTAAATAACAATGCACACACAACAGGTTAGTAACTAATACAGCAGTTACGACAATTCACGAGATTAAACCCTCACAACGATTTATTAGTGCAATACTTAACAATTCAGCGGATTCACAACGAATGACAGAGTATAGTCCGAATTCGAGCAGTACTCAAACATTCAAGTCGAAATCACGATGAATTAATAAAGTATAAACTCAATTTGAGCGGCACTTAAACAATCGTTGGATAGTTAGAATCAATCGGACGTTGAATCGTAATAGCGATCGAGTTATTACCCTGATTGCGACAACACTTCGTGATTAGTGTGTGTTAATTTGTGATAAACAGAGCTTATTTCAGTCTACGAAACGAATTTCTTCGTCGAACATACGCCAAACTTCAAGTACCAATGTCTGCTATTTATACCCGAATTTTGCCACCCCTTACGGACCGTAACAAATAACCCTTACGGTCCGTAAGGGTTGCCTATATTTTATAGACTAGCCACGGTTGGGACTAGCTATGCTGAGTTGACAGTTTCTGAATTTAAAATGTTGACAGCGAGTAAATTAGATAATCGTTAACTAGGTTTTACCCCCCCCCCGAGTTTTAGGGGCCCTGATCCTGATTCTGATTGTTCTGAAATTTTTAGGGTTGGTGCAGAATCACTTGGGTGTCTCAATTAGGGTTTCCTATTGGTCAAATTAAAATAATAATTAGGACTTTTGATGAGAGTTGTTACATTCTCCCCACCTTAATAAAATCTCGTCCTCGAGATTTACTGGAATAAATGAGGATACTTTCTCTTCATTTCCGATTCCAGCTCCCAAGTATATTCAGCTCCTCTCTTTGAATCCCATCTAACTTTGACTAAAACTAGTCGTTTATGTTTGAGAAACTTAATCTTTCGATCCTCAATTTGAAGAGGTTTCTCAACAAATTTTAGCTTTTCGTTTACCTCTATATCTTGAAGAGGTACTACCAGTGATTCATCTGATAAGCATTTCTTGAGATTGGATACATGAAATACATCATGTACTCCAGCTAATTCTTCTGGTAGTTGTAACCGATAAGCAAATGGTCCTATACGTTGGATCACTGAAAATGGTCCTACGTACCTTGGACTTAACTTTCCTTTCTTTCCGAATCTAACTACTCCTTTCCAAGGAGAAACTTTCAATAGTACTTTATCTCCTACTTGGAATTCTAACGGCCTGCATCTATTGTCTGCATAACTCTTTTGGCGATCTCGAGCCGTCTTCAATCTTTCCTTGATTTGAGTAATCTTGTCGGTCGTTTCTTGTACTATCTCCGGACCTGATAATTGATTTTCTCCTATTTCTACCCAACATACTGGAGTTCTGCACTTTCTTCCATACAGTGCTTCAAATGGAGCAGCTTCAATACTTGAATGATAACTGTTATTGTAGGAGAATTCAATCAGAGGTAAGTGATCATCCCAATTTCCACCAAAATCTATTACACATGCTCGGAGCATGTCTTCCAGAGTTTGGATTGTCCTTTCACGTTGTCCGTCTGTTTGGGGATGTTATGCAGTACTCAGATTGAGTCGAGTTCCCATAGCTTGCTGGAAACTTTTCCAGAAATGAGAAGTAAAACGACTATCCCTATCCGAAACAATGGAGAGTGGGACTCCATGTAGGGATACAACTTCATCTACATACAATTTAGCCAGTCTTTCCATGCTAAAGGTTTATTTCATTGGTAGAAAGTGAGCTGATTTGGTTAATCGATCCACAATTACCCAAATCGCATCATTACCTTTTCTGGTTTTGGGTAATTTAGTAACAAAATCCATTGTTATAAGTTCCCATTTCCATACTGGCATTTCCAATTGTTGTAGTAAACCTGAGGGTTTCTGATATTCTGCCTTAACTTGTGAACAAGTAAGACATTTAGAAACATATCGTGCTATATCCTTTTTCATGCCTATCCACCAGAAATTCTTTCTTAAATCTTGGTACATTTTATTGTTTCCTGGGTGCATAGTATACCTAGATTTATGAGCTTCTTCTAAAATCTTAGGTCTTAAATCTCCCTGCTTAGGTACCCAAATTCTACTTTTGTGGAATCTCCAAATTCCATCTGCTCCTTGTTCTAATTCCTTCATTTATCTTTTCATTCCTTCAGTATCATCCTTGATTGCTGTAACTTGAACATTCTTCAATTGTTCCATTAAATCTATTTGTAGATTTAATCTGAGAGCACGAACTCGTCGTTGTTTCTCATAATACTTACGACTTAAGGCATCTGCAACTACATTTGCCTTTCCTTCGTGATACTGAATATCACAGTCGTAGTCACTTAGGATTTCCATCCATCTCCTTTGCCTCATGTTTAACTCTTTTTGCCCAAATATATATCTTAAACTTTTGTGGTCTGTGTAGACAGTAAATTTACTTCCGTAAAGATAATGTCTCCAAATCTTAAGGGCAAAAATTACGGCTCCTAATTCTAAGTCATGAGTCGTATAATTATCCTCGTGCTTTTTCAACTGCCGAGAGGCATACGCAATTACCTTCTTGCGCTGCATCAACACACATCCGAATCCTAATTTTGAAGCATCACAATATACTTCAAAATCTTCTGTTCCTTCAGGTAATGCTAAAATTGGTGCATTTGTTAATTTCTGCTTCAATATTCTAAAGGCTTCTTCTTGCTTTTGTCCCCATTCAAACTTAGTGGCTTTACAGGTTAACTTAGTTAATGGTACGACTATCTTGGAAAAATCCTTAATAAACCGTCTATAATACCCAGCTAAACCTATAAAACTTCTAATTTCCATAGCTGTTTGTGGGACCTTCCATTTAGTAATTGCTTCTATTTTAGCAGGGTCTACGTGAATGCCTTCGTGATTCACCATATGTCCTAGGAATTGCACTTCCTTTAACCATAATTCACACTTTGAGAATTTGGCATAAAGCTTTTCTTTTCTTAACAAGGTTAAGAGTGCATGCAAATGCTTGCAATGTTCTTCCTGACTTTTGGAATAAATAAGTATATCGTCGATGAATACGATTACAAATTTATCCAAGTATGGTTTACAGATCCTATTCATCATGTCCATGAATGCAGCAGGTGCATTCATTAACCCAAAGGGCATGACTGTAAACTCATAATGACCATACCTAGTTCTGAAAGCAGTTTTAGGTATGTCTTCTTCTTGTACCTTCAATTGATGATATCCGAAGCGTAAATCTATCTTAGAAAAATATCTAGCCCCCTGAAGTTGATCAAATAGATCATCAATCCTAGGTAATGGGTATCGATTCTTAATTGTAACCTTATTCAATTCTCTATAATCGATACACATTCTCATTGAACCATCCTTTTTCTTTACAAACAACACTGGCGCTCCCCAAGGGGATGAGCTAGGTTGTATGAATCCTTTACTTAGTAATTCATCTAATTGTGTTTTTAGTTCTAAAATTTCTGTGGGTGCTAACCGATAAGGTGCCTTGGCTATCGGTGTAGTTCCTGGAATTAGATGAATCCTAAATTCTACTTCCCTATCTGGAGGTAATCTTGGTAAATCTTCTGGGAATACATCCGAATATTCTGAGACTACAGGAATTTCCTTAAGTTCTTTACCCTTAGTACTAATGATTACCGAAATCATATACACTATTCCTTGTTTTCGTTCATAATTAGCAACTTTCATTACTGATATGAACTTCATGGGTTTACGTGGTTTATCTCCTGTAATCCTAATCACTTCTCCAGTGGGTGATTGAATTTCTATGGAATTCTGATCACAAAGGATTCTAGCATGGTTGGCTACCAACCAATCCATTCCTAATACAATATCAAATTCAGCTAAATTCATTGGCAATAGTTTTGCAGAAAATTTATGTCCTAAAAGTTCTATGTTTTCTTCTTGCAAAACTTTATCTATTTTAACTGAATTTCCTTCTGTCGTTTCGACTGTAAAAATCTGCCTAATATTGGTTAAAGTTAACTTAAGAGCTTGACAAAATGAAGTATTTATAAAACTTTGGTTTGCACCAGAGTCAAATAATACTTTTGCGTATACGTTGTGAACTAAGAACGTACCCGCTATCACATCTGGGATGAGTTCTGCCTCCTGAGTAGTTAGCTGGAATGCTCTGACATTCTTCTTTGTACCTCCATCTGCTGGTTTCGTTTTGTTATCTGCTGGTTTGACCAATTTCGGGCAATCTGGCCTGAAATGTCCAGTTTCTCCACAATTGTAACAAATTGTGGATTTCTTCCTACAGTTTTCTTCACGATGTCCTGTCATTTTGCAAAAGTTGCAAATTATATTACATCTTCCAAAATGTTTCCTTTTGCAATTTCTGCAGAATGGCGGATTTGAGGGTTGCCCTGTTCCTCTTCTTTTGAAGTTGCTATTATTACCCGTACGAAATCCTTGGGTAATTTTCTGAGCTAAGTCCTTCTTTCTGTTTTCATCTTGGGTGCGTACCAGTTCATCGGTTAGGGTATTAGCTAATTCCACAGCATCGTCAATAGTGCGAGGTCTCGCAGCTTTAACAATGTTACGGATTTCGCTAATTGGTCCCCAAATATAGCGAGAAATGAGTACCGGTTCTGGCGAAGCCAGTGTTGGTACCACTCTAGCATATTCAAAGAATGTCGAAGTATAACCGCGACACTCTACGCCTACCATACGATGATTTTGGAACTTATTTGCCATTTGTTCCTTTTCATATTCAGGACAGAATTTTCTTTCTACAAGACTTTTAAATTCTTCCCAGTTCATGGCATAAGCCATCCTTCTTCCTTTTGCTTGTAGCACCGTGTTCCACCATTCTAGTGCCCCGTCTTTGAAAAGATTTGATGCATACATGACCTGATCTTCTTCAGAACACTTACTTATTGCAATTACTGCTTCGGTTTTCTCTAACCAACGCAGTACTGCAGTTGCTCCTTCATTGCCTGCAAATTCAGCAGGTTTGCAAGCAAGAAATTCTTTGAAAGTGCAACCAGGTGTTGCGGCTTTCATTTTCTTAGGAGGTGGAGCCTGTCGTGGATTATTATCATCATGATTGTCGCCTCCATTTATACTATGACTAAAATTATCTTCCTGAGTACGTTTACTAGGAACGATTTGTTGCGGTTCAACAGGTTTCTTTATAGCAGCAACGAATACTGGAATAGCATTAGCTATCCCTTGAGCAACAATATTTTCAATATTGTGACAACTGGCACAAACCGGTAATTTCCGTACACATTAATTATTGCTTAATGACTGCAATTATGAGTTTAAGTGTCAGCAATGTCTGAACACATGATTAAACAAGTGAATTCATGCATGTTGTATACTACTGCTTTGTGCATAAACGAGAGCGTTGCGTCAGAATAATAGTAAACTCACCGGTAAGACACAATGTGTCAACGGAACTGCAGAAAGCAGCCAAACAATAGAATTGAGGCCTAGGTGTAGGTCCAACAACAATAATGCATTAAAACCCAAGAGTACATACAAGGGTTAGTATATATGCAATTCGGAAGCAAAAATAAGCACTAAAAAGCACCCGAAACGCACTTTAAGTGCAGAATTTACACAATTCAGCAATATATCAGCATTTAGACATATAAATATTATGCAGAAATGTCGTTTTATCATCCAGAATATTTCCCTAAGTGTTGGGAATTGAAAGAGTACAAGAAAGGTACTTAAACGACACTAAAAAGTGTAATTTAGCACTTTAACGAATCGGTATGCAACCGAACAACCGGACTATACCCGGAGCATGAAAATAGTATTATTTTCACTATTTATATTTTTTCTGAGCCAGTTAGGGTCCCTGATTACCCTAACACCCGTCATAACACACTATATATTAAATCATACACATAATACACTAACTAACACATTTGGTTTTAACTAATTATCTTACATTATCATTACAAGTTACAACTTACCCCCCCCCCCATTTCTTGTTCACGGTCACAAGGTGTTGGCCCCACCTAATCTTTACAAGATCACCACAATCTCTTCTAAATCTCTCCATATAATTCTCTTAGATTTGATTAGATATTGTGCCTTGTACATAAGAGACACAAGAACTCTTGGACATTAGCTTTATGGATTATAAGAACCCATAAACACTTTCACACTTCACCACTTTTTCCTCTTCCTTGCTTCCCCTCTCTCGGCCGAACATAGATCCCCCACCACCATCATTTTTCGATTATCATCCAAGCAATCCAAGGCCTCCTCAAGGTGCACAAAGGTGAATAACGGAGCTTGGTGCATTCGGAACGTGAAAGACCTCTTCTCGTTGCTTTTATCCACTCATTCTTCGACTAGATTCTTCCCTAGCCTCGAGCTAGTAGTAAGTTGCTTGAAACACACTCTCGATCTATTTTAAAGTGGTTAAAATAAGATATGACGGTTAAAACTCGTGACCTTGCAAAATGAAGTGTTAAAAGTCTACTAAAATGTTAAAAATGATGGATAAAAGCTATGGAGTTGTGTAAAACTTGTAAGACTTGTTTTGTTGTGATTATTTAGTGTTGATCTATGATTGTGGTAGCTCGGATCATCATCTAACCCAGATTAGTCATGATCAAGGATCATGGCATAGAGTTTGTTGAAGTGTACAAAGGGGTTAAATGATGAACACTACTACACATAAAGCATGAACTTGTGTAAAATCAATATTTCTTATGAAATAGAGTTGTAGACTAGTAGATCTATGGATCTACAAGTGGTATTTTCAAAAGACCAAGCATCAAAAGAAATCACATGTTCTAAACCGGATCTTACACAAACAAAAGTGGTTTTTGTGAACAAACAAGTGTGTGGATACTTGTGTAACAAAAGTTTTAACAAAGAAATAATTTTCGTAAAAACCGACTAGAAGTTGTAAAACTTCATATTCTTTAAAAATAAAGTTTTTAAGAAATTAAACTTATTTTTAAAGATAACAAGACTTACTAAATGTGCTAGTAAGTTACTACACATTTTTGTAAATATTCAAGTTCATGAAATTAGTGATTATTGTTGACGATTATTGTTGATTGATGTGCGTGAAAGTGTTGTATATTTTAGGTGTATATTTTAAGCCCTTTTTAACACTTATTTTAGCCAAGTTTTAAATTTATAAAACACGATATTTCACTAACACTAAACACACATATGGGCAAGTGCACCCATCGTTGAGTGTAGTATAGCGTTGGTAAGATACCGAGGTCGTCCAAGGACACAAGAGCTTTTAGTACCGGTTTATCCTCAACGTCTAACCAAAATAAAAGTTTGGAAAAAATGTTTTAAACTAAGAAAAATAAAAACTAACTAAAATGCTGAAAATAAAAATAAAATAAAAACAGATAGACAAGATGAATCACTTGGTTCTGACTCGTATCTAGTATAACCTTTGATTATTTCCGCACTTTTGCACATAATTAAGAGATTATCTTAGTTATTGTAGTAGGCCCCTCTTTTGAAGGTGACGTTACCCTCACCCCAGTAGTTTGAGTCAGCAGGGATACAATCCTAAAGGGGTGGATTATTGGAAGATAATGAATTAAGTTATTAATGCAGTATTGTGGTAGGCCCCGCTTTTGGCGGTGACGTTACCCTCGACTAAGAAGTCTGAGTCAGCAGGGATACAGTCCTAAATAGCCGGGTTATAGTATTAATAGTAGTTAACTTATGAGGGGATCAAAGAGTTTGGACCCCCGCCATCCAATACCGTGAAGTATTGAAGGAGGTCCTACTAAATTTGACCCAGGTCCATTGCAGGACCTCTAAACGCTGAACAATGGCAAGACCTTTACCAAACCGTTCCCTTAACCCCCGACCAGGTAGCCAACATACCTCCATATAGACCGTGGAGATATGAATGGTGAAAATCCTTTATTTTATATAGACAGTAAAATAATGCCAAGACACCACGGACAAACGATAAGGAAAGATCACCTTCAACATAAGTAACTAGTTATTAAAGTCATTAATACAAAACCAAATAAAAAGTGCAAAAGATTAGAAATAAAAAGTATTATACTAGACACTTTGTCTTCACCAAGTGATGTAAGAGACTTAGGCAAACATGGCTTTGATTGTCAAGAACTCTTACGATCAATCTTGGATCCCGAGACGACTCACACACTCTATGATGGACAATGGATGATGGTGTTGTGATGGTGGTGGGTGGTGGATGAAGTGTGAGAGAGGTGGTGTGCCAAGGGATGAGTTGCAATGAAACCAAGCACTCCTATTTATAGGCTGAACAGAGGCCTGGGCACGGCCCCGTGTTCGCTGGGCACGGCCCCGTGCCCGTCTGACACTCTCTCTCTTCATTAATTGTAATTCGCAATTACAATTAATGCGCCTGCAGTACTTTCGGCACGCCCCCGTGTCCGCTGAGCACGGCCCGTGGTGGGCAATAGAAGCTTCTATAGGTTTGTCTTTTCTGCTGCTTCTTGGGCACGACCCCGTGCTGGCTGAGCACGGGGCGTGTTCAGCCTTCTGTTTTCTCTATTTTGCTTTGGAAGGTGCCGTTGAGGGTTCGGGCAATCCACTAATGTTCCTTTTCTTGTATTTATGTTGGATTTAGCTGTCTTTTTGCTTCTTTTGCGTTTTTGAGCTCATTTAATCCTGAAAATACAAAAGGAAGACAAAAACACTCTTTTTCCAATATTAGTACTAAAAAAGGGTTAGTTTTATGCCTCATTTGATGTAATTTATATGTTGCATGAAGGCACAGAAGTGCTTGAGGAAAGGATGTGTCGCTTTCCTAGCACATGTTATAGACAAGAAGGCTGTGGAGCCAAAACTCGAAGACATTCCTGTGGTGAAGGAATTTCCTGATGTGTTCCCTGAAGATCTGCCAGGACTACCTCCGCAACGACAAGTCGAATTCCGTATAGACTTGGTTCCAGGAGCTGCTCCTGTAGCCAAGGCACCCTATCGACTTGCACCATCCGAAATGCAAGAATTATCTACACAGCTTCAGGAGTTGTTGGATAAAGGATTCATAAGGCCAAGCTTCTCACCCTGGGGAGCTCCAGTATTATTCGTGAAGAAGAAGGATGGAACACTGCGGATGTGTATCGATTACAGGGAACTGAACAAGCTCACAATCAAGAATCGGTATCCGCTACCGAGGATTGATGACTTGTTTGATCAACTGCAAGGATCAAGCTACTATTCCAAGATCGACCTTCGATCTGGATACCATCAGCTGAGAATCCAAGATGAAAGCGTGCCAAAGACTGCATTCAGAACGCGCTATGGGCACTACGAATTTCTTGTGATGCCATTTGGACTGACGAATGCACCAGCGGTCTTCATGGATCTAATGAACCGCGTATGCAAACCATATCTCGATAAATTCGTGATTGTATTTATCGATGATATCCTGATCTACTCGCGAACGAAAGAAGAGCATGAGCAACACCTCAGGACTATCTTGGAACTACTGAAGAAAGAGAAACTTTATGCAAAGTTCTCGAAATGCGAATTCTGGATTCGCGAAGTACAATTTCTTGGTCACGTGGTGAATGAGAAAGGCATTCATGTAGACCCGTCCAAGATTGAAGCAATAAAGAATTGGGAAGCTCCCAAGACCCCAACTGAAGTTCGACAATTTTTGGGCTTAGCGGGCTACTATCGGCGATTCATTGAGGATTTCTCGAAGATAGCTCAACCGCTAACGACCCTTACTCAGAAAGACAAGAAGTACGACTGGGGTCACAAACAAGAAGAAGCCTTTCAGCTACTTAAGAACAAGCTCTGCGATGCACCGATACTATCGTTACCCGAAGGCATTGAAGACTTCGTGGTATACTGCGACGCCTCACGGCAAGGCTTGGGTTGCGTGCTCATGCAACGCCAAAAAGTCATCGCTTATGCTTCAAGACAATTGAAGGTTCACGAGAGAAATTATACCACTCACGACCTGGAACTGGGTGCGGTGGTATTCGCCTTGAAGATTTGGCGACATTATTTATATGGTACTCGATGTACAATCTTCACAGATCACAAAAGCTTACAACACATATTTGATCAGAAGGAATTGAATATGCGCCAGCGACGTTGGGTCGAGCTGCTAAACGATTATGACTGTGAGATTAGGTACCATCCTGGAAAGGCAAACGTTGTAGCAGACGCGTTGAGCCGAAAAGAAAGGGTTAAGACCCTAAGAGTTCGAGCATTGGAAATGACCATTCGAACGAACCTCACTGCACGCATTCGGGATGCACAACAAGAAGCTCTTAAAGAAGAGAACCGTAAGGCTGAATACCTCCGGGGTGCATTGAATTACATGGTGCCAAATGAAGAGGGAGCCTTATACTTCAAGAAGCGTATCTGGGTTCCACTCTGTGGTGGCATACGTGAAGTCATCCTTAATGAAGCCCACAAATCGAGATATTCGATCCATCCAGGATCGGACAAGATGTACCAAGACTTGAAAGAGTACTATTGGTGGCCGAGACTCAAAAGCGACGTTGCTGTCTATGTTGGAAAATGCCTAACCTGTGCTAAGGTTAAGGCAGAATATCAGAAACCGTCCGGCCTACTACAACAACCAGAGATTCCCGTGTGGAAGTGGGAACAAATCTCGATGGACTTCATAACGAAATTACCCAGGACCCCGAGAGGGCACGATATGATATGGGTAATAGTTGATCGATTGACGAAGTCTGCGCACTTCCTACCGATCCGAGAAAAAGACAGCACTGGAAAGCTTGCTGAGATATACTTAAGAGAAATTGTGGCACGTCATGGAGTGCCAATCTCAATCATTTCAGACAGAGATGGACGCTTTGTCTCAAGAATCTGGCAATCATTTCCGGAAGCCTTTGGATCTCAGTTAGATCTAAGCACGGCATTCCATCCACAAACAGACGGCCAGAGCGAACGGACTATACAAACGTTAGAAGATATGCTTCGCGCATGTGTCATGGATCTAGGCGGCAGCTAGGATACTCATCTACCTTTAGTTGAGTTTTCCTACAATAACAGTTATCATACGAGCATAAAAGCCGCGCCGTTCGAAGCTCTGTACGGCCGCAAATGCCGATCGCCCTTATGTTGGGCAGATGCCGGAGATAAACGTATGGTTGGTCCTGAACTTGTACAAGAGACAACCGACAAGATTGCGCAGATCCGAGAGCGCATTAAGGCAGCTCGAGAGCGACAAAAGAGCTACGCGGATCCAAATAGAAAATCGGTAGATTTCAAGGTGGGAGACAAAGTGTTGTTAAAAGTCTCACCATGGAAGGGCGTAGTCAGATTTGGAAAGCGTGGAAAGTTGAATCCACGATACATCGGACCATTCAGAATATTGAGAAGAATTGGTACCGTGGCATACAAGTTGGAGTTACCGGCAGAACTTAATGGAGTACATGATACGTTTCATGTATCCAACCTGAAGAAGAGTCCAACGCAAGAAAACGTGACCATCCCGATGGATGAAGTGCATATTGATGAAGCCCTCCGATTTACAGAAAAACCCGTTGAGGTTACTGACTGGAAAGTCAACAAGACCAGGAGGAGCAGTGTGAAACTTGTCAAAGTACGTTGGAGCTCTAAGCACGGACCCGAGTACACATGGGAACGTGAAGACCAGTTCAAGAAAAAGTATCCCCACCTATTCAAGAAGACTCCGGCGAGAGTTAGTTCAATCTGAATTTCGGGACGAAATTCTTTTAACGGGGGGAGACTGTGACAACTGGCACAAACCGGTAATTTCCGTACACATTAATTATTGCTTAATGACTGCAATTATGAGTTTAAGTGTCAGCAATGTCTGAACACATGATTAAACAAGTGAATTCATGCATGTTGTATACTACTGCTTTGTGCATAAACGAGAGCGTTGCGTCAGAATAATAGTAAACTCACCGGTAAGACACAATGTGTCAACGGAACTGCAGAAAGCAGCCAAACAATAGAATTGAGGCCTAGGTGTAGGTCCAACAACAATAATGCATTAAAACCCAAGAGTACATACAAGGGTTAGTATATATGCAATTCGGAAGCAAAAATAAGCACTAAAAAGCACCCGAAACGCACTTTAAGTGCAGAATTTACACAATTCAGCAATATATCAGCATTTAGACATATAAATATTATGCAGAAATGTCGTTTTATCATCCAGAATATTTCCCTAAGTGTTGGGAATTGAAAGAGTACAAGAAAGGTACTTAAACAACACTAAAAAGTGTAATTTAGCACTTTAACGAATCGGTATGCAACCGAACAACCGGACTATACCCGGAGCATGAAAATAGTATTATTTTCACTATTTATATTTTTTCTGAGCCAGTTAGGGTCCCTGATTACCCTAACACCCGTCATAACACACTATATATTAAATCATACACATAATACACTAACTAACACATTTGGTTTTAACTAATTATCTTACATTATCATTACAAGTTACAACTTACCCCCCCCCCCATTTCTTGTTCACGGTCACAAGGTGTTGGCCCCACCTAATCTTTACAAGATCACCACAATCTCTTCTAAATCTCTCCATATAATTCTCTTAGATTTGATTAGATATTGTGCCTTGTACATAAGAGACACAAGAACTCTTGGACATTAGCTTTATGGATTATAAGAACCCATAAACACTTTCACACTTCACCACTTTTTCCTCTTCCTTGCTTCCCCTCTCTCGGCCGAACATAGATCCCCCACCACCATCATTTTTCGATTATCATCCAAGCAATCCAAGGCCTCCTCAAGGTGCACAAAGGTGAATAACGGAGCTTGGTGCATTCGGAACGTGAAAGACCTCTTCTCGTTGCTTTTATCCACTCATTCTTCGACTAGATTCTTCCCTAGCCTCGAGCTAGTAGTAAGTTGCTTGAAACACACTCTCGATCTATTTTAAAGTGGTTAAAATAAGATATGACGGTTAAAACTCGTGACCTTGCAAAATGAAGTGTTAAAAGTCTACTAAAATGTTAAAAATGATGGATAAAAGCTATGGAGTTGTGTAAAACTTGTAAGACTTGTTTTGTTGTGATTATTTAGTGTTGATCTATGATTGTGGTAGCTCGGATCATCATCTAACCCGGATTAGTCATGATCAAGGATCATGGCATAGAGTTTGTTGAAGTGTACAAAGGGGTTAAATGATGAACACTACTACACATAAAGCATGAACTTGTGTAAAATCAATATTTCTTATGAAATAGAGTTGTAGACTAGTAGATCTATGGATCTACAAGTGGTATTTTCAAAAGACCAAGCATCAAAAGAAATCACATGTTCTAAACCGGATCTTACACAAACAAAAGTGGTTTTTGTGAACAAACAAGTGTGTGGATACTTGTGTAACAAAAGTTTTAACAAAGAAATAATTTTCGTAAAAACCGACTAGAAGTTGTAAAACTTCATATTCTTTAAAAATAAAGTTTTTAAGAAATTAAACTTATTTTTAAAGATAACAAGACTTACTAAATGTGCTAGTAAGTTACTACACATTTTTGTAAATATTCAAGTTCATGAAATTAGTGATTATTGTTGACGATTATTGTTGATAATTGTTGTTGATGATTGACGATGATTTAAAAGAAAATAAACACACGTTTTGAAAACGTGGGAAACCTCCATTTTTAGGGGAAACTCTGTCAAAATTTTTATAAATTTTGACACTTAGAAAAATATGAGTTTTGAGAAACTTATCCCCTAAAAATATACCTCAAAACATTAACAAGGTTTCCCTAATTTTTGATGACAAGAAATGGTGATTTCTTGAAGAATAAAAAATGGATATTATGTATATATATTTTTGAGAGAAAAATATATATTATTTTATCACCAATTTTTGTGCTAAGTGTATATAGTATGTGTTATACGTGCTAGTGTATTAAGACTTAAAAATACACTAAATACTCATGAGGAGTAGAAATATAAAAAAAATACACATACAACATACAAGAAACATAATTCGGGTGCAAAGTGCAAAACACAAAAGACTTATATTTATTTTTGGAGAAAATAATATAAGTAAGATACGTAGTTAAAAATATGGAATATTTTTAACACAAGAAAATATACACAAAAGAGAGTGACTGTACTTGTGCGACGCAAGTCTAGTGACTAACGATAAGAAAACGCGTATAGGTTACGACGTTAAGTAAGCAAATCCGGTGGAGTTTACGACGCTAGGAACGCAAAGTTGTGAGTTCATGCTCCCCCTTTTCTCTTTAACTGTTTTCAGTTTTTATAACTTCGGGGGTGAAATACATGTACAAAAGTACAATATTTATAAATGGTATGATATAAATACAAGAAGTACACTTGGTGAGAACGAGAAACAAGTGTGACGAAATAGATGAAAATGAGAAGCGCATTTGGTGAGACGAGAACCAAGTATAAGGCGCTATGAGAAATGATAACAAGAAACGCGCTTGGTGAGAACGAGAACCAAGTAGGAGGCGTTATGAGAAATAGTGTCACGAATAGGGTACAGAAGCACCATTAATCAACAATATACCTAGACCGCAGAACAAAAGGTTAGATCTAACAGGTGCCTGGCAGCCTCACACTCGGTCGGGGCGAGAATCGAGTGGTGCTTTTGTGTCTCAGAATATACCAATTAAATGCCTTAGGTTTGGTGGCTTCCTATGACGTGTCACATGTTAATGGCTTTGCAACCCATTAACAATCTGATAAGTAGAGAAATACTGTATTTACATAAAATTCATACCATACAAAAAGTGATAAATAACTTGAAGTACGTGGGGTACTCAAGAGAACGAGAATTAAACTTGAGTACGTGGGGTACTCAAGAGGAAATTGAATTATACAGATGTACGTGGTGTACACATGAAACTGGATTTACATATGAAAACTTGATTTACTCACAAACTATGTTTTCATACAAAGTATACAAACATGAAATACAAAGCTGCATGAATTCACACCAACTTTATGTTGACGTTTTTCCAAAAACTCACATGTATTTCAGGTAACTAGGATGGATGTGCGCGTGGTCTAGCTTATGCTCGTGGATGTCGCTTGTGTTTAACTTTGAATAAAGTTGTAAACTTTTAAGACAATGTTTTATGCGACTTAGCGATGTAAACGCTAACGTATGTTTTCAAATTATGGTATTTGAATGTTATTTTACGAGCATGTAGCATGTTTACTCTTCGTATGCAATGAGAACCTTTCATGATCACACCTCGTGCTTCCGCCGCAGAAAGGGGTGTGACAGATTGGTATCAGAGCTGCGATTGTAGTGAACCAGGATTCCTTCTCGAGTCTAGTCTACAATCTCTAGGATCCATTCACGAAAACAATTTTCAAAGAGTTTTCATTGCATAAAACGTCCCGCGACATCCACTACCTGAAACTGTCTACATGAGTCTAGAAAGGACACTACGAGACTTAGAGTGCACTTGAGTAGCACTTGTCGTTGACTAGAAATTACTTGCAATTATGTGTGATAATTAGCATGTACTAGAAGTGGAATGTCACAAGTATATGTGACTTTACATAAAAGCGATGGCCCATCTGAAGGAAGAAATACGAGGATGAAACGAACTGTGCGGACTGTGCAAGGAGTTACGTAATTATGGATGCATACATAATTATGGAATTCAGTGCACAAAAATCACAGCAAGTCTTGTCACGTATAGATTCCCTCAGTGCAAGCCTACTAAGTACTCTGCTAGAGTAATGATTGTTTGATGTCACTTATGTGGTATATATACCTGCGAATATATATGATACTACTGTCTAGTGTGACGATATCAAACAAATGTGTAACCCTGTTGTGTTATGTTCTGTCAGAACATGGCACCCAGGAAAACTGTGAATGCTCGCAATGATGATCAACCTCCACCTCCCCCACTGCCAAGAACTGCTGAAGAGCTGAACGCTTTGCTAGAGGAAAGGATCTCCGCTGCTATCGCCCAGTACGAGGCGAACCGAACTCAAGACAGTGGAGGACCAAGCAACGCTAGGCGTAATGGGAATGGAGATTCGTCTGGAGGCAATGCAGCTCAAGGCTGCACTTTCAAGCAGTTCCTCGACTGCAAGCCGATGAACTATGATGGCACAGGAGGTGCAGTAGCATTTGTGCGCTGGACGGAGAAGACTGAAGCTACTTTCCGCATGAGCAAGTGTACCGCGGATCAACAAGTCACTTTTGCTACTGGGTTATTCGTCGATGAAGCTCTGACTTGGTGGAACCTGCAAGCCCAAACTTTGGGTGATGACGCCGCTTATGGCCTCACTTGGGAGGAACTGAAGGAAAGGATGAGAGAGAAGTACTGCTCTCGTGCAGAACTCCAAAGGCTGGAAACAGAGTTCTGGCACTTAACTATGGAAGGTGCTGACATCAATGGTTACACTCGAAGGTTCCACGACCTGTCCAGAGTGCTTCCCTACATGGTAACTCCCGAATTCAAGCGTGTTGAACGCTACATTTGGGGACTGGCCTCAGAGTTTCGTGGCATGGTGACGTCGGCCAAACCTCAAACGATCACCGAGGCTGTAACTCTGGCTGTCAGCCTGACTGAAGATTGTGTTCGTATGAAGAAGCTCTCACTGAACCCAACAGAAAATGCCGAGACGCATGCTGAGTCGTCTGGCAACAAGAAAAGGAAACATGCAAACTTGAATCAAGCAACTCGTAACAACAAGGGTTTCAGCAAGAAGCGTGACGCTAACACGTCCCAGGAGATGAAAACCCATACAACCAAAGCATACCAAGGCTCCATGCCTAGATGCCAAAAGTGTAAGTATCATCATGATGGAGCTTGTCGCATTCCAAGGTGCGACAAATGTGGTAAATTGGGTCATCAAACAGAAGACTGTTGGGGAAAAGGAAGGAACCGAAATGGGAACGGCGCTGGTAACAAGAATGGCAACGGGAAAGGGCAAGGATGCTTCAAGTGTGGAAGCAATGATCATTTCATGAAAAACTGCCCAGAGAGAAACAACGCTCCGGCTCGAGCATTTGTGATTGGAGCAAGAGACGCACGCGAGGACCCTAACGTGGTCACCGGTACGTTTCTCATTAACAATCACTTTGCATCCATATTATTCGACACTGGCGCCGATTATAGCTTCATGTCTGTGGAATTTAAACGCATACTCGGAATAGAATCTAGTAGATTAGAAATTCCTTATTCCATAGAACTAGCCAATGGTAAACTTGTTGAATCGGGCGAAGTTGTTAAAGGCTGCACACTAGAACTTGGTGAACGAAGATTTAACATCGACCTCCTACCTATTCAATTGGGTAGCTTCGATGTAGTAGTCGGGATGGACTGGTTGTCCAAGAACAAAGCTGAAGTTATTTGCCATGAGAAAATCATTCGCATCCCTTTAGCGAATGGTGAAACTCTCATCGTGCATGGAGAAAAACGAGACGCGCCTCTTCGAATCATCAGTTGCATGAAGGCACAGAAGTGCTTGAGGAAAGGATGTGTCGCTTTCCTAGCATATGTTATAGACAAGAAGGCTGTGGAGCCAAAACTCGAAGACATTCCTGTGGTGAAGGAATTTCCTGATGTGTTCCCTGAAGATCTGCCAGGACTACCTCCGCAACGACAAGTCGAATTCCGTATAGACTTGGTTCCAGGAGCTGCTCCTGTAGCCAAGGCATCCTATCGACTTGCACCATCCGAAATGCAAGAATTATCTACACAGCTTCAGGAGTTGTTGGATAAAGGATTCATAAGGCCAAGCTTCTCACCCTGGGGAGCTCCAGTATTATTCGTGAAGAAGAAGGATGGAACACTGCGGATGTGTATCGATTACAGGGAACTGAACAAGCTCACAATCAAGAATCGGTATCCGCTACCGAGGATTGATGACTTGTTTGATCAACTGCAAGGATCAAGCTACTATTCCAAGATCGACCTTCGATCTGGATACCATCAGCTGAGAATCCAAGATGAAAGCGTGCCAAAGACTGCATTCAGAACGCGCTATGGGCACTACGAATTTCTTGTGATGCCATTTGGACTGACGAATGCACCAGCGGTCTTCATGGATCTAATGAACCGCGTATGCAAACCATATCTCGATAAATTCGTGATTGTATTTATCGATGATATCCTTATCTACTCGCGAACGAAAGAAGAGCATGAGCAACACCTCAGGACTATCTTGGAACTACTGAAGAAAGAGAAACTTTATGCAAAGTTCTCGAAATGCGAATTCTGGATTCGCGAAGTACAATTTCTTGGTCACGTGGTGAATGAGAAAGGCATTCATGTAGACCTGTCCAAGATTGAAGCAATAAAGAATTGGGAAGCTCCCAAGACCCCAACTGAAGTTCGACAATTTTTGGGCTTAGCGGGCTACTATCGGCGATTCATTGAGGATTTCTCGAAGATAGCTCAACCGCTAACGACCCTTACTCAGAAAGACAAGAAGTACGACTGGGGTCACAAACAAGAAGAAGCCTTTCAGCTACTTAAGAACAAGCTCTGCGATGCACCGATACTATCGTTACCCGAAGGCACTGAAGACTTCGTGGTATACTGCGACGCCTCACGGCAAGGCTTGGGTTGCGTGCTCATGCAACGCCAAAAAGTCATCGCTTATGCTTCAAGACAATTGAAGGTTCACGAGAGAAATTATACCACTCACGACCTGGAACTGGGTGCGGTGGTATTCGCCTTGAAGATTTGGCGACATTATTTATATGGTACTCGATGTACAATCTTCACAGATCACAAAAGCTTACAACACATATTTGATCAGAAGGAATTGAATATGCGCCAGCGACGTTGGGTCGAGCTGCTAAACGATTATGACTGTGAGATTAGGTACCATCCTGGAAAGGCAAACGTTGTAGCAGACGCGTTGAGCCGAAAAGAAAGGGTTAAGACCCTAAGAGTTCGAGCATTGGAAATGACCATTCGAACGAACCTCACTGCACGCATTCGGGATGCACAACAAGAAGCTCTTAAAGAAGAGAACCGTAAGGCTGAATACCTCCGGGGTGCATTGAATTACATGGTGCCAAATGAAGAGGGAGCCTTATACTTCAAGAAGCGTATCTGGGTTCCACTCTGTGGTGGCATACGTGAAGTCATCCTTAATGAAGCCCACAAATCGAGATATTCGATCCATCCAGGATCGGACAAGATGTACCAAGACTTGAAAGAGTACTATTGGTGGCCGAGACTCAAAAGCGACGTTGCTGTCTATGTTGGAAAATGCCTAACCTGTGCTAAGGTTAAGGCAGAATATCAGAAACCGTCCGGCCTACTACAACAACCAGAGATTCCCGTGTGGAAGTGGGAACAAATCTCGATGGACTTCATAACGAAATTACCCAGGACCCCGAGAGGGCACGATATGATATGGGTAATAGTTGATCGATTGACGAAGTCTGCGCACTTCCTACCGATCCGAGAAAAAGACAGCACTGGAAAGCTTGCTGAGATATACTTAAGAGAAATTGTGGCACGTCATGGAGTGCCAATCTCAATCATTTCAGACAGAGATGGACGCTTTGTCTCAAGAATCTGGCAATCATTTCCGGAAGCCTTTGGATCTCAGTTAGATCTAAGCACGGCATTCCATCCACAAACAGACGGCCAGAGCGAACGGACTATACAAACGTTAGAAGATATGCTTCGCGCATGTGTCATGGATCTAGGCGGCAGCTAGGATACTCATCTACCTTTAGTTGAGTTTTCCTACAATAACAGTTATCATACGAGCATAAAAGCCGCGCCGTTCGAAGCTCTGTACGGCCGCAAATGCCGATCGCCCTTATGTTGGGCAGATGCCGGAGATAAACGTATGGTTGGTCCTGAACTTGTACAAGAGACAACCGACAAGATTGCGCAGATCCGAGAGCGCATTAAGGCAGCTCGAGAGCGACAAAAGAGCTACGCGGATCCAAATAGAAAATCGGTAGATTTCAAGGTGGGAGACAAAGTGTTGTTAAAAGTCTCACCATGGAAGGGCGTAGTCAGATTTGGAAAGCGTGGAAAGTTGAATCCACGATACATCGGACCATTCAGAATATTGAGAAGAATTGGTACCGTGGCATACAAGTTGGAGTTACCGGCAGAACTTAATGGAGTACATGATACGTTTCATGTATCCAACCTGAAGAAGAGTCCAACGCAAGAAAACGTGACCATCCCGATGGATGAAGTGCATATTGATGAAGCCCTCCGATTTACAGAAAAACCCGTTGAGGTTACTGACTGGAAAGTCAACAAGACCAGGAGGAGCAGTGTGAAACTTGTCAAAGTACGTTGGAGCTCTAAGCACGGACCCGAGTACACATGGGAACGTGAAGACCAGTTCAAGAAAAAGTATCCCCACCTATTCAAGAAGACTCCGGCGAGAGTTAGTTCAATCTGAATTTCGGGACGAAATTCTTTTAACGGGGGGAGACTGTGACAACTGGCACAAACCGGTAATTTCCGTACACATTAATTATTGCTTAATGACTGCAATTATGAGTTTAAGTGTCAGCAATGTCTGAACACATGATTAAACAAGTGAATTCATGCATGTTGTATACTACTGCTTTGTGCATAAACGAGAGCGTTGCGTCAGAATAATAGTAAACTCACCGGTAAGACACAATGTGTCAACGGAACTGCAGAAAGCAGCCAAACAATAGAATTGAGGCCTAGGTGTAGGTCCAACAACAATAATGCATTAAAACCCAAGAGTACATACAAGGGTTAGTATATATGCAATTCGGAAGCAAAAATAAGCACTAAAAAGCACCCGAAACGCACTTTAAGTGCAGAATTTACACAATTCAGCAATATATCAGCATTTAGACATATAAATATTATGCAGAAATGTCGTTTTATCATCCAGAATATTTCCCTAAGTGTTGGGAATTGAAAGAGTACAAGAAAGGTACTTAAACAACACTAAAAAGTGTAATTTAGCACTTTAACGAATCGGTATGCAACCGAACAACCGGACTATACCCGGAGCATGAAAATAGTATTATTTTCACTATTTATATTTTTTCTGAGCCAGTTAGGGTCCCTGATTACCCTAACACCCGTCATAACACACTATATATTAAATCATACACATAATACACTAACTAACACATTTGGTTTTAACTAATTATCTTACATTATCATTACAAGTTACAACTTACCCCCCCCCCCCATTTCTTGTTCACGGTCACAAGGTGTTGGCCCCACCTAATCTTTACAAGATCACCACAATCTCTTCTAAATCTCTCCATATAATTCTCTTAGATTTGATTAGATATTGTGCCTTGTACATAAGAGACACAAGAACTCTTGGACATTAGCTTTATGGATTATAAGAACCCATAAACACTTTCACACTTCACCACTTTTTCCTCTTCCTTGCTTCCCCTCTCTCGGCCGAACATAGATCCCCCACCACCATCATTTTTCGATTATCATCCAAGCAATCCAAGGCCTCCTCAAGGTGCACAAAGGTGAATAACGGAGCTTGGTGCATTCGGAACGTGAAAGACCTCTTCTCGTTGCTTTTATCCACTCATTCTTCGACTAGATTCTTCCCTAGCCTCGAGCTAGTAGTAAGTTGCTTGAAACACACTCTCGATCTATTTTAAAGTGGTTAAAATAAGATATGACGGTTAAAACTCGTGACCTTGCAAAATGAAGTGTTAAAAGTCTACTAAAATGTTAAAAATGATGGATAAAAGCTATGGAGTTGTGTAAAACTTGTAAGACTTGTTTTGTTGTGATTATTTAGTGTTGATCTATGATTGTGGTAGCTCGGATCATCATCTAACCCGGATTAGTCATGATCAAGGATCATGGCATAGAGTTTGTTGAAGTGTACAAAGGGGTTAAATGATGAACACTACTACACATAAAGCATGAACTTGTGTAAAATCAATATTTCTTATGAAATAGAGTTGTAGACTAGTAGATCTATGGATCTACAAGTGGTATTTTCAAAAGACCAAGCATCAAAAGAAATCACATGTTCTAAACCGGATCTTACACAAACAAAAGTGGTTTTTGTGAACAAACAAGTGTGTGGATACTTGTGTAACAAAAGTTTTAACAAAGAAATAATTTTCGTAAAAACCGACTAGAAGTTGTAAAACTTCATATTCTTTAAAAATAAAGTTTTTAAGAAATTAAACTTATTTTTAAAGATAACAAGACTTACTAAATGTGCTAGTAAGTTACTACACATTTTTGTAAATATTCAAGTTCATGAAATTAGTGATTATTGTTGACGATTATTGTTGATAATTGTTGTTGATGATTGACGATGATTTAAAAGAAAATAAACACACGTTTTGAAAACGTGGGAAACCTCCATTTTTAGGGGAAACTCTGTCAAAATTTTTATAAATTTTGACACTTAGAAAAATATGAGTTTTGAGAAACTTATCCCCTAAAAATATACCTCAAAACATTAACAAGGTTTCCCTAATTTTTGATGACAAGAAATGGTGATTTCTTGAAGAATAAAAAATGGATATTATGTATATATATTTTTGAGAGAAAAATATATATTATTTTATCACCAATTTTTGTGCTAAGTGTATATAGTATGTGTTATACGTGCTAGTGTATTAAGACTTAAAAATACACTAAATACTCATGAGGAGTAGAAATATAAAAAAAATACACATACAACATACAAGAAACATAATTCGGGTGCAAAGTGCAAAACACAAAAGACTTATATTTATTTTTGGAGAAAATAATATAAGTAAGATACGTAGTTAAAAATATGGAATATTTTTAACACAAGAAAATATACACAAAAGAGAGTGACTGTACTTGTGCGACGCAAGTCTAGTGACTAACGATAAGAAAACGCGTATAGGTTACGACGTTAAGTAAGCAAATCCGGTGGAGTTTACGACGCTAGGAACGCAAAGTTGTGAGTTCATGCTCCCCCTTTTCTCTTTAACTGTTTTCAGTTTTTATAACTTCGGGGGTGAAATACATGTACAAAAGTACAATATTTATAAATGGTATGATATAAATACAAGAAGTACACTTGGTGAGAACGAGAACCAAGTGTGACGAAATAGATGAAAATGAGAAGCGCATTTGGTGAGACGAGAACCAAGTATAAGGCGCTATGAGAAATGATAACAAGAAACGCGCTTGGTGAGAACGAGAACCAAGTAGGAGGCGTTATGAGAAATAGTGTCACGAATAGGGTACAGAAGCACCATTAATCAACAATATACCTAGACCGCAGAACAAAAGGTTAGATCTAACAGGTGCCTGGCAGCCTCACACTCGGTCGGGGCGAGAATCGAGTGGTGCTTTTGTGTCTCAGAATATACCAATTAAATGCCTTAGGTTTGGTGGCTTCCTATGACGTGTCACATGTTAATGGCTTTGCAACCCATTAACAATCTGATAAGTACAGAAATACTGTATTTACATAAAATTCATACCATACAAAAAGTGATAAATAACTTGAAGTACGTGGGGTACTCAAGAGAATTGATAAATAACTTGAAGTACGTGGGGTACTCAAGAGAACGAGAATTAAACTTGAGTACGTGGGGTACTCAAGAGGAAATTGAATTATACAGATGTACGTGGTGTACACATGAAACTGGATTTACATATGAAAACTTGATTTACTCACAAACTATGTTTTCATACAAAGTATACAAACATGAAATACAAAGCTGCATGAATTCACACCAACTTTATGTTGACGTTTTTCCAAAAACTCACATGTATTTCAGGTAACTAGGATGGATGTGCGCGTGGTCTAGCTTATGCTCGTGGATGTCGCTTGTGTTTAACTTTGAATAAAGTTGTAAACTTTTAAGACAATGTTTTATGCGACTTAGCGATGTAAACGCTAACGTATGTTTTCAAATTATGGTATTTGAATGTTATTTTACGAGCATGTAGCATGTTTACTCTTCGTATGCAATGAGAACCTTTCATGATCACACCTCGTGCTTCCGCCGCAGAAAGGGGTGTGACAAATATCTTGTCTAGTCATATACTGGTTTTCCTGATTTTGTTCAGATTGATTCCCTTCATTAACTGGTTCATTACTAGCGTTTTCCATCTGATAATTATTATAAATATAACTATTAGTATCAAATGATTATAAATAAAATAATTATACAGAAGCACATAAAATCTTACAACACAGATATATATCCAAAATTGTCGATGTTTCGACTTCTATTTTGCTTTATATATTATATAGGCATCCATACACACCGTTTATCTTACAATGTTTTATTTCCCATTTTACAGAGTTATATTTAACTATTATTATTAATATACAGACATTCTTCCCAACCCCACTATTCTTTGGTCAACTGACAGTTTAGTAGCGACGTTCCCTTTCGTCGTACTTCCAAGTAACCCTTTCTCCAATATCCCTAATCCTATTTCCTGTATCAATTAACTCCTCACCCCAAAGACGAAGTTCGGCTAAGTTTTCGTTGCTCATTGGAGGATTGGGGATAGGTTCTGGATCAAACTGTGGAAGAAATGAATAAGGACTGTTGATGATATTTTCGAATTGCCAGTCATTTGTCCACCATTCTTCCATTTGGCCTAAAGGTCGAGTGTGGATTAGTGGGTCTGGAATGGCTGGTTCCAGATTCACAGGAAGTTGGGTTTCTAGGTAAGGATATAGATTATTATGGATAGGGCTAATGACATCACAATTTGCTAGTAGACGGTCAATTTCGTCTTGAAATGTGATTTCTTCAGTTTGTCTAGAACTCTCTCCAATTTCTATTCCTTTTTGTTTAGAATCTTTCCTGATTTCTATTTTTGCTGGATTAGAACTCTCTCCGATTTCTATTCCTTTTCCTTTGTCTATAGGGTTTTATATTTTAGGGAGTTTCCTAGTAACTGGCTTTCTCCTGCGCACTTTCCTCCATCCTACATATCTTCTTTTCTTTTTAAGTTTTGCTTTTTCCAGTGGTGGAGCTTGGAATTCCAGAGGTTCCTCTATGTCAGCAATATAACCAGTAAAGTCGTGGGAGACTTCAATTGGCACTGGGTAGAGGTTGAGATTCTGAAATGCTTCCGATATCCCACTCATGCTGGATAGCATATATGCAAAATGCACAAAAATGCTAAGTTAAAACTTTGGAACAAAGTTTTACAATAAACATTAAAGTTTTATTGCATACAGATTTGTACAAAAAGACTACAGGAAAGAGAACACACTATACTTTATTTATTTACTGGAGATTAATTTTCTACTAGACCAGGCTTATTGATATTTTAGAGGTTTGCATTTTCTGCTATGGTAGCTAGCATATAAAGGTTTGCCCATTTTTTTTTTTATCTAATGTGTCTTCCCAAGGTGACCTATTGCCTAATTCCTGGATTTCTGAATTAAACCTCACTTTCTTGACTTGGGGTTTCTTTATTTTCTCCTGTCCCTTTCTAAGAATCAAATTTCTTTTATCTTGGGTGAGAGGATTTTCATAATTTGCTTTACGGACAAAAATCCCTTCTTCCAAATCTGCTGGGTGTTTGGAGGAAGAGGTTCCTTTCTCTGTGGGTGTAGTATCTAATTTGTGGTAGATAGCAGAAATCTTTTGTTTACCCATACTGTAACTCAACAATTAATCAGTTAATAAAACATATTTTTACAGAATAGCAATTAAATTTCTCAATTATTTTAATAGGCTAAAATCAATAGTAAGCTTAAATCAGTGGCTCTGATACCACATTTTCCTGTCACGGCCCTTGGCCCCCGGTTTGACCCGGTCCAGAGCCGCGAGGCAGGAAATCCGATGGTATCTAATTAAGTGACAGCGGAAGTCTTTTTAAACAGGATCGATTAATATTAAAACTGCTCGTTTATATATATAATATAGGGATAAATCCCATAATTTACAATAAAGTGATTTCACTGGGAAATCTTTATTTCTCAAAACATGTTTCTTTATTTATTTACATTGAGCCACTTTTCTAAGCTTGTAGTGCTCCACAGCACTTTTCCTGTGCTCACAACAGATCACCTGAAACATGTTTGAAAAAGGTTTTGTCAGCGGGAAATACTGAGTGAATCATTCTTTTTTAATAAAATGACACATTTGTTATAATTTACAGTATTAAGAGAAATTACAATGTTTCAGATATCAAACCAACTACCCACAGTAATTGTCACTCGACCCATTGGCCCATTCGTCCAATGGTGTCTGTGACTATTGTCATATCACCCCTTGGCTAACTCGTTGTCCAATGGTGAAGATTATCAAGTAATGTATACAAAACCCCACATACCGGCTGTAACTTGGTGATTACATAAACTTAATCACTGTAATTATAACCTTTGAAAATAAACATGATTTTGAAAGTAATTTAATAAAAAGAGAATGACTCACATTGTAGATTTAACGAGCAGAATATAAGCCTACTGATTAGCCTTGATTAACCTAATTTAAATAACAATGCACACACAACGGGTTAGTAACTAATACATCAGTTACGACAATTCACGAGATTAAACCCTCACAACGATTTATTAGTGCAATACTTAACAATTCAGCGGATTCACAACGAATGGCAGAGTATAGTCCGAATTCGAGCAGTACTCAAACATTCAAGTCGAAATCACGATGAATTAACCAAGTATAATCTCAATTTGAGCGGCACTTAAACAATCGTTGGATAGTTAGAATCGATCGGACGTTGAATCGTAATAGCGATCGAGTTATTACCCTGATTGTGGCAGCAATTAGCGATTGTGTGTGTTTAGTGAACTGTTTCTGTGATAACTCAGTCTACGTAACTCGAATTTACGTCGTTCCAAAGACAGAATTCAAGTCCCAATGGCCAGTATTTATACGTGAAAAGTTGTTCCCCCGCGTGTCGCGGAAGAAGTCGTGACCCCTGTCGTGACTCGCCTGGGGTGTCGACCTAGCCTAGAGTAGCCCTGTCACTAGTATAGGCTTGATGAATTGACAGTTCGTTAATTTGAAACGTATACAACGCTTTTTAGAGATAATTATCAACTTAGGGTTTACCCCCCCTTTAGTTTTAGGGGCCCTAATCCTGATTCTAAATGTTTTGAAAATTTTAGGGTTTGTGCAGAATTACTTGGGTTTCTCAATTAGGGTTTCCTATTGGTCAAATTAAAATAATAATTAGGACTTTTGATGAGAGTTGTTACATTCTCCCTACCTTAATAAAAATCTCGTCCACGAGATTTACTGGAATAAATGAGGATACTTTCTCTTCATTTCCGATTCCAGCTCCCAAGTATATTCAGCTCCTCTCTTTTAATCCCATCTAACTTTGACTAAAACTAGTCGTTTATGTTTGAGAAACTTAATCTTTCGATCCTCAATTTGAAGAGGTTTCTCAACAAATTTTAGCTTTTCGTTTACCTCTATATCTTGAAGAGGTACTACCAGTGATTCATCTGATAAGCATTTCTTGAGATTGGATACATGAAATACATCATGTACTCCAGCTAATTCTTCTGGTAGTTGTAACCGATAAGCAACTGGTCCTATACGTTGGATCACTGAAAATGGTCCTACGTACCTTGGACTTAACTTTCCTTTCTTTCCGAATCTAACTACTCCTTTCCAAGGAGAAACTTTCAATAGTACTTTATTTCCTACTTGGAATTCTAACGGCCTGCATCTATTGTCGGCATAACTCTTTTGGCGATCTCGAGCCGTCTTCAATCTTTCCTTGATTTGAGTAATCTTGTTGGTCGTTTCTTGTACTATCTCTGGACCTGATAATTGATTTTCTCCTATTTCTGTCCAACATACTGGAGTTCTGCACTTTCTTCCATACAGTGCTTCAAATGGAGCAGCTTCAATACTTGAATGATAACTGTTATTGTAGGAGAATTCAATCAGAGGTAAGTGATCATCCCAATTTCCACCAAAATCTATTACACATGCTCGGAGCATGTCTTCCAGAGTTTGGATTGTCCTTTCACTTTGTCCGTCTGTTTGGGGATGATATGCAGTACTCAGATTGAGTCGAGTTCCCATAGCTTGCTGGAAACTTTTCCAGAAATGAGAAGTAAAACGACTATCCCTATCCGAAACAATGGAGAGTGGGACTCCATGTAGGGATATAACTTCATCTACATACAATTTAGCCAGCCTTTCCATGCTAAAGGTTTCTTTCATTGGTAGAAAGTGAGCTGATTTGGTTAATCGATCCACAATTACCCAAATCGCATCATTACCTTTTCTGGTTTTGGGTAATTTAGTAACAAAATCCATTGTTATAAGTTCCCATTTCCATACTGGCATTTCCAATTGTTGTAGTAAACCTGAGGGTTTCTGATGTTCTGCCTTAACTTGTGAACAAGTAAGACATTTAGAAACATATCGTGCTATATCCTTTTTCATGCCTATCCACCAGAAATTCTTTCTTAAATCTTGGTACATTTTATTGTTTCCTGGGTGCATAGTATACCTAGATTTATGAGCTTCTTCCAAAATCTTGGGTCTTAAATCTCCCTGCTTAGGTACCCAAATTCTACTTTTGTGGAATCTCCAAATTCCATCTGCTCCTTGTTCTAATTCCTTCATTCGTCCTTTCATTGCTTCAGCATCATCCTTGATTGCTGTAACTTGAACATTCTTCAATTGTTCCATTAAATCTATTTGTAGATTTAATCTGAGAGCACGAACTCGTCGTTGTTTCTCATAATACTTACGACTTAAGGCATCTGCAACTACATTTGTCTTTCCTTCGTGATACTGAATATCACAGTCGTAGTCACTTAGGATTTCCATCCATCTCCTTTGCCTCATGTTTAACTCTTTTTGCCCAAATATATATTTTAAACTTTTGTGGTCTGTGTAGACAGTAAATTTACTTCCGTAAAGATAATGTCTCCAAATCTTAAGGGCAAAAATTACGGCTCCTAATTCTAAGTCATGAGTCGTATAATTCTCCTCGTGCTTTTTCAACTGCCGAGAGGCATACACAATTACCTTCTTGCGCTGCATCAACACACATCCGAATCCTAATTTTGAAGCATCACAATATACTTCAAAATCTTCTGTTCCTTCGGGTAATGCTAAAATTGGAGCATTCGTCAATCGGTGCTTTAAAATCTTAAAAGCTTCTTCTTGCTTATATCCTCATTCAAACTTAGTGGCTTTACAGGTTAACTTAGTTAATGGCACGACTATCTTGGAAAAATCCTTAATAAACCGTCTATAATACCCAGCTAAACCTATAAAACTTCTAATTTCCATAGCTGTTTGTGGGACCTTCCATTTAGTAATTGCTTCTATTTTAGCAGGGTCTACGTGAATGCCTTCGTGATTCACCATATGTCCTAGGAATTTCACTTTCTTTAACCAGAATTCACACTTTGAGAATTTGGCATAAAGCTTTTCTTTTCTTAACAAGGTTAAGAGTGCATGCAAATGCTTGCAATGTTCTTCCTGACTTTTGGAATAAATAAGTATATCGTCGATGAATACGATTACAAATTTATCCAAGTATGGTTTACAGATCCTATTCATCATGTCCATGAATGCAGCAGGTGCATTCGTTAATCTAAAAGGCATGACTGTAAACTCATAATGACCATACCTAGTTCTGAAAGCAGTTTTAGGTATGTCTTCTTCTTGTACCTTCAATTGATGATATCCGGAGCGTAAATCTATTTTAGCAAAATATCTAGCCCCCTGAAGTTGATCAAATAGATCATCAATCCTAGGTAATGGGTATCGATTCTTAGTTGTAACCTTATTCAATTCTCTATAATCGATACACATTCTCATTGAACCATCCTTTTTCTTTACAAACAACACTGGCGCTCCCCAAGGGGATGAGCTAGGTTGTATGAATCCTTTACTTAGTAATTCATCTAATTGCGTTTTCAGTTCTAACATTTCTGTGGGTGCTAACCGATAAGGTGTCTTAGCTATCGGTATAGTTCCTAGAATTAGATGAATCCTAAATTCTACCTCCCTATCTGGTGGTAATCCTGGTAATTCTTATGGGAATACATCCGGATATTCTGAGACTATAGGAATTTCGTTAAGTTCTTTACCACCTTTTTCCTGTCACGGCCCTTGGCCCCCGGTTTGACCCGGTCCAGAGCCGCGAGGCAGGAAATCCGATGGTATCTAATTAAGTGACAGCGGAAGTCTTTTTAAACAGGATCGATTAATATTAAAACTGCTCGTTTATATATAATATAGGGATAAATCCCATAATTTACAATAAAGTGATTTCACTGGGAAATCTTTATTTCTCAAAACATGTTTCTTTATTTATTTACATTGAGCCACTTTTCTAAGCTTGTAGTGCTCCACGGCACTTTTCCTGTGCTCACAACAGATCACCTGAAACATGTTTGAAAAAGGTTTTGTCAGCAGGGAAATACTGAGTGAATCATTCTTTTTAATAAAATGACACATTTGTTATATTTTACAGTATTAAGAGAAATTACAATGTTTCAGATATCAAACCAACTACCCACAGTAATTGTCACTCGACCCATTGGCCCATTCGTCCAATGGTGTCTGTGACTATGGTCATATCACCCCTTGGCTAACTCGTTGTCCAATGGTGAAGATTATCAAGTAATGTATACAAAACCCCACATACCGGCTGTAACTTGGTGATTACATAAACTTAATCACTGTAATTATAACCTTTGAAAATAAACATGATTTTGAAAGTAATTTGATAAAAAGAGAATGACTCACATTGTAGATTTAACGAGCAGAATATAAGCCTACTGATTAGCCTGGATTAACCTAATTTAAATAACAATGCACACACAACAGGTTAGTAACTAATACAGCAGTTACGACAATTCACGAGATTAAACCCTCACAACGATTTATTAGTGCAATACTTAACAATTCAGCGGATTCACAAAGAATGACAGAGTATAGTCCGAATTCGAGCAGTACTCAAACATTCAAGTCGAAATCACGATGAATTAACCAAGTATAATCTCAATTTGAGCGGCACTTAAACAATCGTTGGATAGTTAGAATCGATCGGACGTTGAATCGTAATAGCGATCGAGTTATTACCCTGATTGTGGCAGCAATTAGTGATTGTGTGTGTTTAGTGAACTGTTTCTGTGATAACTCAGTCTACGTAACTCGAATTTACGTCGTTCCAAAGACAGAATTCAAGTCCCAATGCCCAGTATTTATACGTGAAAAGTTGTTCCCCCGCGTGTCGCGGAAGAAGTCGTGACCCCTGTCGCGACTCGCCTGGGGTGTCGACCTAGCCTAGAGTAGCCTTGTCACTAGTATAGGCTTGATGAATTGACAGTTCGTTAATTTGAAACGTATACAACGCTTTTTAGAGATAATTATCAACTTAGGGTTTACCCCCTTTAGTTTTAGGGGCCCTAATCCTGATTCTAAATGTTTTGAAAATTTTAGGGTTTGTGCAGAATTACTTGGGTTTCTCAATTAGGGTTTCCTATTGGTCAAATTAAAATAATAATTATGACTTTTGATGAGAGTTGTTACATAAGATCAAACCGTAGGAACAAAAAGATATTTTTCATTACAAAACTTAGTGTCGCTGCTTAGATCGCACACAGTCTCAAGGACTGTCTGGTACGATCTTCGAGAACCTTGCACACAGTCCCTAGGATTGTCGGGTACAAGGTTCTCTATTTGGGGCTACATGATTACAAGAATAGGAAAGCTCTACTACAATAACCTAATCAAGACTATATATAGGAGCCTCTACCCTATTGGCCCACATGGCCTAGCCCAAGCCCAAGACCTAATCTAAACCAAAATAAACATAAATAAATACAATAAAGATAAAGCGTAAAACTCTGGACCTAACAATCTCCCCCTAGTTTTATGCTATCTTTATTGCAGTTTAGATGGTCTCCAGTCTTGGGTCTTCTCCTTTTAGTGGCCCAGTAATGAACATCAACGTATCTCGGATGAGGCTTGATCTCAGATGGAAAGGTTATGAATTGTGAAATATCTCGGATGCCGATCTCGAATGAAATATAAAGTTGATCTCGGGCTTGAAATATATCTCGGATTGTTTGTTGTCCGAGATGATATATGACGTCAATCTCGGATGTAAAATGATGATGTCGAACGATGTCGAATGATTGAAAAGGGTCTCGGATGAAATGTGTTGAACATTTAAAAATTTGTTATCCAAAATGATTAGATGTATCTCGAATGGAAAATATTTGAAGTTGTGTGATGATGTCTGATAATCACGGATGAAACAAGACAATTTTACCTGGGCTCATGTCTTTTTGGGCTAACATTGTTCGATCCAATAGCAAAGATGTTCAGCTCCAAAGTTGGTCCACAGAATGTTGCACTAAAAAAATTGAATTTCATCACACCTTTGACCGTTGATCTTTCCCACATCTGACGGTTCACATTCCTTAGGGTTTCTGAATAGACATCATGTGCAGCCGCCAATAAACATTCCCCAACATTCTCTTGACTTGCTGATGTCATCAATTGTCGTCCGATTCATTTGATTCATTTGATATTTCATCGGAAAAATCAAATATCATCAGATTAAAATTCAAAAAACAATCGGAAATATTCATAAACATCATCGGACAACTTATCCCATCATTAATCATCAACAGCAGACAACAACATTACTCATCATCATCTCATCATTACCTTTCTTTTGTCTCTTTCTACCATGAATAAAAAACATCAGCCGTCATCACCTAAGAACTACGACTGGAACCACCTTCACATAACCGCAACCCACATAATTGTCACCATCATGAGCCATATTCCACCATTGTCAGTCGCTGGAGTCTCACAGACGCACGAACCAGCAGCCACAACTCTTTCAATCCATCATATCCTTTACCACCGTGCATTTCACCGGAACCACCACGTGTACTAGCCGCCATCTTCTTCATACCGATAAACATCTCCGGACATCGTAACTCTCCGACGTTCATCACAAGCACAATGTTCATCATCACCTACGGCTCACCATTCATTCTTCTCCGACGCGAACTCCGATTATCCTCCGTTATAAGACAATCTCCTCTGTTCAGTTGTCGTCGAGCCGACACCATCTTCAACGGCGACTGAACCTTTGACGAACATTCATCCCCCGACACGACACTGTGCAACGCTTCTTCTTGTTCTTCGAGTGATATCAAAACCGAACCTTTGAAAGACTTCAATGGCTCTGATACCACTTGTTAGTCCCGAAAAACCCGAGATATCACTCGACGGTTCAATCAAACGCGGAATATAAGATCGAACCGAATGAACAAAAAGAAAATATTCATTACATAACGTAGTGTCGCTGCTTAGATCGCACACTGTCTCGAAGACTGTCTGGTCGAGAACCTTGCACACAATCTCTAGGATTGTCGGGTACAAGGTTCTCCTTTTGGGAGCTACATGGTGACACTATGGGAGAGCTCTACCCTAATAATCTAGTCATGACTATTTATAGTGGAGCCTCTACCCCATTGGCCCATATGGCCTATCCCAAGCCCAAGTGCTAATCTAACCAAACAAACATAAATAAATACAATAAAGATAAGCGTAAAACTCTGGACCCAACACTTTGACTTCAGAAAGTCGGGTTGTTACAATTCAGGCGAAAACACAGCTCCGAACACCAAGAACAGTCACGAATGCAAGCTGGACTGTTCTGTGAGAAGCCCGGCTTCGTGCGAAGGCACTGACTTCGCACATCACAGTCCATTTCCAACCCGTGACTTAAACAAAGACCTCTCCGGCCTAAGTTTAATCAGTAGCTTAAGGTTGGAGGGATGAACACCCGATTTCTCGAAGCACGGCGTGAAGAACACTCGATTTTGGAACACGGAACAAGCCGACTGTACGAAGCCACCACCTTCGTATGAAGGCACGCTTCGTACAAGGAGCCTGTTCACCACTCGACACTCTGATTTGACCGTTTCAGCACTTTAAAGGACTTACGCACTTCTGTTCCCGCACGCAGGCTGACCCGGCGCCCTCTCCACTCTATTCCAGACCGTGTTTACTCGCTAAGCACGCACTGTGAGTATACTTGACCCCTTTTTGCTCTAAAACGCACCTTCTGGGGTGTAACATACGTTCATACATAAACACACTTATCAAAACACACACTGCATGCTTAAACTGATTTTCACACGCGAATGACCAATATACATATTTACACGTGATGCTTGATACATATGCGCTAGGACTTTTACTCGTTGATGTTCCACCTTAGCTAGTATGGTACTATAGTTCGACTCACACCCGACGGGGTCTAGTTAAGGGACTTCACACCTCTCCTTCGTAGTCATCTCAGGACTTAGCTTGAGTGTTTGTCTTGTTAGTATATATGTTGTATTGTATCTTGTTTATGTATGTGGAAATTCACAGCGCTTTTATCTACTTTACTACTATATCAAACCTGTATACTCGCCAATACATTTTTGTATTGACATTATTTTAACGTATGTTGTAGGTTAATCGGAGGTTAACTCGAATCAAGATAGGCTACTTTAGAAACCCATCTAAAATCTAAGTTGTCGGATTTGTATTGTTTGAGAGACATGAAATCTGTATGACTTTTTGTGAATATTTGTTTATTAGTATGGGATAATGAACTTGTTAAATATTGTCACTAAATTAGTCGTTATGGATTCTCTTGAGCAATCTGATTCACTTAGTGCCACACTCCGATGATTCCGCAATCGGTTGGGGTGTGACATTCCCAATCCTGAACAACACCGATTTATATAGATTTATTTTCAAACCCGAACATAAGAAGGAGATCCTAACAACCCTTTTCATATTCTTGAAGTTAAAAACGGACCAATCTCCCAACAAAATCGCATCATCCGCATATAACAAGTGAGAGATAATAGGACCACTATTCGGAAGCCGCACCCCATCAAACGAACCAATAGCACACGCTTTCTTGAGCAAACCAGAAAAAGCCTCCATAACCAAAATAAATAAAAATGGGGAAATCGGATCACCTTGCCTTATCCTTTTCTCGCAGTCAAACTCAAAAGTCGGCAACCCATTTACCAACACTGAGGATCTAGCTGACATTAAGACCCCACGAATCCATTTACACCATATATGATGGAATCCCATATGAGTCACAACATCAAGCAAGAAATCCTAATGCACATTATCATAAGCCTTTTCAAAATCAATCTTGAAAAAAGAAGAATTCTTTACCAACCCTTCTAGCCTAAAATAGCACTTCGTTGATCATTAGGGGCCCGTCCAAAATATACCAACCACTTAGAAACGCAGATTGCATCTCTGACGTAATTTTCCCCATCACACCCTTAAGCCTATTCGCCAAAACCTTAGAAACCACCATACTGATTACCCCAATAAGGTTAATAGGTCGATAATCTCCCAACTCTGTCGGGGCACTATTCTTTGGGACTAAAGTAATAAAAGAAGACCCCACCTGTAACAACTCTCATCAAAAAGTCATAATTATTAAATTAATTTGACCAATAGGAAACCCTAATTGAGAAACCCAAGTAATTCTGAACAAACCCTAAAATTTTCAAAACATTTAGAATCAGGATTAGGGCCCCTAAAACTAAAGAGGGGTAAACCCTAAGTTGATAATTATCTCTAAAATGCGTTGTATACGTTTCAAATTAACGAACTGTCAATTCATCAAGCCTATACTAGTGACAAGGCTACTCTAGGCTAGGTCGACACCCCAGGCGACTCGCGACAGGGGTCACGACTTCTTCCGCGACACGCGGGGGAACAACTTTTCACGTATAAATACTGGGCATTGGGACTTGAATTCTGTCTTTGGAACGACGTAAATTCGAGTTACGTAGACTGAGTTATCACAGAAACAGTTCACTAAACACACACAATCACTAATTGCTGCCACAATCAGGGTAATAACTCGATCGCTATTACGATTAAACGTCCGATCGATTCTAACTATCCAACGATTGTTTAAGTGCCGCTCAAATTGAGATTATACTTTGTTAATTCATAGTGATTTCGACTTGAATGTTTGAGTACTGCTCGAATTCGGACTATACTCTGTCATTCGTTGTGAATCCGCTGAATTGTTAAGTATTGCACTAATAAATCGTTGTGAGGGTTTAATCTCGTGAATTGTCGTAACTGATGTATTAGTTACTAACCTGTTGTGTGTGCATTGTTATTTAAATTAGGTTAAAAAGGCTAATCAGTAGGCTTATACTCTGCTCGTTAAATCTACAATGTGAGTCATTCTCTTTTTATCAACTATTTTACAATACCTCAAATTATTTTCAAAAGTTATAATTACAGGGACTAAGTCGTGGATATCTTGAATTACTGGTTAGTGGGGTATTGTGCACATTACTAATTTCTCCCAGTTAGGTTCATTGACCTACTCGGGATAATCACTGTTAGGTTCATTGACCTACAGGGATAATCGTCACTATTTAGGTTCATTGATCTAATAGTGGTATGGCCATCGTCACCATTGTGACATGTCACCATTGTGACATAGAGCCAGATAAAGATAAGATAAAAGCCATTGTAATCGCTCTTATGCTGTAATTATTAACTATGCATCATTATGCAAAATAGAATGATTCACTCAGTATTTCCCGCTGACAAAACCTTTTTCAAACATGTTTCAGGTGATCTGTTATGATCTGGAAAAGTGCCATAAAGCACTACAAGCTCAAGGAAGTGGCTCAATGTAAATAAATAAAGAAACATGTTTTGAGAAATAAAGATTTCCCAGTGAAATCACTTTATTGTAAATTATGGGATTTATCCCTATATTATATAAAAACAAGCAGTTTTAATAATAATCGATCCTGTTTAAAAAGACTTCCGCTGACACCTAATTAGATACCACGGGATTTTCTGTCCCGCGGCTCCTGAACCGGGTCAAACCGGGGCCGAGGGCCATGACACCACCCCCTGTTAAAACTGATCGAGTCATAAAAATGCAAAAGTCACCCTTAAAATGCTCCCAAAAATGCTTGATAAATCTGAAGTTAAAACCGTCTGGGCCTGGAGCCTTGTCATCCCCACACTCAAAGATAGCCTCTTTGATTTCCTTATCAGAAAACCGAGCAATCAAGCCACATCTATCCCCCTCCTCAAGCTGTCTTAATCCAAAACACTCAAGCTTAGGCCTCAACGCCATGCTCTCCACAAATTTACTCCTAAAAAATTAAGCACCTCCTTTTTAACCTCCGTCGATTTCGACACCCACTCACCATTAACCAGCAGACCCGGAATATGATTAGAAACATGCCTCTTATTGATCAAGCCATGAAAGTACCTCGTGTTATCATCCCCGATCATAGCCCACCTACTTCTTGTCTTCTGCTTTAAATCTTTAGCTTTGAAGTCTTCAAGTTCTAATAATCTTTTTTAGACGCCTCCAAAACCCACTCCTCCACTTCGGTAAGGTCTCTCTCCTCTACTACAACATCCAACTCCTCTAACTCCTTCTTTAACCCCGACTCTTCCTCGGATTCTAACTCTTTCTTCTTATTTTTCCAAGAATTAATGACATGTCACAAATATTTAAACTTATGTAGCAGACATACATCCAGATCCCCTATCCCCACAAAATCACCCAAAGCTTTAGTCATAACCTCATCAAAGTCCTCTCTATCGATCCACGAGTTAAAAAAAACAAAACGGCTTCGGACCATAATTCTTTGAGACAATCTTCAGAATTAACGGGCTATGATCCGATTTATCTCTACCCAACGCCCTATATTCCGCCTTGGGCCAATCATTTAAAAATCTCCAACACACAAAAACACGGTCAATACGGCTCCATTTATCTCCCGAGACAAAAGTAAATTTCCTGCCTCTAAGACCATATTCAAACAAATTAGCATCAGCAATAATAAAGGTATTACAATCCCTAGCCGCAACAGAGTAAAAAGCAGAGTTCTTCCTCTCAGATTGATCCCTAACCGAGTTGAAGTCTCCAGCAACAACCCAATACCCATCTCAAACTTTTTATTAGCTTGTGAAAGACATTCTTTTCAGGGTTCAACATTAATATTTGCGCATTGCCTAAATTAATTAGCTTTATTACCAACTATAAAAAAGATGTTTATAATGCTTCGAGGCTATCTCCAACTCTGGAACGTGAACAGTGAACTACACCTTTTATTTGCTAACATTTACCTTTTTAGAAAATGGCCAACTGTAGGTTAACATCGTGTAACACCTCGTAAAATCACAACCAATATAATAAAGGCACGTGTCATGGACTTTAAAAGTGTAATGGATTGATCTGGAGGGATTAAAACTTGTCAAACAATGTAAATATGTAAGTACAAGGATCAAACATGTCATCATGCCAAGCGCATGCCTCTGAATGATCTCGTAAGATATTCGTATTCTTTGATGAATAAAATTTTCGGGCATAGAAAGCCGTTTGTGCTTAAATTGAAAATTTTACAAAGCTTAAGGGTTAAACGTGTCAACATGTTAAACGTTACCTCTGAGTGACCTTTTAATTATCCCAAAGCTTTGTAATACTTCATTATGCATCCATATATAATAAATAATGATTTTGTAGGGTTTCTACGCTCTTTAGAGACTCTTCGGGTGATCGTACTACTAACCGGGAGCTTAACGGAGTTAGTTTATGACCCAAGGCCCTTAAAAGTTAACTATGGGGGTCATAAGTGCAATAAACGAAAGTTATTTTAATTTAAAATGAACCAGGGACTGAAAATGCAATAAACAAAAGTTGTTTTCCAGTTGAGAAGGAGCCTTGCGGCCCGCGTAGACTCCTTAAGAGTCTTATGCGGCCCGCGTGAGAAGTGCCAGCGAGCAAAAATAAGGACAACTACATGTTCAGCCTGTTACACCGCCTTTTGCATGCAATTTTTCGATACCATGGTCTGAGCCAATAGTTTTTCATGCACTAGGGACACATGGGATCATCTGGTTACTATAGATTTGCAGATGGAATGATCTTGGAGCTCTAAAAATCCTATATAAGGCCCTTTGTTTGCACTTGTTCATTTGCACATTTAAAATCACTTCACAAATCACTCTTTGGAGCCTCCTGGAGCTCAAGGAAGTTTTCTAAAGTTCAATACTCGTGCTAAGTACCCTAGTAAGTGTTCTTAGCTCCCTAAGTTCAAGTTTTATTAGCTTAATGACCGAAAGTCAAAGTTATCGTGATTAAGCTTTGACTTTGTGGTTAATCACAAACGGTCCAGCCATTATTCAAATTAAAAGTGGCTATTACTTGGTAATTATGTAGGTAATAAACCCTTAAAAGGGCACCTACTGATTATCACTTTTACTTGGTCAATTGTCGGGTCAAACTTTATATTAAAAAGTCAAACGGGTCAATTTTCACAAATGAATTCATAACTAACAATGCAGAGGTTATGGAACATGTTTTAACATTAAAATGACTTGGTAAATAATATAAGAACATGTCTAAGCATGTTCAACCCGACAATTCTGAGTTTAGGCTCGGTTCGGAACCGAAAGTCGCGAAAGTCGCAAAAGTAGACTTTTGATTTGATTTTCAGTTCTGACCCGATTTAGCTTGTTTTATATATGCCTTAGGGTTCCTTTAGGACCATATTATAGGTTAGTATAACCATCTGAGGTTATACAACTTGGTTCCATAGAAATCCTAGTCCATTGCATGTTTCCGTTAAATGCTTAAATGTTGACCATTATGCCCTTTTGATATTAAAACGAGATTTTTGAAAATGTGAGAGGACAAAAACCTTTATTACTGATATTTAAGTATTTCCTAAAAGTTTGACATCAGATTATGGTCTAAAATAGAAGTTATGCGCGATATCGTAAAATGAAAGCTTTTTATTAATTACACGGCATTTTTGGCATAAAACTTATTTAAACCCAAATTTTGACACCAAACTTTCTACCCACTGTTAAGATATAATATTTATGAATTTTTGGAAATTTTTGTTAAATTTTAAACTGATCATAACGTAGGTTTCTTGCATAGGCTCGGTAATTGACGGTTATGCCCTTTTTGCTAATAAAATGAGTTTTACACATCGTTTACATATCAAACCTTTTTCTACTGATTTTATACATCAAATAAATTATTTTAAACAGTAGAGGCTGATCAAAATCTCAGATTTCCTTAATTAACCCGAATATCGTCAAATACCGACTTTTATGCGATTTAGGCGCATAGTATGGTTTAAAACCATATTTAGCACCTAAGACTTAATACCTACTGATGTTATGAATAAATTTATATACTTTAATAGTATGTAAAAGTTTAAAACTCAGCTTTCCAAATTTGACCCTTAAAGCATATGTGAAATGACCAAAATGCCCTTTCGGTGCATAGTTTGGTCATAAACGAAAAATTTCACATATGTGTGATATCTTACTGATATAACTTATTAAAATAAATATTTTTACTGATTATTTTAGACCAGAAACTCAGGTTACTAATTAACCTCTTTTATAAACTTTAAAATGATCAAAATACCCTTACGGGACTTAATTTGGTTTTAAATTCGTTTTGGGCATAATGGAAGGTATCCTAATGATATCATAACATATTTTAAGCATATTAACTTGTGAAACCTGTATATGACTCTTTTGGTTACCCGTTATGCATATTCGCGTTCGGTACGGTTTATGTAACTAGTTTACATAAATTAACCGAAACGGGTCAAACCTTATCATTTGTATTTCAAAATCCAGAATGTGTTTAGTTTACCCATATTATACAAGTCTTCATACTTGTCAGGTCTAAATCACATTCTAATCCGGTCTTCGCTTAATCGTGCGTTTTAAACCGTAAACCTTTCATTAAAACTAACCGGTCTAAGTTTAAACTTAAGTAAGACCCGTTAGGAATCTAATATTATATTAAATCCTTCCTTCCAGATTTAGGTGCCTAGTAAAAGCTATTTGCACTTGCTGATTGTTATACGGCTGAGATTAAATTATAATTTGCTCAGGTAAATACTTTTAACATATTTTCCGTCATACGGGCTTGGGATACGGTATTATAATAATACCGCTTGGTCGGGTATGTAGTTATTTAAATCAGATTGTGATTAATACATTTACATAACCCGTTTTAATCTGTTTTGTTTGATGCAATGCCTTTGGGGGGTAATGACCATGTCCTGGATATCATCGGCTCATTTATTAGAAATGGCCACGGCTTATGCACGGGGTGTAGGCATACACCAGACTGTTGCGTATGTATAAATGGTATCTCACTCTCTTGTGGGCATATACTTGTGGCGTGTCAATTAATCTAATCCGGCTCTTCTAACCGGGTCCTGAATGGACGACAAACATGTAAAAACTGTATACAATATTATTTTAAATAATTGTCCCAAGTTATAAAAGAATATTTGTGCCTTGTGCATTTAAATAAATTTTCTAAAGATGTTTTTTTAAAAGGGTCAGTTAATTGTATTTACCAGTGTAAACTGACGTATTTTCAAAAAGTTTAAGTGCAGGTACTAAGCGAAATGGGCTGGAACTCCTGAGTGAATAAATAAAGAGTCTTGCAAGCTTTTATCACTTTAAGTCTGTTGAACAATACATCTTTTGTTTTGATCCGCCTGTGGATCCAATACATTCCGTTGTGTAATATTTTATGTTACTTTAAATTCGGTTTGTATAAATTACTTTTAGACTTCCGCTGTGCATTTAAACTGTGATTTTTTACTATGATGATATCAACTACGTCACGATACTCCCCACCGGGCCCACCGGTAATACGTGGAAATATCGGGGTGTGACACATCGACACCGGGTAACACTGAAGTTCCAGTCCACTAGAAAAAATTAAAGATCTTAAAATATGGTTGTCATTGAGAAAGACTAATCATGGAAGAGACTTGAGTAACACACGGTCTCCTCAAAGGCCGGCTACATGGCCTCTCGTGTTCTATATGGTAACAACTCAATGAAGACATTTTGTTCGATTGTTGACCTGTGATTCACCTTAAAATTTGCATTTTATTTCATTCTCAAGAATATAGGAGGTTGGTTGGTTATTTAGCATACATTGTATTGTTTTTTTTTTGTATGGTCGCTCGGATGTTGTGTTGTGGACTAGGTTCTTGGTTTTTTGGTTTCCCAAAGCATGTTTCAGAAAGCAACTAGAGTAGACGGAGGGTATGCCTTCCTACATAAATTTCTATAGGCAGAGCCTTATATACCCAAAACGGGTGCTAGAAGTACCAAAACGCGACAAAACAAGTTAAGGGACCAAAGCTGTCAATTTTCAAACCTTTGCCCTTGCTGCAGGCTTACGATCCTCAACCTTTTGTGGTCCGTAAACCCTCCCCAATAGCTTTTTTGATCAGTCCTTTGGTTTTACATGTGTGGAAGGCCAAGATAAGTGATCCCCAAGCCTTTTAACCTAATACTAGCACTTGTAATGATCTTATTCATCCTTGCTCACCACTCCAAACACTTGGCATGATTTTGTGCATTCTCGGGTCCTATAAATAACAAGGCTTTCAAGCATTCCAACTTGCTCATTTCTTTCAATCTTCTCACATCTGCTCTAAATTGGAGGCTACAATCTTTTGGAGGCTTCCTACTGAGCATTCTTGGATCCTAGAACACAAGTAAGTGTTCTATCCTAGTCTTGTTCATTTCTTTTAGATATTTTAAGTTGAAAGTCAAACAGTTTAACTACCGTTTGACTTTTAGTTATGACCATGAATTGGTCTAGTCAAAGTTCAATCGAACTTTGCAACGTGATCGTAATCACGATGGTTATAATCTTTTGCAATTATGTCACACCCCGACCACGTAAAACAACAAAACGTGGCGGAAACGTCGGGGAGTGTTGTAACAGAATCATTGTTTCACAACCATGGATTAAATAATTTCGTTTTATTGAATTATTTAACTCATTGTTTTAGTACAAATTAGATAATTACAGATATTATCTTTCAAGTTTTAAAGTCACTAAGGCACGAGTCCATCCTATGTATAGCATGTATCAACAATCATCACATAGCACCACCTGAAACATGTGTAAAAATAGGTACGTCAGCATAAAAATTCCTGTGAGATACATAGGTTTTATTTATGCATAGTTCATGACTTATAAGTTTAAAAGAATGTTTAATAAAAGTAGTCATGAACCTAAAAATGTTTTCTTTATAAATCATGCGAAAATTTATAAGAAATTTGATGATATAAAAGAATGATGCATAAATAAATAATTAAATAAAATGAGTTTATAAAATAATGTTTTGATAAAATGTTTTTAGTATATATAAAAATATACTTTGGTTTTAAGAAAGTCGATTAGGTAATATATCAAAATATATTTCGGTTCCAAAATCGTTAAACAGATAGTATATTAAATATACTTTAGTTGTCAAAATAATCGTTTTCGATAGTATATCAAAAGTATACTTTGGATTTATGTATAACATATTAAACTATGTTTTGGTTTAATAATTAACATATTTAAAATATGTTTTGGTAGTTAACAAAATATATGTTGTTTTGTACAATATCACAAATGAGAGTATATCAAACTATACTTTTGGGAGTATAATAAAATATACAAAAATAATGTGACTTAAGAATTCATTCAGACCTAGTGCATCAAAATACACCTTTGAGACTATAGGGATACCACAAAGGCAATCCCTATTTGGATGGAGAAACAAATTGGTTTCAGACATTCCATGACAACAGGAATGGGGTGTCAAATCCTATAGCGCTATATCATACTACTAACTGGTCTGGTGAACAAAATAAGTACTATTCCAACAATTAATTTTATAATTTTTGAAAAATCAGTATTTAAACCATCAATAATAATTCAGTTTGTCAAAAGATAAGTATTAACATGTATAAGCAATTATACTTTGAAATCATGAAAATAACAGATAGGTACACATGCTTCACCCCAAAACATTTGAAAACAGTAAAAGAGGGGACTATGTACTCACTTGAGGGTGCTTAGAAGTCTTGAACAACAACCAAGTAAAGCTAGAGGGAGTACGGGATCAAACAACACCTAATATAGGTAACTATGTTAATAATCGGATCCTAAATCAGGAGATAGGGTAGAATGATGTTCTATAAATCAAATGAGTAATTGAACTCATATGGTATGATTTAATAGAGCTAACATTCTGAATTGAAAGTCTACCTAAGTGCTTTTGAACCGTTTCGACCCATTATGGTAGTATAAGCTACTATAATGCGTCGTTTGCGCAAAACTATGTTCGGATGGTTAACTATGTGCTATGTTAAGTCTTGCATGCCCAATTATACTTAAACATGTTACTAAATCAGATTAGATGTCAAAAATATGTTCACATATGCACATTATGAATTTATGCTTTAAAAGGGCATTTTGGTCATTTTCTATGGGCATACAAGCTAACTAGCAAATGACTAACCAATCCTATGTGATCCTAAGGTATAACCTCAATGGTTATTCCCTATGCAACTATGATCACTAATCATGCTTGGTCGGATCTTAATAATCGACCAAACGGGTCGGGTTCGAAATTCTAAGCGGTTGTTTAGACCGCTTAACTTACGACCCTAAACAAGCACTAAACTAATAGTGACGAGTTAAACATGTCAAAACATGTTTAACTAACTTAGAAAACTGATTTGGTATCAAAACAAGGTGTCTTGATACCTAAAAGTAGTTTCGTGGCAAAATGCGTGCTAAAACGCATTTTGACCGAAACTTGACTCATCACTACACCTAGTTAGCGTGGTAATCAGTGGGTATAATCGCTAAGGATTATAACCATCGTGATTACAATCACGTTTCAAAGTTCAACCGAAATTTGCGTTGACCATTGACTGGTCAAACTGAAAGTCAAACACTGTTTGACTTTTTAAGCTAAAAAGCAATAAAAGAATGAAAGAAGGCTTACAAAAGGTCCTTTCTTGAACTTGATCTTATAATCTCTCAGGTATGAAGTTATAGAATTCCAACTTAGAGAATTTTAGATCAAGTGTGAGGAAAAACAATGAATTGGCCATGCTATTTATACTTGTTGCAAAGTTACAAGATCATGACACATGTTTGTGTAACCACCAAGCAAGAATTATGGCCCTACAATTGTCACAAGCAGATTCAAAGCCTTGGGGAGGTGTTAACTTGCTCATCACACAAAGATCTTTGCATAACAGCCCCTGAATTATCAAACTGTTGCTGAAAAAACTGATTTTTGGTCACTGGGGTCTTTAGGCGGCCCGCGTAAGCATATGGGATGGGCTTACGCGGCCCGTGTGGCCCTCCCAGATCAGCCATAGTTTCAATAATTACAGTTCAGGTCCCTGCACTTGGTTTAAGCTCATTTCAGCCCCTTTTGACCCCTGTTAAGCCATTTTCAAGGCTCTACAAGGTCAATAAATTTTAGAGGACTCAAAATGTGCTTGGAAAACTCTCAGATGTCGGCTCGTTTGGTCGTACGGTCGCGTTGTTCGTTAAATTACGACGAAACTCAAACGAACGCGAAAACGAACCAAATTAAGCGACGAATGGTATTTTTGCATGCCGATCACTAAAATAAAAATATTTTAGTGTGTACAAAAATTTTGGATGTCCAGATGTGGTCAGAACGTAAGATATGCGCGAAAATGCAAACTTACACCGTTTTTGACACTTTTAGTCCCTGTAAGATCAAATAAGCATATTTTTACACACCGAACCACTCAAAGCTTATTTCTAAGCGATGTTTAGGTTATTTATGGTATGTTTAGCTTATTATCATGTTCCGAACTGTACGTTTCCTTATGAAACGACAGACTTTTGGAAGTTGACGCAAATAGTCCCTGTGAGTGAATAAACTTGATTTCGCCACACCAAACCTTCCAAAACTTATTTCTAAGTTATGTAAAGGTTATTTAAGGTATGTTAAGACTATTTCACTATTCCGGAGTGTTTGTTGCATTAAACTAGTTGTATTTATGCATTAGATTGCGTATAACCTTCCAGAAAGCGATTTAAAGCTCGAAATCGAACAAGAATTGATATGTGCAAACGATACATATATTTATACAAATCCCAAGTATGAAACACAATATTTCATTGGTTTGGTATTTTTATGATGGTTGAAGTGACACAGGTGTCACATATTATACCTACTGATTACCACGTTGACTAGTCGAAGTGACGAGTCAAAGTTTCGGTCAAAATGCACAATTATGTGACGGAACTATTTTTGGGTATCAAAAATTGTTTTGATACCAAATCAGTTTTTCCAACTAAGTTAAACATGTTTTGACATGTTTAACTCGTCACTTCTAGTTTAGTGCTTATATAGGGTCGTAAGTCGAGGTTTGACCACCGCTTTGACTTTCGAATCCGACCCGTTTGGTCGATCATAGGATCCGACCAAACACATGTAGGTGACCATAGTTGTATAGGGAATAACCTCCTGAGGTTATACCTTATGGTCACGTCGTTTGATTAGTCCTATGATAGGTTGATAGTTATATGCCTAAAAATGACCAAAATGCCCTTTTTGCGCATAAATCCATTTAAGCATATGTAACCTAATTTTTGACACTTAAACTGATATTGCAACATTATTAAACATATTTAGGCATGTAAGACTTATCATAGGACTAGTTTGACCATCCGACCATACTTTTACGCAAATGACACGTTAAAGTAGCGTAAACTACCTTAACGGGTCATAACGGGTCAAAAGCACTTAGGATTCATTCCAAATCAGAATGTAGACTTTGTTAAACCATTTCATATGAGTTCCAACACTCATTTGGTTTACAAGACCTCATTCTATTAAAGTTCCCCCGATTATGTACCGATACTTTAACATAGTTACCCGATGTTAGGACACGTTCGAAGATTTGATATTTCACTTGATTCAAGGATACTTTTCAATCCCAAGTGAGTACATAGCTCCCCTCTTTTATGCTTTCAATTGTTTTGGGGTGACTCATATGTGCTAAATGCTTTTCAAATTTTCAAAACAAAGACTATGGATTATATAAAACACAACGATTTCAATAATGTGAACGAACTTGTTGGTGCGTTAATTCATAACATGAATTACATTCATTAGCTTTGATCAAGCCTACCAGTAGTATGTTATGGTACCATAGGACTGACAATCCCGTTATCGGGCTATCCACTGGATTTTTGGTGGATAGTTTGGGGTAACTACATAATATGTTATTTTAACAAATCATGTGTTGATTTGTTAGTCGATTTAAAGAGACCTTTCATGGTCTATTAAAGATACCCCATGGGTGGTATAGTCTAGTCACACAGGTTTGAATGTGTTCATTAAAGAACAACCAAAAGTTTTCACAATTAAAACAAGGACGAATGACAAATGGTTTATAACACGGACGAATGACGATTGGTTTATAACAAGGACAATTGACAATTTGTTTATAACACGGAAGAATGACAATTTGATTTATAACACGGACGAATGACAATTTGGTTTATAACACGGACGAATAACAATTTGGTTTATAACAAGGACGATTTGGACGATTGGTTTATGGTAAGTGATTAGATAACAGGACGGGTGTAATGTGATAAAATCATGGTGGATACGTCGCTAGTACTTCCTATATATAAGTGCTTTTATCATATTACATGTCGTAGCGTTATCTAGATCACTTGAACGAATGGTTTTTGAACAATGCTACGCAATGATTTTCACTTAAAGATATAAACCATACAATGTTTACTTTCAAGACGATTTACTACTTGGTTTTACAAAACAAATGTTTTCGGACAAGATTCATGGCTACAAAGGTTTTGTTTTACTTATATCAACTTACAAAGTTGATAAAATATATATTGCAATATCAAACACTTTTTGATTTCAAGGATTATATTCGTCGACTCTCGAGGTTGGATGAGGTATTGCAATATAAATTCAAAGCCATGAATTTGACATACAAAACCTATGTACTCGCCGGCTTTTTATGCTAACTGTTTTTCACATATGTTTTAGGTTCTATTATGTGACGATTGTTGATTGCATGCTATACATAGGATGGACTCGTGCCTTAGCGACTTTAAAACATGAAAGAAAATTGTTTGTACTTATTTGGTTTATTTTAAAACAATGAATCTATTAATGGAATAAAACAAAACTTCAAATATCATGTGTTGTGAAACAATGATTCTGTGACATGACTCCCCGACGTTACCGCCGCGGTTTGTTATATTACGTGGTCGGGGTGTTACAACACGCTTTCTTGAGCAAACCAGAAAAAGCCTCCATAACCAAAATAAATAAAAAAAGGGGAAATCGGATCACCTTGCCTTATCCCTTTCTCGCAGTCAAACTCAAAATTCGGCGACCCATTTACCAACACCGACGATCTAGCTAACATTAAGACCCCACGAATCCATTTACACCATATATCAGGGAATCCCATCTGAGTCATAACATTAAGCAAGAAATCCCAATGCACATTATCATAAGCCTTTCAAAATCAATCTTGAAAAAGAAGAATTCTTTACCAACCCTTCTAGCCCAAGATAGCACCTCGTTGATCATTAGGGGCCCGTCCAAAATATACCGACCACTTAGCAACGCAGATTGCGTCTCTGACGTAATTTTCCCCATCACATCCTTAAGCCTATTCGCCAAAACTTTAGAAACCACCTTACTGATTACCCCAATAAGGTTAATAGGCCGATAATCTCCCCACTCTATCGGGGAACTATTCTTTGGGACTAAAGTAATAAAAGAAGACCCCACCCCCTGTTAAAACTGCTCGAGTCAAAAAAATGCTAGAAAATCTTACTAAAGTCACCCTCAAAATGCTCCCAGAAATGCTTGATTAATCTGAAGTTAAAACCATCCGGTCCTGGCGCCTTGTCATCCCCACACTCAAAGATAGCCTCTTTGATTTGCTTATCAGAAAACCGAGCAATCAAGCCACATCTATCCCCCCTCCTCAAGCTATCTCAATCCGAAGCACTCAAGCTTAGGCCTCGACGCCATGCTCTCCACAAATTTACTCCTAAAAAAATTAAGCACCTCCTTTTTAACCTCTGTCGGTTTCGACACCCACTCACCATTAACCAGCAGACCCGGAATATTATTAGAAACACGCCTCTTATTGATCATGCCATGAAAGTACCTCGTGTTTGTTGTTTGGTATAGAGAAAATCTCTGATTTGGGTTTGAATTGTATTGAGAAATTGTATTGTACAAGACATTAGGGATACAAGAATGGTGTTTATATAGGGCACCATTTTACACACTAGTCCCTATACTATCTATTTTCTCCTTTCCGACACTCCCCCTCAAGTTGAGTAGTGGGGTCACCAATACTCAACTTGCTCAAACAGCTACTAAACGCGTTTCCGTTGACTGCCTTTGTGAGAATATCTGCGAGTTGATCTTTCGATGCTATATACGGGAGCTCTATGATACCTGCCTCCACTTTCTCCTTAATGAAGTGTCGATCTACCTCCACATGTTTTGTTCGATCATGTTGGACTGGATTTTCTGAGATCTGTATAGCAGCTTTATTGTCGCACATGATTTTGGTTGCTGTAGTAGGAAGAAAGCCAATCTCATTTAGGAGCTTGCGAATCCACAGAATCTCTGCTAGGCCACGTGCAACCCCTCGGAATTCG